>PVKB01003157.1:0-220597 GCA_004027205.1 Ctenodactylus gundi | reverse complement strand
AGAGAGAGAGAGAGAGAGAGAGAGAGAGAGAGAGAGAGAGAGAGAGAGAGAGAGAGAACATTTTAATCAGGGTAGCTAGGTTAGTTACAGTAGCAATCCTAACATTTTATCAGCTTTCATAACAAAAAAGA
Source organism: Ctenodactylus gundi (assembly GCA_004027205.1). NCBI lineage: Eukaryota > Metazoa > Chordata > Mammalia > Rodentia > Ctenodactylidae > Ctenodactylus > Ctenodactylus gundi. Next base: position 220,466 of record PVKB01003157.1, on the reverse strand, counting down.
CTTTTCTTGCTCACAGCTCATGTGTATCACAGATGGGCTGGAGTCCACTCAATAGCTCCTCACTGCAGGACCCAGATTAATGGAGTAGCCACTATTTTGGACATTGCTGGTTACCACGCAGAAGAAAAAAAAAAACACTGCAACTTTGAAGAATATTCTATTGACTATTAAATTTTCTGGTTTTAAAGTGAATTCCATCCAGAGTTCCCTGGTTAAACTTGATATATGACCCTACCCAACCACAAGAAGCCAAGAAGCATAATCCTACTATATACCCAGGTGGTATCTCCCTGTGAAAATATTTGGTGGTCAGAACAATTATATATATATATATATATATATATATATATATATATATATATATATATATATATATATGTGGGGGGGGGGACTGTGACTCAACCCTTCTCAGTGTTATACCCAGGTGCCACCAAGGAGTTTGTAGACTCCATGAACATTGGTATAAAATCTACTGAATCAGATTCCTTGTTTGATAAATAAGGAGAAGGAGATAACATTGCTTACTTAAGACCAAGTAATATTAAAACCTAGAATGGAGATTTCTTGGCTCTCAGTTCAGTAATCTCCCCATTTTATCTTAGAATGGTGTTGGGGGAGAGGGAGAGAGAGAGAGAGAGAGAGAGAGAGAGAGAGAGAGAGAGAGAGAGAACACGGTGACTCAAGAGATAAATATAAAGAAGAAACTCATTCTACAAGGAAATGTGAGCTTGAGGAAACTTTTGATCAAGGCTTGCCATGCATTCCAAGTGACAGATAGACACAGTAGAGACATTACATTTGCTCTGATTACCTAGGGGTTGCTGGGTAACAAAAAGTTTTTGAAGATAATGGCAACTGATGATTACATGTGGCATTCCTAATGAGGTGGGGAAGCCAAGCAGAAACAACCAACTTTGGTGAGACCTGGGAGAAATGCTATGTCAAGATGGCAAGTGAGGAGGTCAAGGAATGACTTCACTCGAGCCAAGGGCATTGCACACGGAACATTTATCCTGTAGGTCAAACACTAACCATCACCCACTGCGTGTTAAGCACAGTGTTAGGTGTCAGGTATACAAAGGCAGAGAACTCCCGTTAAACGAGGAACTGGGGAGGCTGAGCTCAGGGCTAGACTATTTAGGCATGAGTGTTCTTGGGGGAAAGGAGTAATGTTGAAGTGAAGCTCCGTCTGGGATTTCTTCTAAGGTTTTCTCCTTCTCGCTGTTCTCAGGATGCACTTAGGGCAAGATAGAGAATTTCTTGAGCAGGTCATTACGTACAGATCAAGACACGTGACATTTCTGTACTCAGTCACTTATTGTGACCACCTCTCCTCCAAACACACACACATGAACATATCGTCTCCATAGGTCCCCCCGGGGGCGGGGCAGGGGCCCCTTCCTTCTTGCATCCCTCTCTTTGGAAATCACTAGCTCTGCTCTCTCGCCCTCCACATTGCAGTCTAAATTATCTTTATCTCATTAAAAATCACAAGTAAGATCCCACGCTCTCTCCACCAGACTCTTGTTTCCAACTTTCGTCTGGGAAAATTCGGCTGAATAGGAAGTTGCCCCAAGTCCGGACCCTTCCTGTATTTCTGCCCTCCTTTCTCTCCGTCTTCTTTCTTGGCCTTCCTTCACATGATTATTCACATATTCATGTTCCAAGTACACGAGCTGATTTGCAGTTGTCCAGATGGTGGACACGTGGCCCTCCCTCCTTTAGGACTTTTCTGTATGCCCTTCTGTGGGTTGTACTTCTGCCCACCCACTAAAATACTGTGCCTGCTCCTCCAGCCACTCTTTGCTGTGCTGCCACAGTGGCCAACGCCTGAACCCGGCTGGTTCTGACTATATTGCTAGGCATTATTTACTTGGAGGAAGTCACATAAAACTGCTAGATTGCACAAATTTGTCCTATTTCTACGTTTAATATCTGCAACTCACCTCAACTCTCTGAATCTTAGATTCTTCTTCTGTAAACCAAACATAACTATAATAATATCTTCTGCATCAATTTATTCTAAGGATTAATATGATACATGCAAAGTCCTAGCTAATTATATGGTTAGCTGCCATGATTTCAAAAATAAAAGCATATAAATATATATAGTAAGTACACACATGTTTGTGTATATTTTGTGCATTTCTCCTACCACAGTGTGGACTTTGTGGCTTCAAGTGTCTTGTATGTAACTTTGTACTTGAAAGTACTTAACACAGTCCTGGCCAATCAGGAGGACTTCTATCCTATCGTTGAATGAGTGAAACAATTAGGAGAGCAGTACATTATATTCAGCTTCAGTAGGCAGGAAAATGTCACATGTGTTTCAGGATTTCCAATTCACATGTTAAAAAGCAAATTTTTTTGTGCTTCATTTATTAGAAAAATATATTGGTGTGAACTTTTGAGTTTCTTGTTGGTACCATAGCAGGTAAACACAAAGTTTTCTCAGTGGAAAAGAGTGTAGAGGCTGGAAGGGAATGAGGATTTTATTTTATTTATTAACTTTGTTTTTTTCCTTTTGGTGGTGGAGATTGAACCAAGGATCATGCCTGTGCATGCCAGGCAAGGCCTCTACCATTAAGCCACCTTCCCAGAGTAAAATGTGGGCTATGTTGAGAGTTCCCATCCTGCCTCAGATAATTCCTAGATGTGGGAACTTATGCCGGTTACTTAAGCCTTGTGAGCTAGAGGTTCTTCCGCTGCAAAACAGTAGAGAATGTACCAGTTGAAATGGGTTGTTTAATTACTTGACCTGAAGTGTGGCATTTAGTACAGTAGCTCGTTAATTGTTAGTTATTTTACTTGCGTTTTCAGGTGAATTATTTCTTCAGTAAGCTTGTGAGTAATTTAGAGGTGAAGACACAAGGTCAGGGTAAGTCAGGACAGCTGTTTACTAAAGCTTGGCATTTTTTGTCTGTCTGTCTCTGCCTGTGTCTTTCTCTGGCCACAGTGCATTTCTGCTTTCGTTCAGCACTTCTTCATTCTGCTCTACTCAACTGGCCCCTTGCTTCCTAATGTACTTGCACATGACTTTCCCTCCCCACTGGGCAGCACTACCCTCCTCTACTCCTCCCTGATAACAGACCCAGTCTTTTGTGCCTTAGTGACAAATTTCTAGAACAGCCAGCTTCTAACCAAGAAGTATTCATCTTTTGTCTGATTAGCTTTGCTACAAGTGGAGCACAGGGTGATGGGAACAGCAGGTGGCAGTGTGCCCAGGGCTGCCCTTCCAGACCTGAGATTTTCATTATGAAGAGAACAGGCAACAAGGAAATAGTAAATGTCTCTTGTACAATGTCCTGTCCCTTGAGGATTTGCTTCTTTTCATTGTTTGATGAGAGGAGAGAGGAAATAGGGAGAAAGATGGGATTTGGTGGCAGAGCAAAAATGACCATCAGGCCAACTAACTTCATTTTTCTTCTCTAGCTGTCACACACGACACCTTCATTGTTGTTATGGTTTGGATCTAGAATGTTCCCCCAAAGCCTCAAGGATTTGGAAGATAATTGCATTGAGGAAGCTGATCAGATCAAATAGATTAATCTATTAATTCGACGTACTATTAAGAGGTGGGGCCTGCTTGGGAGGGAGGTGGGTCACTGAGAGTCGAGCCTGAAAGGATATATTCCCCTCCCAACTTCTCCCTCTCTGCTTCCTGTTGTAACACCTGGAGCAGCTGTCCTCTTCCAGCTCTCCTTTCCCTGCCAGACACCCAGGCAAGGACTGAGACCCCCGCACTCTGAGACAAAATCAACCTTTCCTCCCTTCAGTTGTGGACATCAGATAGTGTGTCCTGGCAACAAGGAAGTGACTAAGACAATTGTATTTCATTTGTAAATACAATTTACAAGGCTGCCGGTTGAATAGAGCAGAATGGAGGAGAAGTGCTGAATGAAAGCAGAAATGCACCGTGGCTAGAGAAAGACACAGAGACAGATAGACAGAAAAACACTAGGCTTCAGTAAACAGGTGTCCTGACTTAACGCTGATGTTGTATCTTCACCTCTGTGGCCACCAAGAACACTGTCGGGGGGGGGGGGGGGTAGTCAAAGGAAGGCCTCTCACTGGCTCTATTGCCCACTTCCCTTGACTCTGCCCTTCTCTGACTCAATCTCTCAGAGGTAATTTTTAGGGTACACCTTAGAGCTAGGCTTCATTCATAGAATAGTTGAAGAAAATAAAGTTGTAGACGTCAGCAACATCTAAGACAGGGGAGCACTCTCAATGGTGGAGTTTCCACACCCCTTCCCCTCATTCCTGAATGTGTAAATTACCCCTTATGGTGTCAGATCCACAACCATGGTCAGAGCACCTGCGGTCTGACACAGGTGGGTGAGGGCTGTGGAGGGACTTGAGTTGCCAGCCAAGGGCCTGGTAAGCCTTAAGTTAACAGGAGAAAGACAGGAGCCAGAGTGCCAGGAGCAGGAACATCAGGAAGGAAGAGGCGCTTGCGTTGGACTGAAGGATTGTTGGCCAAGAAGGCCTGGATGGGGCCTGGCTGTGGTTCTTGGACAGGATGAGAAGATGCCATCCTAGAAACCCAAAGCTAAGTATGAAGATCTTCTTTCCTCCCTCTACTGTTGTTGCTATTTTGCCATTATTGTTTTTTGTCCTCTCTTCTTTCCCCTCCACCTTGTCCCCTCCTCTTCCTCATTTTCCTCTTGCTCCTTCTCCTCCTTTTTTTTTTTTTTTTTTTTTTTTTTTTTTTTTTTTTTTTTTTTTTTTTTTTTTTTTTTTTTGTATTGAGAATTGAACCCATGAGTTTACTGCCGGGCTCTATCTTCACATTTTTTTGAAGTTATCTTTAGATAGAGTTTCACTAGTTGCCCAGGCTGAGCTCAAACTTGGGATTCTTATATCTCAGACTTCTGAGTGGCTGAGCCTGGACTGCTTCTTGTTCATTCACGTTCTCAAATGCACCTGATCATGAAGGATTTCTAGCTTCTTTCCCTTCCACACCCAACCCAATTCCACTGAGGCCGAAATTGCTCACTCTGCATACTTTGTTCAGATCCATCTGGAACTGGGGCTGGCCACTCATCAGCTGTTTCTCAGAGCTGGGAAAGTTTCAGGGAAAACTCTTCCTTGACCCACACCTTCTTGGCCACCTTCTGCTCCTAGGTCCTTAGCAGTAGAGACACAGGTCTTTTTTTTTCTGGAAAAGTAGAGGGACATTCTTGTTGGGTCTGTCTCTCTGTTGAGAATTCCAAGCAGCATTCTGTCATTCCCCGGATTCATCGTGCTGCTGTACTGCCTGGCAGAGCATGAATTGTAAATATGCTATTAGACATAAAGGCTGCCCCAAGAGCGTCGCTGAGGAGAACAGGCCCTGAACAGAAGAGGAGTTTGGTTAAAATGAGCTGCTGAATAATTTATCATGATTTGAAAAGTTAATACCTTAACTGAGGCGTGGTGAAACCTGAGGACTCAGAAGTAAATACTGTCAGGATATCGGTTTTGAAGAGAACATTATCAAAAAGAATGACTAGTCAAACCAGAGCAAGAGGCAGAAAGACCCTGACTGAGGTTGAGCTGATTCAGACCAGGAAGTTAGGGTGGGGATGCAGCTCAAAAAAGCAACAGAGTAGACCTTGCCTTTGAAGTAACTGCGTCCCATCTCGTAGAGAGGAGGGGCCCGGAAGGAGTTTGGGGATTCCTGGGAACAAAATGAACAAAGGAAACTCCGAAGAATACTGGACCAGTAGGCTCAGGAAGGTGGAGGGTGGAGCCAGGCTTGGGGAGGAGGATCTGATTAAGAGATGAAGGAAATTACATCAGATGAACCATGAAGGTGCAGCGGGAGCGGTGCAGGTTGACGAGTGCTGTGTACAAGAACAGACAGCTGTTGATGTGTGAAGCAGGAGCCTCAGAAGATTCTTTGACAAGAACTTGACATTCCTACATACATTCATTCAGCAAATGTTCAGCATGTCATTGAGTAACTACGTTCCCAGCTGTGCTAATGCTGAGCCCCAGATAGGCACAGGAGGGACATATATTTTAGTAAAAGGGACATATAAAAAAATAAATAACAGCCGTCGCATGCATTGTGTGCTGAGTGCTCTACAGGTACCATCTTAATTTTTGCCACGGCATCGAGACATATGTAAAATAATTACCTCGATTATAAAATAAAGATAAAGAGATACAAAGAGGTGAAGTAATTTGTTCAAGACAACTTAGCTAGTCAGTGGTGGAGTTATAATTCTATCATGCTTATCTGTGGTTATCATTTGGAGCCAAGTATTTGGATGGGGAAATATGTAGGGCCATGGGTTAGTGTTGGACAGAGGGCTTTATTTAGGTTCCAGAGGGGCTTTCTGGAGGAAGAAGTTAAGAAGAAAACAGATGGACTGGGGTGGCAGAAATAATGGGGTAAGCGTGACCTAGTGAAGAGCCCAGAGCTGATGTGAGGAAGGTTACAGAGGCCATTTTTTTTTTTTTTTCAGAGAAAGGAGGCTGGATTTCCTCCTGTGGGGATGAGAAGCTCCTGAGGAATTCTAAGGGGCACAGCGTTGGAGGATAGGTATGTGACAGATTTAATTCTGAATTTTTAAAAGCTCACTCTGTCTGCTTCGTGGGGAATTGATTGGTAGGACCAGGAGTACAAGCTGCTGGAACAGTGAGGATGTTAAGAGGCAGGAAATAATTGAACCAATACATGTGTCAGACTCATGAATACCTTATTCACAGGAGGGTCCCATAGCCACTCTCTCAAAGCCTGATTCTCTCTCTCTCTTACTTTCTCATTTACATCCAACTCTAATAACTCAGCTGTTCGTTTTCCCGATTTATAGTAGGTGAAGAGTAACAATTTAGGAAAAAATGTGAGACTGCGGTGAATATTCAAGAGGGAAAAATCACTGGCAGTTGTGAAAAGTGACAGTTTGGTTGTAAGGAAAGACACACAGGAAAACCATCAAACATATTCAGACAGACAAATGAATAAGATCACGTTGCTCTCAGGATGGGACTATTCCGTGGAAGGCAAACAGCCCAGTGGCACACTCACATTTCATGCTCATATTTGATATTTCTTGTGGTTAACTTGAGGTGATAGCAGCAAAGTGTAATATCTAATAACCGTTCTTTTCTTTAATGCCAAGAAATAAAAAGAGTGTTTTTGCATTCCATGAGTGCTTTGAGTTGACTGTGGGCACACCCAAGACGGCTGGGAAGCCTAGAGCCCAGTGTTCTGTTCTGACTGAAAGGACAGCTATGTGTCTCAGCCTGGGTGAGGCTGGTCCCTCTAAGATTGCTGACGCAGAGGAACTGGTGCTTGGTTCCAGCCTCTGCTTCGTTGTCAGTAAGCTATGAAAGAACATGGGCTGAGGCAAAATGATCCAAACACACATAGCAGCCATGAGCTTACTCTAGAACTTGAGCTAGAACATTTTCTAGATCTTTGAAGCCTTGTAGATACTTTTAAAAAGGTGGTGAATACTAAGAATTTTTCTTTGAAAAGCACAGAATTAAGTAATCCCTCATTATTTAAACTTTCAGATTTGACCAGCTTGACTGTGGCGTGGCACCTTTCCTTTGTAGTGAAATGGACATGAGCCTTTTTAGGGTCAGGAATGGAATGTTATGATTTAGATCAAAAATGTTCCTCAGGATTTTTGTGGTTTTGGAGGCGGGGCTTTTGGAAGTGATTGGATCATAGGGGTATTTAATGTACTGTTAGGAGATAGGGCCTGGATGAAGTGTATGGAGGAGGGGGTGTGGCCTGGAAAACTATATTCTTGCTGTTGGCTTTTCCTTCATTTTCCTGCTTGCTTACTGCCATAGGGTGAGCAGTTTTCCTTCACCATGACCTTCCACTATGCCACTTCTGATTTGGAGCCAAAAAACCATTGACTGAACTCACAAAAACTGTGAGCCCTTTTCCTCATCTCAATGAATGACAACACCAATTGATTGAACAAACCAGAAGCTTTTAAGTTTGTGGATGTCAAGTTCTTTGTTCCTGAAAAAGGAAAAGTGACTGATAAAAGTACCATAATAGATTCCATGGTGATTGTTTTGAACAAACCCAGAGATTCATTTTTATACACCAGGAGCCAAGAGACTCAGGTTCTTAATTAGGTAGTAGTCCAGGTGAGAGACAGAGGGAGAGTCATGGTAAAAGATATGGATAAATGTGGGTAGATTAATGCCACCCATAATTTGCAGTCACAGTCAGTACAACTTTGTCATGATGGGCATGAGGAGTGAAAGAGAGATTGTCAAGGATAAGGTCTGGACATCTGGTTTGACCAGTGGATTGGATGTTGTCATTTACCCAGATGAGGAATATGGAAAAAAAAAACAAGACTTGGGAGAATGGAGAGAAGAGGAAGCTTATTAGCTTGGTTTTGGCACTTTGATTTTGACATGTTTTTGAGTTATCTAAAGAGGGATGTGAGCATGCAATTGGGTGTACTGGTTTAGAGTTTGGAGGAGATTATCTTTCTGGAATCATCTGTCCATAGAAAGTAGCTGATGGTTGGGTATAGATGAAATGGGTTAGGGCTGGAAAGTGGGAACAAGAATGAGACTTGAATGAAAACTTGCGGTGCTATACCATTTAATGGCTACATAGAAAGTATAGATTGACAGTGGGGAGAGGCAAGAGAAAATCTGAGTGAGCATATTGCCCTTGAAGCTAAGAGAATGGAATGTTTAATTCCATGGCTAGATATGGTGGCATATACCTGTAATCCCAGCAACCTGGGAGGCTAAGGCAAGAAGACTAGAATTTATAGAGTCCAAGCTGTGAAATTTAGTGACTTATTCAGATCCTGTTTCAAAAATTAAAATGACAAAGGAATAGATTGCTGGGAATTTTTCTCAGTGTGAAGGCCTGGGGTTCAATCCAGAGTACTACACTGATTCACACACTCAGTCATCTATCAGTCCATCAAAGAGGCTGAAAGTTTGAATAAAGGCAGAGATGTTGCAGAGTTCTACATTATAATAATTGGTAACATCACTGAGAGCTAAATCTGAGACCACTATGGCTGAAGAGTGAGCGGGAAGTGAGAATTTATTTTGATAATTTGTCAAAAAATAAATCTGTGTTGTTGAATTATAGTTTTAAAATACATTACAAGTAAAAATGTCACTAAGGCTTATAGAAGTCAGCTTTATTAGTGAGCAGTCTTAAAATACCAGACCTGCTTATCCAATATTTGCTGGATACCCTGCAGTAAAGTTAGGATGAGACAGCAAATCATTTGTTATGTCTGTCTATCTGGGGACGTGGAGACTTTACACTCTTCTTCAGTCTGTCAGTCCCTCATTTATAGATGCCTGTTCACAATGGACAATTATCAGTAATACCTAGCCACTCCACGGTTAGGCTATGGCAGTAAAGTGATTTTTATTGATATGTGTAAATACCCTCGACCACATCGGCCTATCTGCTGGTGCCCGCTGAGGCTATTTTACCTGGAATCATTCGTTTGAGTACTTTGCACTTTTGTACATGTGCCGTTTGTCTTGGAACCAAGTTTATACAAGTGCTTTGATGACAAATGCCACATTTCTGTGAGGAGGGGCTCTGGGCCTGCTGCAAATGCAAGCTGTCCCCGGCTTTGGTCTCCGGCTCTGTCAGGGAAACAGATTGCTGACTACCTCCCAGCTGCTTCTTGCCACTTGGAATTTGTGCTTTCTACAGAAAGCACTCTGTTCTGAGCAAGCCAGCCACTTCACCATGGTAAGAAGTTTGTGTGTCTGCTGAATATTTTATTTACCATCTGGCCGGCAGCAAAGCCCAGAACCTGCTTGTGGGCCAGTAATGCCCTGGACCATCATAGCTGAAAAAGGTGCTGCTGTTCCCTGTGTCTTCCAGGCACCAGCATCTCTCACAGAGGACCCTTGCTACTGGAGACACGAGCGTGCAGGGTCTGAGGGAAAGCAGTGGCAGCAGATGTCTGCCCTTTTGCTTAGGTATCCAGGTGGCTGCCAGGCATATCCTATGAGGCATTTCTCCACCCAGTTCCTGGTCAGTTTGCCTTCTGGGAGCCCACCCAAGGGTTTGTAGGGAAGCATCTTTCTTAAAGTTGGCTGCTATTAGAAGGAGCGTCAGACATGTGATGTTCCCTTGCTCTGCATCACCAATCCGTCTTCAGTGTTGAAAAGGAGAAATTAATAGAATAGCACTTTTTGCTGTTTAGAGGACAAGATCCAATGAGGGGCTGCAAGCTCTTCTCACTGTTACTGTGACCATTGAAGAGATTATGTCAATTTGAGGGAATTAGGAACCATACCTCCGTTAGTATTCAGGTTTGGGAACCACGCCTAGATTGGGAATTGAGAACTAGCCTGGATTTGAGTGTGAGTATGAGTGATTTGTAGGCTGGCCAATGAGGGAAGAGCACCCACCCAGATGTGGGAGGGCCAACTGGAACTCCAACGGTATAAAATGGAGGAAGAGGGCATTCCGATTGCTACAGCTTCTTCCTCTGGGAAAGCTCTCACCTTCACAATTGTCTACGGACACCGACATGCTACACATCACAGACTGTCAGCACAGGTTCACTCCAGTCTTGTCTTGTGCCTGTCTGCCCATCACACCTCTTCGGTTGCTGATCTTCAGGGTTTGGTCTTCGCTTGAGATCTACAGCAGACTCTCACCTCACCAGCTGTCCTGCAGTCCCGGATGGGAGATCTACTTTAAGGCTGAGCAGCCATCTTGGACTATTTCTATCCTTGGATTTATAAGCCTTCCTAATAGATCCTTTTGTGATAAAATCTGTAAATTCTATCTTTGAAAGAACCCGAACTAATACAGTAACTGTTCCCTTTGTGGATGATAATACTTCCAAAGGTCTCTCACTTTTGATTGTAAATCAGACAGAAATATTTCCATTGAAAACATGTTTCTTAACTGTTACTCGATTGGGAGGTGATACATGGGAAGAGTGCTAGACTTGGAGTGAGAGCCTTCTACTGCTTTTAAAACTTAATGTTTGGCATTTGGTATAATTTTTTTTTAATCTATAAGGTGGTTGCAATGGTGACTTACCTGTGGATTGTTGTGGAAACCAACACCAGGTATGAGGATGGTGATTCATGGATTGATCACTGCTAATACACCTGACCTGCCCTAGAGGTCTGCGTGATATAATTAGGCCCGTAACTACGTTGTGTAGTTCTACATGTTTCTAATTATATAAATTATATAGAAAACTGATGCTATTCCTTTTACATACAAATGTCTAAAAATGTATATTCAGCTCCCTGGAGACATACTATATATATATATATATATATATATATATATATATATATATATATATATATATATATATAATGACTGGAAATTAAAATGTTAAGTAGCATCAAAATTAATGTCTGTTTAATACCACAAATGGATGCCAAGCTTTACAAACATTATTTCATTTAATCCTCACAGTAACCATATCAGGCACAAGTTGCAGATGGGAAAATTGAGATACAAGAATGTAGGTAACTTGCCCTGATTCGCAGAATTAGTCAATGGCAGATATAGAATTCAAACCCAAGTCTGTTTGGTTACAGGTAACAACTACGCCCTACTGATTTCCTAGTCTGTATATCTTACCTCCTACCCAGCATTCTTTTAAAGAGCAGGAAGCCAAAACTTTCATAAAATCTCTCACTGCATAGTAAAAGCAGATAGCTCTGTAAAAATGTTATGTAAAATAACAAAACCAAGAAGCAGCTCCAAGGAGCCAAAGAGCAGTGGTTGGTACATCCCTGCTCTTACTTCCTGGTGAAAGTAATTATACTTCTTGATGATTTTCTTCCTTCCTTCCTTCCTTCCTTCCTTCCTTCCTTCCTTCCTTCCTTCCTTCTTTCCTTCCATCCTTCCTTCCTTCAGAGACAGGATTTCACTTTCTAGTCAAGAGGCTGGTCCTGAACTCCCTATGTATCCCAGGCTATGAACTCATGGGTAGCACAAGCAGCTCAAGAATCTTTCATAATGTATGTGTATGTATGGACATGTGCGTATGTACACATGTGAGTATGCATGACTGTAAATGTGTGTATATGTGCACACATGCATATGTATGTACACATGTGTATATATGGGCTTATGCATGCAAACATGTATACATGTGTATGTGATGTATGTATATATGCTGTGTATCTATGTATATGAATATATGCGCAGGTGTGTGTACATGCATGTGTGTATATATGTGCATATATGTATGTGTGTATGTGTATGCATATTTGTTCCGTTTCATAAAAAATCTATCTCCCACAGCATTGCTCTCCTTTCTATTTCCATAAACCACAGAGGATGGCCACATCCTGGCAACAGAAATCATTATATGAACATGAAAGGGGAGTTGTCCATGTTTAAAGCTCACAGTATGTAAGCTAGGCTGACCGTCCACTTAGTAGGTATAATTATCCTATTCTACAGATGAGGTTGTGAGCTTAGGTATGTGACAAGATTACCTCGAGGCGCAAAGCAGGGCTGTAATCAACATGAAGCAGACTTCAGTACTGTCAGAGGAATCATTTTGAAAATTAAAGAATAATCATATTAATCCTAAAAATTCAGAGATTACAACTAAGCCAGGTAAGAAGCTCAGAAGTTAGTCGCTACTGCTGATCCTGTTTCTTTTCTAAAAAAAAAAGATCTTGGTTCACAGTATCATATGTATATAACTCCTCAGATTTTAATGTATCTATGAATCATGTGGAGATTTGGTTGACATGTAGATTTTGACTCCGTTGATGTGGCATGGGCCTGATATTTCGCATTTCTATTAAGCGCCTAAGTGATGCTGATACAGCCAGTTTATGGGCCACACTTTGAGAATGAGGTCACGGGTAACATGCACTTGTAATTTCATTGTTACTGCTAAGGAACATTTCAAAGTGACTGTACCAATTACACTCCCACCGGCAGACTATGAGAGTGCTTATTTTCCACATGTTCTCTTTAATACTTGAAAATTATTGTCATAATAAATTTTTGTCAATCTGATAGGTAAAATATGTTACTACATTTAAAAATGTATTTCTAATTTCTAACAAGCTTCTTTTCATGTGTTTGTCAGCCAGTTACATTTTTCTCTTTACTTAATTGTGTATATTCTAGTCCATTTTTTTCCATTTGGATAATTTTCTTCTCCATTTCATTAGTGTATATGAATTCTTTGTGTATTCTGGATATGAATCCTTTGGCCTCTTAAATATCTTGCTAATATTTTCCTCCAGGGATGAAAGTTCCAGCCAGCACAAATGTCCAGTGACTTAATGGTAGGGACCTACACAGAAGTTGCACAGTCACTTGTTGGGGAGGAATTTAGGGCCTCCACCAAGTACTTGTCTCCATATTAATATGTCAGATAAGAACTTATCATGTTCTGTTACAGTTTTCATTAGTTGTCTTCTTCCATTAAAAAAAATACAGGGCAGGGGTGTGGTCTGTGAGCCATTTCCAGATCACCAGTATTGACATTGGGTCGAACATGGAGCAACTTAGAAAATATGTAGTGGTTGACTAAGTGGATAGATATGGTTCTAATTGTAGTATTGCTGTCAAGATCTGCCTTGAACTTCACCTAAGAGTTTATAGAGTAAATAAGAGGACAAAAAACAATTCTTTGCAGGAAGTTACATCTGGATGACTTGTCTTTTCTCATTTACCTTACAGATATTTTGGTGATCAAAAGAATAATAGTAATGATAATACATATATGGTACTCTTGGAGAAATGTATATACTTTAATTCATCTAATTCTTACATTCCTATAAGGTAGGCGTTATCATTATTATTCCCATTTTATGGATGATGGAACTGAGGCACAGAGGAGTTAAACAAGTTGCCCATGATCATGCAAATAAGTGGCAGAACGCGGATATGAGCCCAGCTATCTGGCTCCTTCATTTATGCTCAAGAAAAAACATAGGAACACTCTAGGCTGAGCACACAGCAAGTACCAAACAAACAATTATTTACCATCTCTCTTCCAGAATTGTGCCTTTTTTGGTCAAAGACATGTCAGAATTGTAGCTTGACGAATTTAATTTTGGACCTCCATAGCCTTTGTCTCTAGGCCCTGTATCCATCCTTGATGAAAGCACACCAATCCCAGTTCTATTGGGGACATTAAAAGACACTCCCTGTGCGGCCTGACCTTGGATTGAGGCCCCCAAGGCCTAACCGGAACCTCTGGCCCTAAGGATTTGCCTGGTGCTGCCATCTGGTGGGGACAAATGGCCACTGATGACCATCTCCACAGGGTGGACTCCTGCCACTGACCAACATTGGTTCTTTGTTTCTCTTTAACCCTCAAACAAGGGACTTACTCAGATTGTAATTAATTGGTAGCACAGCTCTATTGATGATAGGCTTTTTCCAAGTCTAGTATCAAAGGTATTTTAGATGAAGCCTTAGTGCTGGTGAGTGACCTGTAACAGGTCTTACTTATCTTGCCTTCAGATCACACCAAGACAAAAGTTGCCTCACCAAGATCAAATGTGGGTGAAATCCAAAAACTGAACTGGGGAGACCCTATGGAGGTTCTCAAGCCCCTTCTCTATCTTATTTAAGGTTCTCACTTCCACTGGTGCCAAGGGTAGAAGGAGACCCCAGATTTATTTTCACAAAGTGAGTTGAAAGAATTATTGATACTATATATTGGATTTTCTGTTCACATCTATTATCTGATTAATACTTCAGCCTGATAACATCGGAGGTCTTAAAATGATCTCCTGAGGCAAGATTTACATAAAGGAAAAGTGAGTAAAGACTTAAGGTTTAGATAAGTGACATAACTTGAGGATCAGAAACATCCGTGCATTCCAAAGATAATTGTTAAGAGCTTTCTGGCTCAGAAAAGAGGTTCACAGTAAGACTATGAAACTCAGATTATATTCACATATGTGACATGAATTGGACAATGTACAGGACAACTGACCATTCAGACAAAACCTCAGGACTCAAAAATTACTTGTTGAGCCAAATGCTATTGTACCGAGAGCCCAAGACAGAAAACTACACAGGGAATTGTTTATAAGGAAACCTGCATGGAGCTGAATTCTTTTTGACCTTGTGACTTGGCGAAAACCTTTGTGGGTACTGTCTTTGTGCTTCCTTCCATTTCATTTGCTTATGACCAAGGAGTTGAATAAAAAGTTAGGGTGCTCAGACCAACCGGTACCTAAGGGAAATCAACATTCCCTTTTGAATATCCCACCAACCTACGCAGATCTCTGCACACTTGATGTTGAAGATAGACATTGCGAATAGAAAGCCAGTGTGCTGGAGTTCGGCTAGCTGAGATGAGCCCCTTGCTGTCCATAGCTTCAGTTCCTGTTAGCTTCCATTAGGGAGGAGAGAACTGATATTGGTCACTAGGGAAACCAAATATTACTATATAATAGCAGATGGAGTTCATGGAGCTACGCTACACTCTGGCTGGGGAAAGGAGGAACCAGATCCTGGAAGGAAACCAGCAGAAATCTGAGTGCCAACTGTATGTTCTGTATTAACGCCTTTCTGGTGCATTCTGTCATTCAATCTTCAAAACCAGACCTTCAGCCAAGCATTGTTTATATTTCATACTTGGGGAAAATTGAGTCCCCCTTGTTGTTTTAAAGTTGCATAGCTCACATAACTAATACATGGAGGTTCAGGGTTTAGAACCTGGAGTCTGGCTACACTTCCAGTGAATATTCTTTCAATTAGTCAACTCAACCAACCCTTTGACTTTCTAGAGAGGAAACCCCGTCTCACTTTTTTTTTTTTTTTTTGTATTTTTGGTGTATTCTTGGTCTCTGTAATCCTTTATTTCCTTAGAATATCAGCTGATACAAAATTCAAGGCCATACGCTTCACTTTTTTTCTTGATTTTATTTTTATTTGAAGTTTTTTCTTTTTTAATTCTAAGAATGGGAAAAGCAAGTGTTGTCTTCTCTACATAACCTAGCAGTGGCTGGAGGGTGCTGAACTCCAGGACTCTAAGAGGGAATGCTGTGTCCAGGAAGGCGTGTCCCTTTGCCACAACCCGAGTACAAGGCTGTGGCCCGCAAGGCCAACTAGCCTGGAGAAAGCCCTGAGCCTTCTTTACTGAGCTGAACTGTGTTTCCTGAAGAGGAGGAAGGGCCACACAGGTTTCTCTGTCATGGAGGCAGGAGGCAGATCTTTCTACCTTGATTTTCTTTCCTGAACCTGTGTACCTTTCCTCCTGTAGTGGATGCCCTTCCTCTACCTTGGCCCACCCCACTCCCACTGTTCTCTCTTCAAGCTAGGGGTGAAGAGAAATCTTCCTGGATTTAAATTTAAATTTAAATCTAATTGTTTTTTTCAGCAAAACACAACTTGAAGGGGCCCTTGCCTGGCACCTCTCTCTCTCTCTCTCTCTCTCTCTCTCTCTCTGTGTGTGTGTGTGTGTGTGTGTGTGTGTGTGTGTGTTTCTGAATGGAGAAGGCCTCACCAAAAGCTCCCACCCTGTGTGTTACCAGGCTGGCTGGAGTGCTAACACGAGAGGGGGACATAACTGAGGTTTGCACCCCAGACTTTCAGGGCAGAATAACACAACTTAGAGAAAAGTACTGAAACCTGCATTTTAAAGTCTCCGTTTAAACTTTAAAGGAATTCTGTTCAGGGGCCGAGAAGTGGTTGCTCAGCACAAGGGTGGACTGGGCACCAGCGGCGCCGGTGGCGGGAGCAGTGGTGCCTGGGCGGCCAGTCCCAGGGCTCCGCGGCAAGCGTCGGCGGCCCTGGCCACACCAACTCCACACCGCGCGTGCGGGACCGCTCAGTTCCCGGGGAGCTCCGTTCCCTCCCGCGTTTCCTCCCACGGCCTTCCTAGGCGTGCGAAGCGGTCGGCCCACGTGAACGGCAAGCGGGGGCCAGAACACAGCCTTGTCGCGGGAACTGCGCGGGCGGAAGGGACAACTTAGAGAGGGCAAAAAAGTCGGGAGCAGGAACGTCCACGGGCCACGCCGGCCGCCGCCAGGAGAGTCCCTTGCAATTCGCCGAGTCCGGTGACAGCCAGAGGCCGGCCAACAGAAGGCGGCTGAAGTCAGGAAGGAGCGGCGTCCCTCAGGCCCGACGGCTCCGTCGGTCTCTCCGCGGCCGGAAACCCCAAGGGGCGGAGGATCGGTCCTCCGGAGCGACCGCAGAGCACAGCGGCGCGCGCCGGCCAGGTGAGGGTGGCCGAGGCGCGCAAGCTCCCGAAGCCGGACCCGCGCCGCCCGCGCGCGGGAGGAAGGCGAGTCCCCTAGGCGGGACTGGAGGGCGCGGGCCGGGCCGGCGGCGCGCGGCACGGGCGGCCTGCGGGGCGCGGGCGAGGCTCCGGCGCGTCCCTGGGGGCGGGCCTTCGCGCCGGCTCCGCCCCCCGCGCCCTCCTCGTTGGTCCGTGGCCGCGCAGCGCCGGCCCCTCGCCCGAGCCGGAGCGCGATTGGCGGCGGCGCCCGTCGCTCGCAAGGGCCGGCCCGCGCTCCGCCGTGGCTCTCGCCGCCGCCGCCGCCGCCGCCACGGTCCTCGGAGCCGCGCGGGCGGGTCGCACCGCGGAGGCAGCCGGCGCCCGGCGATGGGAAGCGGCGCGGCCGCGGACCCAGGCAGCGGCAAAGTTTCCCAGACGTGCGTACCGCGTCGCGCCGCTTCTAGCCACCCGTGACGGCTCCGGGAAGGTCTCGGGATTTTTAATTTGGAAAAAAATCCCACCTCATTTCCTTTGTCAGCTCGCTCTCCGGGTGGCCGGCGGCGGGAGCCGGCCGACCGGCTTTGGAGAAGCCCTGGGCTCCGGTGTTGGGGCGCTCGGAGGCCCCAGGAGCGCCAGGGGGTGTGAGCGCGGGGGTGCTGGGCGCTCCGCAACGAGAGGCCCCGGGAGCTCTCTATGGAGGAGGGACCCCAGGATGGTGTGCACCAGGAAGACCAAAACTTTGGTGTCCACTTGCGTGATCCTGAGCGGCATGACCAACATCATATGCCTGCTTTACGTGGGCTGGGTCACCAACTACATCGCCAGCGTGTATGTGCGGGGGCAGGAGCCGGCGCCCGACAGGAAGCTGGAAGAAGACAAGGGGGACACGTTGAAGATTATTGAGCGGCTGGACCACCTGGAGAACGTCATCAAGCAGCACATCCAAGGTACGAGCGCGCCGGGACGCTGGGCCGCCTCGGGGGCCCGCGGGGGCGCGTCGGGCAGGTGCGCTCCGATCCAGCCGCCTCCCGGCTCGGGGCCCGCGCGCTGCCTGGACCTTCCTGCCGGCGGACGAGACCCTCAGTGTCCGCGGCCCCACGCGCCTCCCCGGGACACACGTGTGTGCGCCGCTCGCCGCGATGTGGGGGCGCGCTGCGCACGTGTCCCGATGTGCGTGTGACTCCGGGCCGGTCGCTCGCGGGCTCCTGGGATCGCGCCCGAGTCTGGCTTAGAGTGCGTGTGGGTGTTTGTGTGTGCCCGAGAGAGCGCGAGGGCTGCTGTAAGGAAAAGGCGAGCTGCCAGCGCGGTCCTGGCTGTCGGCATTCGGGACCCGCAGGCTGCGGGGCAAGCCCCAGATAGGAGATTGCACCGCCGGGCCCCTGCCTGCCTCGCTGTCCTCGGGCGGCAAGCGATCCAGAATGTGAGAAGGGCTCTGTGGCTGCGGGCGGCTTAAGTCAAGAGAGGTCTTCGCCTCCGCCCCAACCTGCGGGTCCCCAGCTCGCCCTAGAAGCAGGTGTCAAAGCCAGGGAAGAAGCTTTGGAGCCTGAAACGGGTCCGCTGAGGTGGCGCCTCCGCCCGGAACACACAGAGCCCGCCCCGGGCTGCGCCTTCCCGGCACAGCCATCTGGGACCTGGTGAAGGCTAGTCCGTTCAGATAGCTCCACTCCCAGGCCTAGGGAGCGGCGCGGGCAGAGCTGAGAGACCCACAGCAGGTGGACCCGGAGCCTGGAGGTTGCACCAGTGGGAGCACCTCAGGCCATCTCAGGGTTCAGGGAGGGTGGGATGCGGCCCGCTGTCCTGAGGTGATCCGTCGGGATGAGCTGGGGGGAGGAGGTTGGAGTTCCTGGCGCAGGGGCTGAGCCTGCCCACACATCGCTTCTCTCACACTCTCCCTCCTCTTTTGTGCTGTCCTACTCCTCCTGCTTTCCACTTGGTGTGTGAGCTTCTCAGGGGCAGTCCAAGCCTCGATCACCTGTAAACCTGACACGGCCACCAGGCACTAGGGCCAGCACGCACAAACCTTGGCCGAGTCCCCAGCATTGAGGACTACTGCTTGGCCAGGAGCTCTGTCTGCTGGTGGCACGTGGGTGCCTGGGTTCCAGCCCTTGCACCCGCTGCCCTGCTCGCTGCTCTCTCTGAATCTGTGAATTTCCCCATGGGCCAGAGCGGTTCCCTCTGAGAGGAGGCTCAGCCAGGTTCAGGAGTGTGCAGCCTAGGCGTCTCTATCTTCCACGCTTCCTGATCACACGCCTATGCTTGGACACTTCTCCCATAAGGGAGAAGCGCCATTGCCTCTCCATTTGGTGCTGAGTTTGGCAGAACAGGTGATCTATCTGATGGTGCCTGTTGCTGCTTTTCTGACTTGTCATTTTCCGTCCCCTGGGGCAGGGTTCACAGTTAATCAGCAATAGAAGTGAAATGTTTGCCCAGTGATTTTTCCCGCAATGTTCTCTGGAAGATTCTCGATCCATGCCTTATTTTAACTTTTCCAGTTTGCCCCCAGATTTTGAGAAATTTTCATTCATGTACTCTGCATGTGTGTGTTCAGAATGATCTTGGGTGTCTGTCTGGGAGGGAGGTTGGTGAGGCAGTGCTTTGGGGAGCACTGAGGGTGCATGATGCACCTGCGAGCTCCACACAGAGTGGGCCCCTGACTGTGGAATGTGCCCCAGGTTATGTGGCTTACAAAGCTCTATGAGAACAGAGTGCAGTGTGGATCTTGGAAAGAGCCTTGATGATTTTCTCCCAGGAACTTGTGCGGCTGTGTATTTTCTGGGATTTTCAAGCGTACACCTGAAAAATTGGGAGAAATGGGTAAAGAAAGAGAGCAGGAGCTCTGGAACATGTGTTGATCCAGTTCCCTTGTGTGTGTACCAAGGCTCCTCTGCATATTTAAAAATCATCACAATCTCATCGCACAGTGTGGTGGAGGAGAAGGGCCAGAGATTTGGGAAAGAGAAGCCAGGAGGCGGTAGAGGGTAGAGGTTACCAGTCTGGTTGTGCTGTCATGGTGTCCGAATGACTGAGGTCCATCATGGTGCCAGAGCCTTCCTGAGCTTAGGTTTAGGGAACACTGCGGGGAGGCTTGTGAAGGGATGGCTTCAGTGCAGCGCTCTGCAGACGGTGATAGGAAAGGACAGTGAGATTGGACTTGATGATGTGGCCTGTTCCCGAGTACCCAATGGCAAGTTCTCTCTGTTCAGCAGAGGCTTATGAATAGTTTACGTGACATTGCTGAGCTGAGGGGAAGTGATAAGGTAAAATAAGAACTAAAAATTAATTAT
Organism: Ctenodactylus gundi; assembly: GCA_004027205.1. NCBI lineage: Eukaryota > Metazoa > Chordata > Mammalia > Rodentia > Ctenodactylidae > Ctenodactylus > Ctenodactylus gundi. Next base: position 200,038 of record PVKB01003157.1, on the reverse strand, counting down.
GCGGCACCTTTGAAGTGCCGGGCTGTACCCTCAGTGCTTTGCACTACTCGACTTCTTTATTTCTCACAATCTTGTGAGGTAGGTGATGCTGGCTCCATTTTGCAGATGCAGACCGCAAGGCAAGGTGAGGTTAATCAATTTGTCCAAGGTCAGATCATGATGTGGTAGCACAGGGATTTTGACTTAACTAGTGTGGCTTCAGGGTCTACGTTCTTTTTTCACTGCATAAAGATAGGAGGCTTGTTTTGGCTGTTCTAGAGGCTAGTGAGGCGTATCAGCATGTGAGGGCTTCTCCTTTTAGAGTGCTTGTTCTTGGCCACGTGTTTTACAGCCCAACAAGGAGAGCGGTTAGGTCAAAGGGGAGAATGGTCTCCTGGTGTTAGTTCACCATGGTGGAAATGGGTGTCAGACTGAAAGTCCTCAGAGGACAGTTGAAGGTGTTAAGTTCAGTAGTTTCCCACCTAGAGATGTTTTCCATGGATCGGCTCAGGCAACTCTGTGCTTGGTTTTGTTTGGCAAGGAGGAGTGGAGGTTATATTCACTTAACAAGTACTTGCTGACCACCCAGGAGAGTTGCTGAAAATTCCACAGAGAATAGGTAGGCGCTGGATGGGTGGATGGATGAATGAAAGAATGAGTACATGATGCTGCTGCCCAGTGTGCCAATTAGTCATTCAGGAAGCTCAGCTTTGGCATCTTGTTCAGGCTCCTCCTTCCTTTGGAAGAAAGGTTGTCCCGGAAGCCGCAAATGTCACAGAATGTTCTGCAGGATGTTCAATAGCACTTGCAATTAGAAGAGGCTTTGGAGCGTCACCCTAGAGATCTGTTCTAGTCATGACTGAAAAGTTTGTTTTCCTCTTGGGTATTGCAGTGATATTTCATTTTAATTTGTTTTCTGATTGAATGATTTAATTAGATGGTGTTTGGGGATCTCTTGGGAATGTAAATTGTATTTTTGAGTTTTTTCTTTTAAATCAAGTAGATGGTAAATGAGAAGGTGAATGACTTCAGATTTTAGAACAAGCATTCTGATGGTTTGGAAACATGAAATAAATACTGGTACAGGTTCGATCTCAAGGCCCGAGGTCTGTCTTAGGAAGGTAAAGTGGATGAAAAAAGAGAGATTGCTAAAGGGAACCAAAGTGTGGGAGAACTCAGGAAATTCTTTCTTATTTTTGAGGTTCACTAGAAGTAAAAGTGCTTTTCTTCTCTCTGGATTCTTACTTTTTGAAATCTGTTAAAAAATATGTGTAGTCACAATTGACATATATACTATTTTCTGCTTTTTTCATTTTGCTTGTTCACTAGGAACATGTTATTTTCATGTTTGCTGCACAGTTTCTTGGTTCAACATTTATGTCTTGGACCTGACATGTGCCAGACTATAGACTGGGAGAGTTACTAAGGTAATAGTGTTGAATTGAGGTGCTCTTGGTCCTTGTTGTAGTAGACTTGCTTTCCAGTGGTGGGAAAATTCCTCCTATGCAACATGGTTGGAGTTTAAATTATTCAGTTAACTGAAACATTGGTCAGAGCACATACATACATGCACTGAATACACTTAATGTTATTCAAAATGTACTATCATCAGCCAGTCTTCTTTCCTCCTTTTTTAAACCAGTCCTGGGAATTGAACTCAGGGGCGTTTTCTCATTCAGCTATATCCCACACCCTTCTCTTATTTCTTATTTATTTCTTTATTTCTTCTCTTATTCTCAATTTTTTTTGAGACATAGCTCTGCTAAGCTTCCAAGCTGGCCTCAAACTTGCAATCTTCCTGCCTCAAAATCCTGAATAGTGACCAGTCTTGATATCAAGCCAATACTTAATCTTCAAGATGGATCTACTAATTGGTGCTTCTCCATCTTTCTCGTATAAACCACTTCCCTGATATCCCATTCACAAAGGCGGATTTCTAGGACTGTTTTTAAAATTCAGTGGGAAGTGAAAGGTGTTTATGAAGTAAGCTCAGTGTAGTAGCCTAGATTTTGGGGATTTTTGTCTAATCTTTTACAGTGATTTGCTGACATGTAATTTGGCTGTTATTATTTAAGTGACTACCTTGTATAAAATCTCCACAAAGCAATTAAATTAATTTTCTTAGACATAATAGCTGTCATCTTCTTAGCAGTAAGATCTCATTGGTTTACATAACATGCACTTATGTGGTAACCAGGATAAGTATAAATAATAGAGATACCTTTGAGAGCAAACTCAGTGGATGACTAGGAAGTGTACAACTCTAGTTAAAAGACATGGGCTAGTGAACAGAACAACACAGTAGAACTGGAGAAGAACCCTTGTGGAGGGGTGAAGGCTTCATGAGGTTTGATTTCCAAAGGAGGTGGAAAATGTGTTTAATCTGCAGTTTCATGGAGGGAGAGTCTTTTAAAATAACGTTTACTGTATTTCTAATGATGAATGGCATTCCATCACAATAGAGCCTTTTATATTCTGTCACTTCCCTATAACTGGACACTCGTTTTGCTATTGTAATTATAGCAGAAATGAACATCTTCATCACACTATGATTTTTTTCCTTCAGATTATTTTTAAGAATATATTTCCAGAAGCAGGATTACTATTATGCTAACTGAAAGAGTATAAATACTTTCATGAAAGATTATTTTTCGAAAGGAAAGCCTTTCTACAGTCATCAACGATGTTGTATTGTGTCACTGAATCTGGCTGGCTTGGGGGTTATCATGCCACGTGTGCTGGGCCGATGGAATCACTATCAAATATATAGTCTTTTGATTTGTACCCCTGTGACCACAATAGAGCTGAATACTCTCCTTGTGACCCTATGTTTATTTTGTGGGAACTGTTTTTCTCTTGGATAGTCAGTGTTTGTGTATTTTACATATATGTTCACTTGCATATGCATTTGCTTATCTTCTATATCTTTAAAAGGTGTCTTAGGAATAGACAAATTTACAAATTCTGTCACCAGAAATGCCATACTTCTAGAAGACTCAAACTGGGGCTTGAAAAGTATTAATAAAAGGATCAAGTTGCTTCCTCCCTGTCCTACAATCAACCAGCTCCTCTTTCATTTGCTTTATATTTGGTGTTCTGTAAACTGTTTCATTTTTCCAAAGTCTCTTCTTTAAAAAAATTAAAAGCATTGTTTTTGGAGAAAAGGAAAGATCAGACTGCTACATTTTTATGAGGGATGTTGATAACATAAAGAATTCAAGAGAGTAAATAAATGCAAAAGGAAATTGAATTGCTGGATGACATTCTTATAACATCTATTTACCCTTCTGAATACTGTGATTAATAATGTATTACATTATAGGACTAATTTCTAAACCCATTATCTTATTTCACTGAGTCAAGATCATCCCAACAATGGAAGAAATGGGCTATTAACTGCATTTTGTTTCCTGAAAGTTTATTAGGCATATTATGTGCATATTAATGTACATCAGGTCCCAAATGACAGTTTGTGCACCATGATTACAAGCCATATATTGTCCCTGACGTCAGAAAATGTCCTAGCATGGATGCTCCTCTGCCCCCACACTTGTTGGATGTCACCTAACATTGGCTGGCATTCTCATCTGCTTCTCGACATGGCAGTTTGTGAAGAATATATGATGGTTAAGTGCTTGGAATGATGAAAGAATGTCATTTGAGGACTGATAAAGCTATTTGTCCTTTGAAATGAACTATAGCACACAGAATTATGTTATTAATAGTGACTGGTATTTTGAGAGATTGCAATAGCAGAGTTTAAAATTGAGCCTAATTACCTTTGTTAATAACTCACCATCACATCTTCATGAAGTTAAAAACATTACACCAAAGTATGTAACTTTCTGCCATGGCCAAAGGATTTTCATGTTTAGCCAGAAGTGTGTAGGCTGTAAAATAAATGAATTCCACGTTCTTTTCCACTCACTTGACATAAATTGTTATTTGCCCTTGATAAGTAGGTTGGTGTAGAATCTCAAAGAGAGCTCAGAATGAAAAATGTTGGAGAGCCACAGTCTGGTTTTTGAGGGCCTTGAATGTTAGCTTGGTTTAGATGGGTCTGTTTTTCCAAGATTGTGCATTGGATTCAGAGCTCCATCAAGGTTGCTGGGGCATCACTATTTCTACCCAATAGGATTGCTGGCCTCTGTTTAACTTGAAAAACTGAATGGGCTGCTGTCTTGCTGTGGAACTGAGAATCTCTCTAGGTTGGTTGCCCATTTTTGTTTGGGGTCTGCAGGGACAGGGACAGACCCTTTGCCCTTTGGAGAAGCATCCTAAAGGGCAGGCCAGATGGAGATGAGGCTGCACAGAAGCATCTTTGGAGAAACACCTGGCTGAGTATGAGTGGTTAATGGAGCCAGAAGGCTGTGAGGTGGGCTTTGGGGAGAGGCAGGATTAGGCACGGAGCTGGAAGGGCAGAAGTCCATAATGTTGGGTGAACACTGAAGAATGCGTCTCGAAGGTTGGGTGTTCTGACTCATATTTGGCAGGGATTTGAACATTCCATGGCTCTGACAAGGGTTATCTGTCTTACCAGCTTCCACTTTGCCTTTGGGTCAGAGCCAGCTCCATTTTGCTGAGAGATGCTTGAATTCAGGAGTTCTCCATGTTTCCTCCTTCCTCATATGCAGGGCATGTGCCCCAGGCAGGCTGGGATGATACACATCCCAACACATTGTCACTCTGCCTCTTTCTTTCCCACTCATGAAAGCATATTAGTATGCGAGGGAATATGATAATCTTGAAATCTCTTTAATTTACAGAGTTAAAGTTAATCATTCATAAGCTTAGGTACTTAAATTGTTGTTAATAACAAATTACCTCACAACTGTTCCACAGTACAGTAGGTTGTGGGAGTGACTGAGAATAATTGCCATTCTGGTATCTTCTCTGTGTATCTGTTTACTCTCTACAGACTTGGTGGAGTGCAGACAACTAGAACTTTAATCAAAAGCATTCCCAGCTATATGTATGATGATCTTTTAGTAGTTTCTCTGACTACACAATTATGGGTCAAATATGTTGCTATAAAAATCATCCTATTGGGTATTTAGTTCAGAGGTCCAGTTCACTTTCCCTGTCTGACAAATTCAGTTTTATGACAATTTGGTTTTAGGAGATGAATCTGCTCTTAATGATGCTACTTGGGCATCTAAATATTCTGTTCCAGTGAGCTGTTGAATTATCCTATATGAAGTCACCGCTAAGATGGTACTGATAGTATACTTCACTGGGCTACTACCTGGTGCCATTCTCCTTTAGGAGTTCATAAGAGTGCTATATTTGGAAAACCTTGGTGATGCAGCGTCTCTGCCCTTCACCTTAGAATAGATGGGAATGATGGAAAATGATGGCTGGAGGAATTTTGAGGCAACTCTTGGGCATGGATGCATTCATTCCACCAGTGTCCTGGATTTAGGTCTCAGAGTGATGAGGTCAGATTAAGATTGTTGAGTGCTGCATCCTACCCATCTCTGGTGCCTTGTTGGGCTTCACTGGTCTGTCTTGTGCAAACATCTCTGTCCCCTGGAAACTTAGAGGTGATTGAGGTAGCAGAAGAGTGAGAAGGTAATTTAAGGGCCCTGGCAAGACAGGATTTCAAACTTGGGTTAATAAATATCATGATAATAGCATCTAGGGGTTTAGGAGCACAATACCAAAATTTCTTGGGCCAATGGACTTGAGAGTGAGAAAAGGTAAGGAGATAATTCAGGCAACACATGACAATCCTCTAGACAAATCTCTGATTTTTTTTTTTTTTGAGAGCAAGGGATATATAAAGAACTAAAATCAATTGTATCAAGAGGAGGATGGAAGAGGACTAGTCATGTGTGTCAGAACCTGGCCAGGTTCTATCCATGCATATTACTTTAATTATTTCAATAGTCAAGTAACAACCACTCCCGCCCCTGCCCCCCACCACCTGCCAATGATTCCATTTCATTGGTATAGCATGACAAAGTATGTCTTTGAGGGTGAGAAAATAGACTTAGAAAGTGCATGGTTTGGATATGATTTGAGTGTGTATCCCAAGAGTTCATTTTTGGAAACTTGGTCCCCAGTGTGACTGAGGTAGTGAAACTGTTTCAGGTCTAGCGGGGGGTGATCAAATCATTGAAGTCATTATCTTTGGAAGAGGTTAAGGTTAGTTTATGAGAGAGCAAGTTGTTGTAGGATGAGCCTACATCTCTCTCACTTCCCACCTAACCACATGAATGCTTTCTCCCTCTCATGTGTGGTCCCACCATGATGCTTCCTGCTGTGTTGTGATGTAGCCAGAAGACCGTCATAAGAGCTGAGCCTATGGGGCTGCATAATATTGGATGTTGGGCTGGAGGAATGACTCAGTGGTTAAAGCGCTTGAGTAAGCACTAAGCCAAGTGCTAAGTACCCGAGTTCGATTCCCCAGCACCACATAACCTGGGCGTGGTGGCAAACGCCTGTAATCCCAGCACTCGGGAGGCTAAGACAGGAGGATTGCCCTGAGTCCAAGGCCAGCCTGGGCTCTGAAGTGAGTTCAGGACCAGCCTGGACCACAGAGAGAGACCCTGTCTCAAAAAAAAAAAAAAAGAATAGATGACATAATATAGGATGTTTCAGCCTTCAAAGGTATGAGCTGAACAAACCTCCTTACATATTACCCCTTAGGTATTTTTTTTATAGTAACAGAAAATGAACTAATACAGAAATTGTGCTCAAGGTCATGGCTAATAGGTAGTAGAGCCAGAAGAGGACATTCTCCAAAATCTCTGTGCAGAATAAAAAGAAGGTGCATACTTCATATGGAGAGGATTGGAAGATCATTTAATGAAAGACTGTCTCAGAGGCCTGAGGTCTGCTGGGAGATCACTGAGGAAAGGAGCTAGGAAGGTGGCTGACACAAGAAACCCTGAGGTTACATAGGGCAGAGAGAGAGGCCTTGCTCCAGAGGGTGAGTGAGGTGCCATTGCAGAGGCTATTCTCTTGGGTTATTGTAGGTCACTGTAAGTCCTTGGGGAGTTTGTTTTTGTAGAGAAAGTAGTATTCCAGCTGTGGATAGTGCCATTTGGGCCACACTTAGGGCTTTCTTGCACCTGCAGTGTGCCAAACTTAGTGCTGAGTGCTTTCCTGTGCCCTGGCATAATCCAGAGTCATCTAGAGTGACCAACCAGCTCAACCTGGTTCTCCCTAGACCTTCCCTGCTATATGAAGTCCTGAATCCAAGGTAGCCCCTGAGGCCTGAGAAAACCTGACTGCCTGGTCACTGTCTCTTCTCAGGGATGACCTGATGACCTGTATTCGTGCTAGCTTCTGCACCAGGGCAGCAACAGCCCTTCTCATTGTACTGTGTCTATGTCTTCTCCTCCTGAAAGCTGATATGGCCCAAGAGTTGCACAAAGTCAGTGAGGGTCCCAGCAGCTCCAATCCCATTTTTTTTTCTGCCCACACAGGCAGCCTCCTCTCTTCTTTGTTATTTATTCTGTCTTAGCATTCTCTGTTTTTAGCTATCTGTGCCTCTCAGGATTTGGAAAGAAAGAAACAGTTGCAGTAAAGGAAAGCTCTAATAAAGTGGTTTGGGCACAGAACATCAGCAGCTGTTTATTTGCCCAAAACAGTAGGAGTCTGTATTAATAACCTTGTGAGTTATATGCCGGGAAGTTAAAAGTAAGCAAAAATCTTACTGGAGACCCATAAATGTGACTTTATTTCTTTATTGAACTAATCTCTCTTCCTGTTTATGCCGGTGACATTTTCTATTATCTACACAGACGATCCTTTTTGATCTCCCATCACAGATTTATTTAGCTGTGCCTTGGTCACTATCCCAAGGCAGAGAAGTGTTCTGGTTTCTCTTTATTGAACTTATGATGCTTGGAGTTTGTGTGGTTCCTGCCTCAAAGGATTTCAACAAGTGGGACAGGTTTTGTCTAACTAGTCATCATATTTCTCTGATGGGAGAGGAGCCACAAAGGAAAAAGAGGGGCACGAGGAAGCTTAGGCCTTGACTGTCATTTCATGGGTCTGGAGGAGTATCTTCACATTCTGATAACTTCCACTTCTAAATCTCACTTTAATAATAAACTGATCCTCTGATTTGCTTTAGTTTCTAAGAGTATATGGAGGAAAAGAAAACTTGCAGAAAATGTATCATAGACTCTTTTGCTCTATAACGGGCCAAGGCTTATAAAACTTTTTTAAAAAATAGACCCTGGAATTTATGTTGGAAGAGAAATACAACTGAGAGTAGATAGAAGAGGCTTTTCTCAGTGAGTTAAAAATTGGCTAAAGAATCCAGTGGGGAAGGGATCTCTAGACAAGGTCAGACCCATCTAGGGAGGAGATAGGAAGGAGAAGAGAAATTGTATTTGTTAGGCACCTAGTTTGTGCTATATGCCGTGAAAACATTGTCACCAGCAACCCTGCAGGATGGGGTTATTGCTCCATTTTACAGAGGAGGAAGTGAGGCTCAGTGATTGTATAATAATTACCTTGTCCAAGGTCAAGCAACTGGTAGGAGATCAAAACCTCATTATCTCTTTTAAGTCGTTCAGCATAAAACTGGGGCTCTTCTAGTTTTCTGCTCTCGTGCTTTGACCATGGAAAGCAGACTCCTTTTTCTTAGCTGAACGTTTGCAGGAGACATTGAGAGAGGAATCCTTGAAATCAGGGAGGTCCTGAACTGGATTACCAAGGGACTATTTGCAGCCTCTTTCCTGGAGGATGTAAGAAGACCCTTGCCAGGATCCCACAGGGACTCAGCCTTTTCCAGGCCAAGAGTGGTCCCAGATGTTGCCATTTGAAGCCAGCAGTATTGCTTTTCCCAGAAGAGGACTTGGTATGAACAAGCCACTCAAGAGTATAGCTCTTCCACTCAGGCCATGGGTCATTATTTATGGGGCATCCTCTAGGCAGAAGCATAGAGCTAGGTAGGGAACCATAGAGGTGACTGGTATACATAAAGAAAACAGAAGATATGGCCAGCCCTGCCAGGAACTAACCTCCTCTTCAGTTTAGGGAATGGACTGTTTGGGGTCAAATGTAGAGTAGACCTGGGAGATGGACCTCATGGGTGGCATTATTTACTGGGATTTAGAAGTGGGAGTAAATGAATGCTGAAGGGGGTTGATGCAGATGCACATCTAAGTTCCTGTCATTTCCTGCTTGGATTGAAGGTTTGACAGTGGCCTGGGATGTACCCCTGCCTTCACATTCTCAGATTCTTCCCTTCCTTTATTTAACATCAGTTGACTCTCTAGTAAGTGGTAGGAATATGTCAGTGGGGTAAGGGCATAGCTGTGAAGAATTGCGATTAACTAGGTGCCTAGGCACTCTTCTATAGACAAAGATGTAACAGGGTGAGGTATATGTCTAAGGGAAGATAGTGCCACGTGGAAGGATGGTCCTCGAGCTCAGGGCTGTGGGGTAGGAATATGCTTCATATGTTGGAGCAACCAGACTGGTCTGGGAGGGGCTGGTGGAGAAGTAGCTTGTGTGGCCTCCAAGGCCACTGTGGAAGGGATGTCCCTGAAGGACTGGGGAGCCCCTACAGGGACTGAGCAGAGAAGCACATTTTCAAAAATGTCATGCAAGACTACTGTGTGGCTTGCTAGTTGATCGGTAGCCCGCCTCTGATGGGCTTGGCGCTGAGCAGGGTGTGGTGGGTGATGACAGAGTATGATGTGGTCCTTTTGTTTGAGAGCTCATCATCCCCAGGCTGACAAGACAAAACAAATAACAGTTAAACATCTTTTGCTAATCCAAGGAGTTAAAATGAAACTACAGAAGGATAAGTGGTCAGAACAGGCTTCACGGAGGAGTCAGGACTGATGACACATCTTGGGAGAATGAAGAGGATTTAGAGAAATGGAGTGAGGAAGATTTTAAGAGGACAGGCTCAGTTATTATATAAAGTTAACACTTACCTTGAAGAAGGAAACCTGAGTAACTCGTGTGGCATGGAGGAACAGTGCATGGGTACCAGCCATACTGAAATCAGTGTGGCCGTGATGGGGTGGTTGACCACCTTTGGCAAGTCTCCTTCCAGTGCCTTCATTTCCCCAACTGCAGAAATTCTCTCCTTAGTTGTTGTGCTTTTGTAGTGATCAGAAGGGGTGACCTAGGAGAAAGCATCCCTCCTGAGCCTAGCAGACTGAAGGCACGGGGGTAACATTTTCTTTTCGTCAGTCTCTCTTCCCCCTCTTCCTTCCCACTTTTTTCTTTCTAAAGCTCACAGAGAACATAAAGTCAGGGCTGTATTTTCTAGTTGTAGTACCTGGAAGATCAAATTTGAGCTTTATTTCTAGGCATTTAGCTAGGGCTTCCTGACATGGTTTTAAGTTAGATTTGAAGCATCAAATCACACAAGAAACACCTCAGCCAAGAGCGTTGGAAGATGTACTCAGGGTGTCTCAGGGTGACTGATGCTCTGGAGTCCCGAGCCTGACACCTGGAAGGCACATCGTTGTTTGCAGAGCAATTTTTGTTTTGTAAAAGCCGTTTGGCTCTGAAGGCGGTGGACAATGTCAGGAATGTGCTGCCTTGGTTGGAATCTTGGCTGGTGGGAGGGTTATGCAAGATGTCCAGCTACCTGGATGGTTCGTCTCCTTCCCACTTCTTGGGTGGGGGAGAGTCTTCATAGGAAGGATTTGTCTTTTTTCCATCTCGACCTCCAAACTGAATTGCAGCCACAGCCCTTCTTCCTGCCAGGGTGGATTTGATTTAACTCAAAGCAGTGTGAAATAATTTCAATAGCAGGAAGAAAGGTGTGATTTAAGACAATTGTCAGGAAGATTCAATTTAATCCCTTTTTTTCTTTCCCTTCTATAAAATGTGTATTTTGTTGTATGATATGATTTTAACATACATTCTTCACAATTCAGAGATAGATGTTGCTTTACATTGGGAAAGTACATTTGATATTTCTTAAAAGTACTTATCTATTTAAATTCCTTTTATAAAATTCCTTCCTAATGATAGCACAAAAGGGAAAGGAATTTTTTCTTTTTTATTGGAGAGACTTGTATTGAATCATGAACTGTTCTATAAATACATTTTATTGATCTGAAGGGATTATTTTTTGGTTACTTGTTAATAGGAAGACAGTTGAACTAACAAAACAATGAAAATAATTGTTTTATTTACCTAAAACCAAGAAATTGTTAAATTTGAATGTTTTTCAGAAAGAGCCAGTTGATTTTTCTCTTTAACAAAAAAGCATTAGTATTTTTTGAGTGTATAATTACAAACACCAAAAGTCTGTATTGAATTTTGTAGATCAAAAATTAATGCCTTGTTGCACCCTGCTCAATATTGGAAACTCACAGTCCTGTGCAATTCACTGAGCTCCTCATTTGTTTGCAAAGAAGTGTGAGCTTTCCCTCTTTTACAGGACTCAATCCATATCTCAGTTGTGAAGATGGTAGTTTGAAGAATTTTTAGTTAGAAGCAGAACATGCTACAGCTCCAGCAAACATCAGTATCCTCAGGTTCAGGCTATTTGCTGTGTATTCTGAGACCCACTACAACGTGGTGACAACTGTGAAGGCTCTGATTTGGGGGCTCAAAATGAGGATCAGGCAAATCTGAATCCAAGTCTAGAAAGTTTCTCTGTATATCCAGCTAAATCCCTCAACCTTACAAGGAATTTCTGAGGGGGAGATTCACTCCTTACTTATGTAGTCTCAGATGAAGCTATGTGCCCCCAAGGGACAAGGTGATGGGCAGACTTTTCAGGGTCCCTTTGATGGGTTCCTTTCTTTCTGGCCAATCTTGATCCTCAGGACCTGCACCTCAACCACCTGGGATCATCTTCAAACTTTGGAACATGGCACTGTAGACCAGGACCTGAGTTTGAGTCCAAGCAGTGCACGATAACTCCTGGGGCTATGGCCTTCATACCAGGAAATAGAGCCTTATCCCACCCGCTTCAGTTGGAGTAGTGAGGTGGAGGGAGGAAGGTCAGAGATTTCATGTGAAAAATACCTGAGACAATCAGCTTATAAAGAGGAAGGACTTAAGTTGGCTCCCAACTTCAGAGGATCCAGTCCATACATTGTTGCTCTGTTGTTCCTGGTGAAGCAGCGCATCATGGCAGAGAATATGTCACGAAAAAAATTTTGCCACCTCATGGCAGCCAGGAAGCAGAGAGAGAGAGAGGAGAGAGAGAGAGAGAAAGAGGGGGGGGGAGGAGAAGGAGAAGGAGGCTAGGCTCCCAATTACCTCTACAGCCATGCTTGCAATGTCCTAACTTCCTTCCACCAGGCCCCACCTCCTGAAAGTTACACCCTTCCCCACGAGTCCTACAGGTTTGACACCAGGTCTTCAACGCATGGTTCTTTGGGAGACCTTCAAGATACAAAACATAGCAACCAGGTACCCATCATACATTGAACACTATTTAATCTGCCTCTGATTGTTTAATCTCTAAAATAAAGCTGTGAGGCCATTAGCCCCAGTTTATGGATGAGAAAATTGCATTGTACTATTATTACTTACCTGCTTTTCCCACTAGATCCTGGTTTCCCTTAAGGTGGAGATTAGGTTTTTTTTTTTTTTTTGTGTGTGTGTGTGTGTGTGTGTGTGTGTGTGTGTTTCTATTTTCAAGTTTTGTATGACGCTAAGTAGGTGTTTGTTGAATAAGTGAATAAAGCATCCCCAAAAACCTCTCAGGAAGAAGTGGTGTCAGGATTTACATCCAAGTCTCCGGCTTATTGAGAGGAAGTCAGGACAGCATCCCTGCCTTTCTATTTATTCCTGGATGAGGTGGCCTAGGAGCCACGCTGCAAGGAAGGAACGCCACGCTATGGAAGTTGGCTCACATCCTGCCAGGCTTGGGGTGGCTTCCATGAGGCTGTGTTGCTCTCTGCCTGCTCTTTGGATCAGAGACAGGGAAGCGCATGCTCCCGGTTTCTCTCATACAGTCCATTCCCTCCCCGTGGCTACACTGCTACCGCAAGGTTTACTCAAAGGAGAACTGAAGCTCCAAGGGCTCTGGGTGTATGGAAAGTCCCTCCCTGCAACGAGACCCTCCCCGAATCAGCCGGTGAGAGAAGCCCGAAGCCTTCAAGGGACCCTAAGTGTCTTCATTTAATAATACTGTCACTTGTGGTCACTTTCAAACTGAAATAATCTCGCTGGCATGAAAGGCAGAAATAGAAAGCTAACCGGTAGCAGATAGCAGCACCAGAGAGGGGGCAGCGGAGCGGGGCATTTCTGCCTTTGTAAGGCATGGTGGGGTCGTTTCAACTAATGGTGAAGAGTCAGTAGAAATCAGAAAGCAGAGCTTAATTTCTATGAAAGGATGAAAGATCCTCAGACTCTAAAGCCAAAGTGAAGGGGACTTTGGCTTTCCCTCTGAAGAGCAACACCTGGGGCTCCTGTCCATGGTGAGGCCTGTGAGGCCTCCAGACGGCACTGTTTAAGGTGTCCTCAGATGGGCAGTGGCATCAGGACTTGTACTTCCATACTTGGGAAAGAGGTGGTGGAAGGAGGAGCCAGGAGGAAGGACTGAGAGGCGGAGGGGATCGCTGCCTTTCTGTGAATTCTGGGAGGAGGTGGCCTAGGAGCCATGCTGGGAACTAAGCACCCTAGACCTCTTGATTATCTGCTGGCTAAAAGGAGTATCACTCCCCCATGGGTACAGATCGAAGTGGTGAGCACACCTTCCCACCCTCTCCATCAGCCTGCCCAGAACAGGGCCACTGGAAGCCGGTCCTTCTGGACCCCACCTGTCAAGATAAAAACACTTAGCCGCAGATGACTATGATTTTTCTTTTTCTATTATTCTCTGATATTTCCAATTTGAAAAGAGTCATTTAAGCAGCAGGGTGGAGGAGGGCATAGGAGACAGAGGCGAAAAATTGAAAATGTCATTTTAAAATGACTATTCCATTCTTCTTTACCTCAGCAGGCAGATGGCTGGTCCACCTTTGCCTACAGCCAGGAGCAGTAGCCAGCAAGGTCAGCGGAGGAGACCGGTGATTTTACTTTCCTTTTCATTTCAGACAGATTGTGTAGCCCTTGGGGTGAAGGGGGCTGGGTGGAATGAAGCGAGGGGCTGGGAAACTAATTATGCCTCTCTGCATGGCTGAGCTGGTTAATACCAGACTGTCATTGGGGTTGATTCTTCCCTGGGGCAGAAAAGCTTCCTAAATTCCTCATCTCTTTTACTTTGCCTTGGGAGCTGAGGCCTTTTGGGTTTCACCAGTTTGGAAAAAAAAAAATGGTCTTAAAAATCCAGGAGGCTTCTCAGGTCTCCAAAGTGATACTCTGGGCTCTGGTTCTGCTGTCCTTGTGAACGGCAGCCACCCTCCTCCTCAGTGCTGTTAAGGTGAGGAGGTGATGTGGGTTCAGTTCGAATACTGGTGCTGCCAGGTCCTGGTGTGTGTGTGGGTGCTAGAGGCTTCCTGGGTACTTAACCCAGAAGCAGATTGCTTGTCCTCTGAGTCCCTCCCATCTCCCTGCCGCGTGTGGGTAAGCAGGGGTCCCATGAACTGTAAGCCTGCCTCCCATCACGATTCTGGCACTGAGACTCAGGCAGGTACAGGGCATGGTCAGCGCGGTGTCATCTGTGGAGTCCACGCATGATGAAAGATGACCTGTTATCCAGTTGTGCTTTTAAGTCATTTTTACTTGTTAGTGAAACAAATCTGGGAAAGTGGTATTTTAGGCCATTGAGGCCGCTATAACAAAATACCATTAAGTGGATGGCTGATAAAAAACAGAAATTTGTTTCCCATAGTCCTGGAGGCTGGGAAGTAAGATGAAGGCCCTGGCAGATTCAGAGTCTGATAAGGGGCCACTTTCTTGTTCATAAATAGTGTTTTCGCATTTCACATGGCGGGAGGAACAAAGCAGCTCTCCTGGTCCTTTTTAATAAGGGCACTAATCCCTTTCATGAAGGCTTCATCCACATGACCCAATCACCTCTCAAAGGACTCACCACCAGGTACCATCCTGTTGTGGGCTAAGATATGAAATGGGGGGTGGGGGGAGGCACAGACATTCAGCCTATGCATGTTATTACCCATATATGAGTAAAAAAAAATATATGCAGACTGCAAGTCAACAAGCTGGCTATGCTTTTCTTAACTCTAGCTCCAGTGCTGTCTATCCCTTTTACCCTGCTCAGGAGATCAGTAGCCAGGGTCTGTGCAGACACTGGTTAGTCAGATATCTCAAACAACAGCAGATCCAATAAAATCCTTGGCTCTTTTTAAGGACCAAAAAAGAAATTCTAAATATTGGGTGGAAGCATTTAAAAATATAGCCTTTGTGACAACATGAGGATCATGAATATTCATTTTATGCACAATCTCAAGCAATTAGGCAGATGCGTATTTTCACATTGGGTATGTCTCCCTGCTGGCTGAGGGGATGAGGCTGTCTGTCTTTTCAAAACCAGATTTCCCTGAAGACTCTGATTTAGAAAACTTTGGGACTGAAATCTTAGATAGTTCTACTTTCTTCCTACACCTTTTTTTTTTTTCCCCCTAGTCACGTTCCCCTTGGCTATATCTCTACATCTGGGCTTTACCTGAGACTTTCCCAAGCCTCCAGGAAACTCCTTAGATTCTGAGCATGGAGGTGACTGATTCAACACTGAAGCGAAGAAATCTGTTTCCTGAGTTGAAGGCTGCGTGTGGCGTGTGGGTATATGGCAAGGCTCCGTCTTGGCTATTGGGTGCTGTTGAGGGTATCCCACAACCTCTTTCAGTGGTGAATTCTCAGTAGAATTCACTGATGGTCCCTGGAGAAGTACTGAACACAAGATGGCTGATGGGAGGGTACAACTTAGAATTGTGCTCTTTCAACCAGGAATCCCTACTAGCTTTTTAGGAAGAACAAGAGTTTTTGCATCTCTCTTTTGTATCCCTATGGGATGACCTAATTTCAAATATTCTGATATGCCATCCCCAGAAGCCATCAAAAGGAATCATACATTCTAGTATTTCTGCATTTTGCCACCCATATTGACTTCTGTACCTGAAAGCAGAACAGAGGCTTTGCCAGACCAAGTGCCCCTTATTTTTAATTTAGAAAATATGGTCACAGTGAAGTGAACACAGCTCTGGTTAATAGAGCCAGCTGTTCTGTAAATGATTCTCTTTTTGCAGTGCAAATCACCTGGGGCGAGGCAAAGCACTTGCAGAATGGCTGAGAGAAAGCTCCATGGATTCTTTTTCTAGTGAAACAGCATAACTGGTGAAAATTATTTTAAAAGAGCAACAATTTACAGGAAGTATATCAAACCTGTGGCTTACTCTTGTTTTTCCTTCCCCTTTTTGAGCGAAAAGGAACTGTCTTGGGCTACCTATAATATGTATAGTATAGTTAGTATGTGCTACACATTAGTAGTAAAAATTCTTTAAAATTTTTTTTCATTAAAACATAAGGAAAATCAAAGGTGAAAAAATTGTCAGGCCACAGGTTGGACATACCTGATTTAAGAAAAATCTAAATTTTAGTAAGAACACTGAGAGTCTAAGATGTGTGAATCACTGTCTTCTCACTTGCCCCATCATAGTTCAGTGAGATAGCTCTATTCTGGGAAGATATGGATAAATTTTGGTCCCTTATTGACACCTTCTCTAGAGCTCTCGTTCTCTTGGGAAGGGGCAGGCCACTGGTATTTCTCATATCCTCCATCTCTCTGTGGAAGAGTGCCCATGCCACTCAAGCAGGGCTCAGAGATCTGGGGCTTCCTTTTGCTGCTCAGACCCCTACCCCCTACTTGTATGGTAGTGGCCTACCCTAGGTTGAGAAACACTGGGCCCGGGATGCCCACTAGCTCATCTACAGGTTGCCAGAAGCAACAATTTAAGAAGACCAGTGACTACTGTCCTTACCCAGAAACCCATTCATAGAGCAGGGACATCACTTAGAGAAGTAGACTGCTCTGACTCCAGGGCAGTGGTGCAGAGATTCTGCCCAGGGGTGGAGACAGGCTATAAGAACACAGAGCTCTGCTACTTCGCCTGAGGACTGCCTGTTTGAAATGGGGTGTGAGAAAGTTCAAGTCTAAAAGCAGTTGATAAGCATTTTAGAAAAGGCTGGTAGTTCTATAACAGCAATAGGAAATATGGCAGGCTAGCTAGGCCAACTAGAAGTTGGGCCGAGAGAACCAGAGAAAGAGACTTCTTCTGGAGTCAAAGCAAGCCTCAAGTACTGGCCTAAAAGATAACCCTTTAGAGAAAGGTCCAAATTTAATTGGCTCAGAGTGTGGAGCACTTTACGCACTGTTGAAAATAGTACAGCAGTCAGATAAAAATTAGTGGAGGGTAACAACTGCGTGTGATTTCAACAGGGTGGTCTAGCCAGAAGCCTGCCAGGGAAATGAGCAAGAAGACAGTCCCAGAGTTCTAGTCACAGCAGTCGTTGCAGAGGCCTGGAGAGGGCAGGAAACAGGCACATTATTGTGTACATGCACACTATTTTCCCTTCTGAGGAGTGATACCAGAGACTGCACACTGTGAGAGAAAAGGGTTCAGTGAAGTAACTCATGCACATAACCATCACCACACAAGTACACAAGCAAACAATAAATCTTTGGCAGTGGTAGAGAGTGATGGGGGAATTATTAATATCCAGAGTAGTCAAAATATTTTATCTAAAACACCTGATTTTCAGTAAAAATCCAAGAGTCATCAAAGACAGAAATATGTGACTCATATGTAGGAGAAAAAGATCCTATCTCTTTTTCTTTTTCTTTCGTCTTTGAGGGAACTGGAATGGTGGGCACACCAAAGAGACATCAGCTAGCTATTATGAATTCATTCAAAGAACTCAAGGAAACTATGTTGAAAGAATTAAAGGAAAATGTCATGACAGTGTCTAATCAATAGATAATATTACATTATAAAAAAGAAAGAGATTGGAGTTTGGGGTTTGCAAAATATAAAAACTGAAATGAAAAATTCATTGGAAGCACTTAAAAATATATTTGAGTTGGCAGAAGAAAATACCGGAGAACTGGAGGATAGATCAATAGAAATTACAAATCTGAAGACAAGAGAAAAAAGAATGAAGAAAAGTGAACCTCAGACAAATGTGGACACCATTATATTCACTTGTGTTGGGCTTAAGGAGGTGTCAGAATAAGAGAAGAAAAAGAAAGATGTTAAAATGTTTGAGAAAGTAATTGCTGACGACTTTCCAATTGTGAAGAAAAAAGATTACTTTTCAAATTCAAGAAGCTCATAAGCTTCATGTAAGATAAACAGAAAGAAACTCACATGTAAGCATATTGTAGCCAAGTGTTGTAAGCTGAGAATGGAGAGAATATCTTGAAAGCAGCAGCAGAAAATCGTCAGTCACCTACAAGAGAGTACTCATCAAATTCACATCAGATTTCTCCATTGGAACAATGGAG
Organism: Ctenodactylus gundi; assembly: GCA_004027205.1. NCBI lineage: Eukaryota > Metazoa > Chordata > Mammalia > Rodentia > Ctenodactylidae > Ctenodactylus > Ctenodactylus gundi. The sequence goes on along the minus strand of PVKB01003157.1, from coordinate 181,707 downwards.
GCCGGAGGGTAGTATGGTGATGTCCAAAGACCTGCCAGAAAAGGCAAAGCCAAGCAAAACAACAATGACAGAAGAAGAAACAAACACTAACCAAGATTCTATTATCTGTACAGCAAAACCATTCTTGATAACTGAAGGGAAAAGCTAAGACAATTTCTTGCTTTTAAACCCACATTACGATTAATATTCATAGCATTCTTAATAGACTGAATGTGAGTGTCATTGAAATTCACATAAAAAACAGAGTATCATTATAGGATAATTACATAGCCAAGTATAAGAGATACGTAAGAGATATAATTGTGTATTCCCCTCTCTCTTAGCTGATTAAAGAAGATATTGGAGAATACAATATGTAAATAATTCTATTACTGGACCCCAAACAGATAGAACTGTAAAATATCACAACACAAAGAAGGCATAGGGATGGGAGAAGGAGAACATAGTTATTATCGGGGAGTGAAGTTTGTATATTTCAGTGTAATTAGGTTCACATACTGAGAAAAAGTCAGATGTAATGTTGTAAACTTTGAGGAGGTATCAAGAAAATAACTCAAGAAATAGAGCAAAATATATGTTAAATGTTATCAGACTGCACAAAAAGGATAATTATAAGAAGTGGTGGCTGTCTTACCTAATCTGATGTCATCACTTTACACTGTATACTTATATCAAAACATCCCATTGCACACCATAAATACATGCAAATTTTGCCAGGCATGGTGGCATATGACTGCAATCCCAGCTGCTTGAGAATCTGAGGAATGAGGGCTGTAACTTTGAGGTCTTCCCTGGGCAAGTTTGTGAACCCTTGTCTCAAAATAAAAAGTAGAAGGGGCTAGGGATATAAGTTACTGGTAGAGCACTCCTGGAATCAATCTTCAGTACTGCATAGAAAACAACTTTTTTAATTTGTGAATTATACCCTGATAGAGCTAGGAGAAAATGAAATATTATTAACATCATTAAAAAATTAAAATGTACAGGAAGATAATCAAGGGGCTGGAGGAATAGCTCATTGGTTAAAGTGCCTGCTTAGCAAGCTCAAGAGCCTGGTTTCGATTCTCCAGCACTACAGAAGCCAGGCATAGTAGCATATACCTGCAATCCTAGCACTTGGGAGGCTGAGGCAGGAGGATTGCCATTAGTTAGAGGTTGGCCTGGGCTTCATAGTGAGTTCAGGACCAGCCTGGACTGCAGTGAGAGAGCCTTTTTCAAAAAATAATATAATCAGCACACAAGAAAGCAGAAAAAGAGGACTAAAAGAAGATGAAATACATGAAACATGGAAACTAAAAAGTAAAAATTGCAGATGTAAGCCCATGTATATCAATAATGACACTAAGTGTGACTTTATGATATTGTCCAATCAAAATGTGAATGACAACAAAATAGACAAGTCTATACTGTCTACAGGCACCCCTTTTTCTTTTATTTTTTTCTTTTGGTGTTGCTGGACAAGTGCTGCATGAGTGAGCTAAAACCCCAATCCATGCAAACCCTCATGCATGTAACGGCAGAATGCCAAAACACAAGGACAAAAAATGGAAAAACTGAAGTGAGAAATTGACAATTTGACAATAATAGTTGGAAATTTTAGTATTTCCTTTAAATAATGGATAGGACAGTTAACATACGTACAACAAGGATGTAGAAGACTAGAACGAACTATAAATTGCCTAGACCTAACAGTCATCTCTAGTTCACTCCATTTAATAACAGCAGAGTGCACTTTTTTCCTCAAGCATGTAGGGAATATTCTCCAGAGTAGACCATATGCCAGACTGTAAGACGAGCCTCAGTGAATTTCAAAAGATTTAACCACACACAGTACAGTTTTGAACCACATGGAATGAAATTAGAATCAATAATTAAAGGAAATCTGGGGACCTAAAAAACACATGAAAATTAGACAACACACTCCTAAATAACTAATAGATCGAATTCAAAATAAAAGAAGAAAATAAGAACTAGTTTAGGCAATGGAAACACAATATACAAAACTCTATGCAGCCAAAGAAGTACTTGGAGGGAAATGAATAGCTACAGATACCTGTACTAAAAAAGAAGAAAGACTAAATTATAACCTAATTGCAGTTAGTTGACAAAATCCCTCTTGTAGAAGATATTCGAGCTCAGATTTCCAGCATAGTTGAGCACTGATGAAAATTAATTTTGGGGTTTGTATCTCTCTGGGGTCTCTTATGTGAAAAGGGGGGTCTAATCCCATTCATAAGTGTAGAGCATTATGACCTGTTCACCTCCATAAGGCCCTACCTGCTAAAATCACCATGTTGGTTATTAGGTTTTACCATAATTTTGTAGGGAAAATAAACATTCAAGTGATGGCAGAAAGTAAAATGATTCAGTCACTTTGGAAAACAAATTGAAACTTCCTCAAATTTTTAGACTTACAGCTATGTTGGGACCTAGCAATTCTGATCATAAATACTTACCCAAAATAATAAGAAATATATATCTACACTGAGATTTGTACACAGTATTATTCATAAAATATAGAAAGTGGAAACAATCCAGATAACCATCAACTTATAAATGTATAAACAGAAATGGCATACCTGTACAATGATGCATTTATGTAACAGTAAAAGGGATTGATATACTGGCACATACTATGACATGGTATAATTTAGAAAACATGGTACAAGTGAAAACCAGACAAAAAGACAATAGGTTGTACTATTTCATTTGTATAAATGAGCACATTTATATGGACAGAAAATAGATTGATTAGTCATTGCCTAGGACTCGGTATGGGGTGAGATGGGGATTGGGGAAGTGATTACTGAGCATAATGTTTCCTTTGAGGTCCAAGTAAATATTCTAAAATTATTTTATGGTGATGGATGCATAACTATGGGCACACTAAAAGTCATTTGAGGAGGTCACTGCTATGGTATATAAGTTCTACATCAGTAAAGCTAATAGGAGGTGACATGGGTTGCAAACATTAAGAACATACTTAGGCTAGAGATTTTCCAACTTTAATCCATAAAGGAGAGCCTTCTGTGTTCTGAAGTGAGGTCTTTCTTTGTGGAAGCTGAAGATGCTAATGGTCTGTGGCCAAGTGGACATGACCTTCCTTTGAAAAGAGCTGTTCTTTCTCCTCTGTCTTATATACAGGTGCAAACATGTGTTCAACAAATTCTGGCAAAGCGAAAAAGGTTTTCAATTATACAAAGAGAGTATTTACTACATTTCGTCTCATAGCAAAGCAAAACAGAGCTGAGAATAAAGAGAAACACATCTTTCATTTAAGCCTCTACCATTCCTTGAAGTCCAAACACAATTACCTACTCTATGGAAAGCCAAAAGTAGCATGGGAAAATGATGCACTAGGGAACATGGGGCTCGTCTTAGAAATCTTGCCTATGGATCTGAGGAGTTTAATTCAGAAAGCCTGGGCATTTTCATATGGTGAAAATCACTTGTAAGAGCTTTTAGAAATTATAGAAAAATTTATCTGGCTCTGTAAGTTTTATACCAACATTTTGAGTTGTTGTATGTAGATTTTTCTTAAAAAGCAAAATTCCTTGCACATTTCACAAGCCTTTGATTAACATCAGTCTGTTATGTACAAGAAAGGTCACGCTTTGTAGTACCTTTCAGATACTTGGAAGACCAAGAAAGGGATTTGCTACAGACTATAACAGAGGGTGGGGTGGGTGGGTACTGGGAATCAATCCCAAGCTTTTTCAGCAAGTGATTATCACCAGGTGTTTATTTTATTTTATTTTATTTTGAGACAGATTCTAAGTCATTATGTTGCCCAGGGTAAACTCTAACTTGTGACCTTCTTCCTCAGTCTCTCAGTGTTAAAGTTACAGGCATGTGCCCCCATACCCAGCTGGTAGGTCATAGATTTGTTCCACTAATTAACTGACAATGGAGAAAGAATCCCTAGAGCTATTCCAACCCAGGGACTGCAAACTCAAATGCCTCACGGGAACCTTAAACAAGTAATATGGGTTTAATGTACTATAACAAGGCCAGGTATATTATAATACAGAAATGAAGACTGTGTGTGCCTTAATCAAAGCAAGCTTTAGTGGGCAGGTTTAAAACAAAGCTTGGCTATCTCCTGTTCTGGTCTGACCGCTCGCATTTTATCTGAAAGATGGGGAACCAGTGGCCTTAGGAAGAAAGAGACTTATTTAACATCAAAGATAAGACCATATCTTTACAATTTGGAGCTGTGTTAAAAGATTTCTAGAAAGAGCCCCAGACTTTCTAGTATATCAGTTTGTCTATTGCCTTTGGTGTTTAAGAGTTGGAACTCTCAGATGTACTTTGGGATGTAGTAGTAGAGTTTTGAATGAAGGATGTTTTTTCTGCTTTTCATGGTCTTTCTGTTTTTCTAAGAAGAAATTGTGGTCGCCACCCTTTGAATTCTGAATATAAAGTTTTTCTGAGCTTGTGCTGGATGCAGGGTGTGTGCTGTGTGTCATAAGGTGCAGTGTGTATCTTCCAGGGAACCCTTGAGGAACTTGTGGGCCTCTACCCCTTGTTTGGCTGGAGATATTTTTTGGTACTGAAAGGGTTTTAGAGAGCCAGAACAGCAAGGGTGAATGGTTCAGGAATTATATCGAAAACTCAGTCCATTTCCTTGCAGGAATAGCATGTCAATAAGTTTTTGTCTACTCGACAATGTGTGGGAAACATCTTTGATTTTTTTCGTAACTGTGCGTATAGTTTGTTAGTATTTCACTTCCGGGCATTGATTAAAGCCTTTCTGTCTCTTTAGAGTCATTAAATGGAAAAATGTCTGCTGGAGACAGATTGATGGTGTTTCTAGGGACTCACTTAGAGAAATAGGAATCTCCTTAACTTGCTGAAAAGTTTATTCTGGTCTGTGCCAAATAGACATTAATAGCTAGCGTTTATTGAATATTTATCATATACAAACTACCATGCTAAATACCATACATAAATTATCCCACTTTATCTTCACAATAATAGCCTAGGACAGGCTGTATTATTATTTCCCTTTTCTGATGTAACATTGAAGCACCCTAACATTATATCATGTAATCAGCATTGCTCAGCATCTGGTAGGAAAGGTACTGACTCCATATGGTCTCATCTGGACAAATGTGTTACATCAGCCTAGAATGCTTAAAACCTTGTAGCATCTATTCACAGCAAAGTGTTGGCTTCTAGGATTATAGGTGCATTCTCAGAGTCTTGGATAGGGTAACATATATTTTTGTATATTCAAAGTTATGAGGATCCTTCAGTATGGCTGTGTTCATTGTATTTCCATCCAGTGCTGAAGAGATTGTACTTCTCTTACTGTCTTGGCCTCTTCTGGCCACGCACATTCACTCAGACAGGAGCACTTCCGCAGTTTTTTTCTTTTTTTTCTTTTTTCTCAGAATGACAATAATAGTCACTGGCCCACTTCGGTCCATGTGGGCAGAATGCCTAGTGTTGAAGTACTGGAGGAAGAGAAATCCTGGCTGCCATGATCTTCTTCCCTATTTTCCAATAAAATTAGAAGAAGGGCTTGTAAACTTTTTCATTGTGCAAATGAAGAACCTGTAGAACAAAGATAAGAAGTAGCTCAATGAGGCTCATCTGCTTGGGTCAACCACATTGGGCTGGGATCCCAGTCAGTTCCTGCAACAGCTTTGTTGAGTTGTCAGTAGGTAACATGCTGTTTTTAAGAAGGAGGAAACAGATTCAGAAATAAGTTGGAAAGTAATGTCCCACTTGTATGTCCTGATTACACTGGTGCTGTGTAACAGTTAGGTCCCTCTGATTGGTTGGTGCCTATTTTTGGTAGAGTAAGAAAACTTACCTGCAGTGCCACCTTCCAATCCTCAGTGGCTTTATCCAGTAGAAATGTATCACTTACCTAGTGAGCAGTGTGGAGGTTCCTGGGGAAATGAACATGCTTTTGTCCAAGGACACAGCTTGAGTGTGCAGCCTTGGGCTAGACCCTCTGCATGCAGCTGACAAACATGGGAGGAGAAAGAATGAGAAGGATCTCATAGGAGGTTTCCATGGGTTAAAGCTAGAAACAGAATACATAATTTCTGCAAATTTTGTTGACAGGAACTCAGTCATGTGATACTACTTAACTATGAGGGATGCTGGGAAGTGTTGTCTGGCTGGTAAATCTGGAGGAAAAAGAAATGAGTTTGCGTGAACACATGGCAGACTCTGCCACAGGACCACATTGTACTTGTTGTATATAGCAATGTGTGAATGATGAAGTTTTGGTCAGTCAGTGATGGGCAGCATATTTGACAATATTCCCTTAAGATTATGTTTTCCAGTGGTATCATAGCAGTCTTAGTTTGTGCAAGCACACAGTATAATGTTAGCCTAAAGGCAAAATCTTCTAATTATGCATTTTTGGAAGTTTGTCTATATTTAAGTAACATATGACTGTATTTGATGTCATGTCTAAGTTGAGTCACAAGGTCAGCATGTGGCAGAACTAGGAGTAGGACCCAAGTCTGTGCAACTCCAGGTTTGGGTTCTGTACTCACTACTTCGCTCACTCCTTTCAGGCTAGACCCAGAGTTCCTTACCTGTGGACACAGTGGATGCTCATGGGATTACTTGTTCTATGCATTCCTGGTCATGAGCATTCTGAGAACACATTCTTCTGGGTGGTGGCTCTCCCTGTGGATTTGAGAGTAGCTTGTTGCGGACTTTTGTGAACAGCTCACTCAGGATCAGGACTTTGGAGCTCCTGGCATATATGGTGCTCAACAGCTCTGCTGGGAGTCATGAGTGATTGACAAACTCTGTCACTGTCCCCAGCGGCCTGAGCTGTTATTAGCATTCAGCAGAGCTGTGTGTCTTGCCGGACAAATCAGCTGTTCAAAGGCTTTTCAGAAAAGCAAAAAGTGCTGAGTGTTTCTCTTGGTTGACGCTTCTCTAAGTGTGGAGCTAACAGTTTCCCACGCTTGTTGAACAGCAAAAGGGGAGCCGTGGCTGATGTTTTCCTTTAGGGGCCTATTTGTAAGTAACTTTTAGCAATATGGCTGAAAGCGATGAAGCTAAGAACATTCCAAATGTTTGGCTAGCTGGCTTCCTTTTTTCCCCCTTTTCTCTTCTTTTATTTCTATTTTCTTTTCTTTCCTCCAGACTTTATTTATTCAAAGAAGCAGGAATTCTTCTCTAGTTGTATGAATGTTTCTTTCATTGAAAGCTACTGAATTTAACCACACCATTCTCCACTTCCTTGTGAGTCCATGACAGGAGACTCAAGTTGCAGAGTGACTTCAGCCCCAGATTCCTACAGGCTTTTCTTCTGCTCCTGATGTAATCCCCAGGGGAAGAGAAGATGTTTACACAGCACAGTCAGAGCACATGGTCCCTTTAACCAGGGTTTCAGAGTCAGCTCATCTGCTACTTGGGTAGGTGATTCTGAACACTGGGATTCCACGAGTGTGCTTTTCCCCCATTAAAGATTTGATAAATTGTGCCAGTTTAAAAATTGCACTGTGCTGAATAATGTCTGGATGTTGCTTCCTCAGGACTGGGCAGAAAGAGGCTATATAGATGATGTCCTAATGGGCACGTCTTGTTTGATGGTGATTCAGTGGGCTTTGGGAATTTCCCCAGTTCTAGATGTCTGGGAGCTGGAAGAAAATGACATCTGTTTTCAGCAAAATGTAGAAAGGAAAAGTACAAATCACAAGTCCCTCAACTTTGGAGTTGGCATTTGAGATCCAAAGTGGAGCTAGCTTACCTATGCACCTAGGATATTTGTTATTTCTCTGTGGTGGAGAAAATAGAACAAAACACTTCCTCTGAGCTCAAAGCTAAGGCTGTTGTTGTTTAACTGCATCCCTGAGTCTCCATTCACTAAATATGGAGGAAGAGGATGAGGTTGTTTAAACTGTTGAATGATAGATATGCATAAAGGTATATTATTGAGTCCAGCATCATGCAGAGAGAATTCCTCCCCAGGACACAGAAGCAAATATTGACTTAACTCCTAGGAATCAAAGCACTCCCTTTCTGTCTTCCTTACTTCCTTCTTTCTGTTCTTCCTTCCATGCATTTATTAGTTTAATCAACAGATATTGTAAAAATACTCACTACATGCTAGGTCCTGCATGAAATGGCCAAATGGGTGCCAAGTGGAAGGTGTGATCCTTGCCTACAGAAAAACTCATAGTCAAAGTGGTGTGAAGACATGGACAAATGTAATCCTTTGCCAAGGTGGATTGTGATGAGCGCTGTGTGAAATGGACCTGACTATGTGATAGGAGATGGGAAGAGTGCGGGCTCACTAGTAGCCAAGCAGAATGATGAACAGGCTTGGGGAAGGTTTCACAGAGAAAAAAGTATTTGAACTGAGTACTGACATACGGGCTGGATTTCAACTGCAAAAATTAGGTGAAACATTTAAGAGCCTTAAGTAGTAGGACCTGTGTATATCAAGGTGTAGAAGTGGAAAATGCCATATAGATTTATAAAATTTACAAAATGTAATAGATTGGTGGAGACATGCCACTCTTAGCAATTCATGGAAAGCCTTTCTCATTTTTCCGTTTGTGTTGTGGTTTCATGTTATTCTTTGGGGTTGTTGAGAAGGTCTGTATTCGTCAGCTTTACATTGCTGAGACAAAAGATCTAAGAAAATAAACTTGAAGGAGGAGAAATTTATTTTGGTTGTCACTTTTAGGGGTTTTAGTCTACAGTCAACTGGCTTCACTGCTTTTAGGACATGTTTCTGAGGCAAAAGTGTGGTGGGAGGGTGTGACAGAGGAAAGCTGTTAATGCTTACCTCATGGCAGGTAAGAAGCAGAGGGACAGTGAGAGCCCCAAAGAAGAGGCCTAGGACAAACACACCCTTTGAAGCCACAGTTTTAGGGTACTGCTTCATCTAATCAGGTCTCATTTCCTAATAAGCATTGAGCTATAATATCCACCAACGATTAATTTATCAAAGAGGTCAGATCTGCATGATCTTTGGGAGACATATTTCCAAACCATAACAGGGTGTATGCAATGGGAGTCTGGGTCTGGAGGGGGCTGGAAACCCTGTTAACTGCTGCCCTTTCCCTCTTCTTTATTTTTGAGCATGTAACAGGGAAAGTCAGGGGAAACACTGCCTCTTAATTTTCCTCACTACAGGTTGACTTTGAGGCTGATGACCAGGATTATTCCTCTGGGATTTAACTTGTGAAATAGATTGTAAGAGCATGGCCAACAACTCCAGCTTTTCCTATTTTAGAGTGTTTTCCTCGCTTGATTGTGAGTAGTTCTGCAAAGCTGAGTCTAGAGCTCCTATTGTAAGGCTGTGCTGAACTCCAGGGGGCTGTGGAAATGGTCACTGCTCGTTGTTGTCTCATGGATAAGTGAGAGTTGCACAACCACCTCTTGCAATTCTCACTGCTTTGGCATAAATGATTCCTCAGAGGTCTGCCTCTTTTGTTGATGGGGGAGAACTACAGCTACATGGCACAGTAGCTTGACATCATGGTGCGTTTTGATTTGAATATAGTTTGTCTCCCCCAAAAATAATGTTGGAGTTTAACCCTGTTACGAAGTATTAAGAGGTGGAAATTTAATCCAAATATGGGATTTAGACACAGGGCCTCCGAGAGATGATTAGAACTAGGTAAGGTCATCAGAGTGAGCTCCTAAGATTGAATGTTGGTGAGAGAGATACCAGAAAGCATACATACAAGTGTGCTCCTTCTGTCTTACCATGTGTCTTCCTGGTACTTCTCCAGGAAGAAGGCAAAAGCTGATGGGTCTGCCCAATCTTAGACTTTCAGGATCCAAAATTGGAAGTTAAATAAATCTCTTCCAGCCTTTTGTATTGTGTTAGCAACAGAAACAAGGTGTTTCCAGCCCAGTGTTCATCGCTCTGGAACGCTGCCCCCTTCAAGTCTCAAATTGCCTCCAACTTGTTTGTTCTTGAGATAGTCAACAAAGATTGATAGCCAAAAATATGAACAGCTGCTGTGGCATTGACAGTGTTCAGTCGGAACTAGAGCAGGATGCTCAGGACCCTCTGCTGTGCCAGGCAGTAGCTGTTCTGTTGCTGGTTATTGGGGGCAGTGAGAGTACTGGGAGAAGGGCCAGGAAGTGATTTAGTGACGGTATTTTTACTAAGTGGTATGAAATTACTTCAGTGTTTTAGAACTAGTGTATGGAGCACTGCATAACAACTAACAATCCTGAAGCATTTTTAAAAAAATGAACATTCCCTGATTTTTTATAATCCAAGCAAAATGTTTCTGATGTTTTCTTCTAGTTATTAGGGAAAATCTCTTCTCTGAGACTTGGAGTTTTATGAATCCAGGGCTGTGAGCAAGTGGAATTTCTGATCTTCCTACCAAAGTTTAAACCAGAAGTTCTCAAACTTTTTGGTCTTAGGGCTCCCTTATAATCTTAAAAATTATTGTAGACCTCAATATCTATCAGTGTTTGTCATAATGAAAATTTAAACTGAGAAAATTTCAAAATGGTTATTTCGTTTAACACACGGCAATAAACCCAATTATATAAATCAACATAAGAAATTTTTTTAATGAAAAAGAACTTTAGACTTCTGGTACCAGGTTTGGTAGTGGTGGTGATAGTTGGTGTGTGTGTGTGCATGTGTGTGCGTGCGTGTGTGCGTGTTTGTGTGTGTGTGTGTGTGTGTGTGTGTTTGTGTGTTTGTACATGCACTTGGAACTGGAAATGGAGCTTTTACATTAAGCTATATCGCCAGTGGCCGCCCCCCGCCCCCTGCCCCTTTTTCTTATTTTGAAGCAGGGTCTCCCTAAGTCGCTAAATTGCCCAGGTGTGCCTTGAGCTTTTGACCCTTTTGCTTCAGCCTCCCAGAATGCTGGGATTATAGGCCTGTGCCACCAGTCCTGTCCTGGTACTAGCTCTAGTTTTTTCAAACTGCTATAAAACAACACCATAGATGGGGTACCTTTTAAAAACCAGAAATTTATTTTTTACATTTCCGAGGTTGAGAAGTCTAAGATGAAGGTGCTGACAGATTTGGTTTCTGTTGATGGCTACTGTCTGGTTCATAGACAGGTGTCTTCCTGTCAAGTCCTCACATGGTGAAAGAGATGAGGAGTCTCTTCTCTAAGGACCCTAATCTCATTTATGAAGGCTCTGTCCTCGTGAGTTCATCACCTTCTGAAGGTTCCATTTCCAAACTATCACTTTGAGGGGTAAGAATTCAACATAATGGATTTTTGAGGGGAGTAGGTATTAGTCAGATTTCTCATTGCTGGAACAAGGTCGCTGACCTACACAACTTAAATGAGGAAGGGTTTATTTCAGCTCATGCTTCAGAGGCTTCAGTCCATGTTAGACTGGCCCCAAAGCAGAAACAGCATGGTAAGAGCGTGGTAGAGCAATGCTACTTACTCAAGCATCTGGGAAGCAGAGCACAGGGGAAGAGCCAGAGAGGAAGGGGCCAGGGGTCAGATGTAGTCCCCAAGGTCATGTCCCCGTGACTCATCCAGATACAGCCAGAAGTCTGCTTTACTAATTCCCTCGGCAGCTCTCAAGCCAATGAAATTGACAATCAAGACTCATCACCCTGGAACACAAACATTCATTCTGTACCAGTTTTCAAGACAAAAAAAAAAAAGATTTTATTGTGTTATATTGGTTAAAGCATATGAACCGCATTCTCATTAACACAGATATATAAATGAAAAAAGGCAAAGTATTTTAATAGCATTTTCAGATACTCGTGGACATTTTTCTTTGATGTTATGTCTAAAGTAGACAAATGATACATTTTAGAGGCTAGTTGCAATGTAGAATCTGAAGCCATATCAGTAAACTTTGTACTCCATTACATTAAAATGTAATGGTTTGACAGGTATGAGGATGCTTATATCTTTTATTTAACTACAGTTGTGAAATGGATGGAAAATTTGAAAAAGATGGTCCACAGATTTATCTGAATGTAGGCATCATTTTATGATACCATGAAAAGTCACTTTCATCAATATTACCATTGATTTCATCAGACATCCTTAAGTATTGGGAGGTTGTCAAGCTCATGTCATAGATGTAGATATGTTTTCTAAAATTAAGAGCTTAGAACTTTATCTTGGGGAAAAATACTACCAGTTATTTACCTTAAACTGATAAGCCTTTGAGAAAAACTTGGCATATTCTCAAGTTTGAATAATTTTGGTCTGTCAGTTACTCTGTCAAGTGACAGTAGGGTTCCCCGAGGAAGTGGCTAGTTCAAATCCAGACCCAGACAGTCATACAGTGATCTTTCTTAAGACCAGGTGGCTCTTCCGTCTACAACAGAAGTGCTGTATGTGTGTGGGGGCTGACAGGCAGTGCTGGCTAAAAGGAATAATTTCAGCTGTGGTTCATTGGCTTTGCTTGTTTCTACTCCACACTCCTCAGGAATCTCAAGGGGCACAAAGGCTCTCTCTGGAGGGTTTGGGAAGTGGTTCTTCATATCTGTATGAGTTCAGACGTGCACCTCTGTGCTTGCCCATATTGTCACTGCCAGTGAAATGCACTGGGGGCAGGACCCAGGCTCTCTAGTGACATCTCCCATGAATTTTCCACCTCCCGGCAACCTGATGGATCCAGGTTTCCTGTTCACTTGGATTTTTTTTTTTCTTAAGATATAATCCAAGCTGTCCCCTTGTGTTTGTGGTCCCTACCTCCCTTTCCTGGACATAACTTCCAGGCCTTTCCTGGCATTGCTCAGTGTTCCTCCTTGAGCTTCCAGCCCTCAACTGCTGGCAGGACAGTTTGCTTCCATGTTATTGTCTCTACCCTCCTTCACCTGTCACTTGGGAACGAGTCCTGTGCGGGAATCTTAAGGGCCAGTTCTTCTCTCACTTTCCCTTTTTTGCTTCCCTTAGTGAATTCTTCTTCTGTTTTCTCCTCTGCCTGCCCACACTCTTCAAAGCATTCAACTTTCTGGAACCAGACCAGCTCAGGATGCTGTTCCATTCTGAATTCTGATGCCCTCCCAGGCATTTGCTTCACCTCTGTTTCATCAAGTGCGACCTTGTGCTTCATCTCGTGGCAGCTGTTGACTCACCCAAGACTCTGATTCACTCATTTGGGTGACATGCTGGCATTGGGGTCACGTGCTCTGTGCAGACAGAGTTGTGAATGTCTGTGAATGCCTAGCATTTTGTGTGGATTTAGCCCACATAGCTGATAGTCCTGTAAATCTTTCATTTGTTTTATGCTTCTGTAAAGGAGTTAAAGATTTCCACATGTTCCCCCTGGTCATTTATGTGGCCAGGGCATTGGGCAATGTCCTGATGTGCGTTCTTCTGAAGATCTCTGCATTTGAGTGTGGGACGTCTCCTAAGACCTTTGGTCTTTGAATGTTTCACCTTTGGGGAAGGAGATGTAAATGTGTCCTTTGCTGGTGCCAGGCAGAGACATTTAGTAGCTACAACTTTTTCTTTTATTGATTAAATGCAGCTTTTATGTACTTTACAACCAGATGCAAAGCTAGAGACCTTTTTACCCTTTGAATTTTATTTTTATGTATGGATTTCACTGGTATGCATTAACTCATTAATTCAAACATGGTAATTAACTACATACATTGTGTCAGGTGCCATAAAGAGCGCAAAGATATCTTGCAGGTTGCCATGTATTTCGGAAAATGTGAGATGTTCACACAGAGAATTAGCAGCAGAAGGACAAAGTATCATTAGTTAGAACCTGAGAGAAGAGGAACTAAGATGGGGCTGGCTTTGTGTTTGCTGACCAGCAACTCAGGAGGATGCTACTTCTGTGCTAATCCAGAAAAGCTTTCTTCTTGTAGTGACAGCTTCTCAGAAAACAGCTTCTCAGAAACAAGCAGGAGAGGACCAGATTTTCCTCAGCCCTTGCAGTTTGGAAAAGGAACACGCTTCCTGGGGGTAGCCAGGACATCAAGAGAGGACAATCCCTCTCAAATTGGGATGAAATCAAAGTCTGAGATAATAGGGTGACTCAGAGCTGCATTATAGCTTCTGCCCTTTGGGTCCCTGTGGCCGTATCCTCAGGGTGTGTCTGGTAGGTGTGCTGTGTGGCTGGATCTAGGGTAAGGGAAGGTGGTGGGTGTGGGTGAGTGGCTTCATTCTCCACTCAGCAACTAGAATGTTGCTTCTGTTCGTATCTTGCTGGCCCAAGCCTGTAAAATGACCTCTGCCTCTGGGGTAGCATCACTCAGGCCCCACAAAGGCCCTGCTCCGCTTATGACTTCTCTCTCCACATTCGCTCATGTCTCTGCTTCTGTTCTGGTTCCATGGGCTTTTGCTGTCTCAGACACATCAGAGGCTACAGGGGGACCTCTGCCCCCGCTGTTTCCTTTGTCCAGAATGCCAGAATGCCCCTTTCTTTGCGTGGCTCTTGCTTACCTCATTAGCCCTCTGCTGAGACATTGTCTTCCCAGGGGGTCACCTATTCGCTTCATTCTTTCCCAGAGCCTCCACTAGTGTTCTTTGGACACACATGGCCACTTGAGACTACCTGATGTACTTGTTCATTTGCTGTATTTCTCCTTTGTACTACAGAAATCACAGGGCAGGAACCTGGCCTTGTCCGTCTCACCATCTCATGTATCTGGACACCTGATCCCTGCCAGGCTACTAATAAGTGTGTGTTGACCGAAGGCTGCTTCATTGAGACAATGAAGTTGATTCCAAAGAGAAGAGGCTCCAGCATGAGGGATGGCAGCCCTTTCAGAAGTAAACACTAGCCCACACTAGCCTGAATGCTTCTGTCCTGTATGCTAGATCCTTTCTCTGGCCCTGGATGGAGACTTCCTGCTTCATCTGTAAGCCTAGCTAGGAGGGCAGCAGGAGGCAGGAGGGATCAAACCCAATCAGTAGCCTCTGTTGAATTAGTAACAAACTGCTCACTTGGAGCCCTGTTCAGTGTGACCACAGCAGGTGATAATGGCCTACAGAGAATAGACTGTAATGTTGGGGAAGGGGACAGCCAGGTATGCAGGGAGCCAGCTGGGGTTTCACTGCCACTGTCCTTCCTTGGAACAGTGTTTAGCTCCAAAATAGCAGGGAGGTCATCCACTATTACAGGTAGGCAAGGAAAGCAGAAAATCCTGGCGGGCAGCCCCGGAAGGCAGAAATTACTCACAGCCACCACCTGGCTGTGTTTAAGGTCTGTTTGTAACCCCGATGAAAATGAATCTGTCACTTCCGTTAGAGCTAGTGTGACTTGGCATTTCTGAGTGGTGCCTCTTGCCCAGCTTCCCTGTGCCCTGTGTTTATTCTTACTAATACCAGCTTGGGCCATGTGCCCTGGGCCCTCATCCCAGCCCCCACTCTGAGGCCCAGGGCATCTCTGTCCTACATTTTTGAACAACTTGGAAAGACAAGTTCTCTTGGGCTGCCACAGATAGGGCTCAGCAAACCTGTTCCTCCCAGGACACCAGCAAAGAGACAAAACATATACAGCTCATAAATTGTCCTCACCAGCAAAGACACTGTCTCCCTCTCCAGGGACACAGAAGCTGCAAAGCAGGTGTCTTAGTTACTTTTTCATTGCTGGGATAGAATACCTGAGAGCCACAACTTAAGGGAGGAAAGATTTATTTTAGCTCAGTTTCAGAAGGTCTCTGTCCATTCATGGGTGGCTGGCTGTGGAAGCACATGGTAGAGGCTTAGCAGGGGGAAAGCTGTTCATAGCGCAGCAGACAGGGAGCCAAGTGAGTAAGGAAGAGCAGAGCTAGCATAAATTCTTACATGTCATGTCCCAGTGATACACACCTTCTGAGTCAAGCCCTAGTGTTCTACTCCTTCCAGGTCAAAGGGCAGATCCTTCTTTGATCTGCTCTTTCTGGGTCAAGTCCCCAGTGTTCTGCCCATTTGACCATGCCCCACTTCTTAACAGCACATAGTTCTATAGGTATTCCATAACATCTAAATATATGCGACTTTTAGAGGTCATCATAGATCCAGGCATCCCCTGCATCCCCACCAAAAGACTCATGTCTATCACCTTATGCAAAATACAATTAGTCAATCTCTAAGAGTTGCCAAAATCTTCACAGTAGCAGAACTGCTAAAAAGTCCAAGACCAAAGTTTCTTCTGAGACTCGAGGCAGACACTTAACTATAAGCCCTTGTGAAAAATCAAGAAGTTAAACTCTTCCAACATAAAAGAGCACAGAGGAAACATCCCATTCCAAGAGAGGGGACTAGGAGGACAAAACCAAGCATGAAAACATGCAGGGAAAGCACCAAATCTTGCAATTTCATTAGATCTTGTAGCTCTGTACCCAGCACCCATAGAAGCTTTGGTAAGATGTAAACTCCGAAGGTATTGGGCAACCCAGCCCCTATAGCTTTGCCTCTGTCTGCAACCTCTATGGTTTCTCTTTAGGGCTGGCTTTGCTCACAGACTGTAGCCTTCTTCAGCATATGATCCATACTCCTGACATCCCTGAGTGTGCACCCTCAGCTGTACCTTCAAACCTTCAGGCACTTTCCTCTCAGGGACATACTTCCTGGCTCCCAAGACCTTCTTCTGAAGTCTGGATGGAAACCTCTGTGACCCACAACTTTTGTGTTCTGCATGCCTGTGAAGCTAGTACTGTGTGAATGATGCCAAGATCAACTACTGGCTTGAGCACTAGTTTAGCTCCCTAGAACCGTGACCACAGCAGCTACCAAGTGCCTGCATGGCAGAATTCTAGGAATCTAAACTATGGCAAATACTTCCCTCTTTGGCCTTACAGGCTACCCTGTGGTACTCTTCTCACAGCGAAGTCTTTTGCCTTTCCACCCTTAAATCAGCAAAGAGTGGATGGAGTCTTGCTGATTTCTTAGGTGCCTTCAAGCCTTCTACCCTATAGTCCTGATTCCAAGTACTTGGCTTCTTTTTTAATACTAATCTTTTTAACAGCCATGTGCTCTTCTGCCCCTACCTTAGAATGTCATTCTTTCTGGCAAATCTAAAAACTTTTCACATCTTTTCCCCCTGCCTTTATTTCCTGCTTTGTCACTGTTCAGCTGGCTAAACACCAAAAACAGTATCCATGTGACAGCCTGAACACTGGGCTGCCTTGAAATTTTCTACACCAGATTAAGTAGTTCAGCATCCTTAATCTTAGTTTCAGGCACTGCCTTAGGAAAAAGACAAAATGCTGACTTGCTTTTTGCCAGAGCATAGCATGCACAGTTTTTGGATCAATTGGCAATAAAGTCCTCCTTCCCATCTTAATCTTCTTGACTCTGGCCTTTCCAATCTGCAGTCTGATCTTCTGAGCTCTAGTCAGAATCTCCCATCAAGCTCAGCTCACATCATTCAAAGGCTTCTTAGTCAGCATCCTCAAACCTTTCCAAAGTCCTCTTGCAAACCTGTTCCCAAGGCTTCTAAACCACATTGTCGGGTAAGGTCACAGCAATGACTCTACTTCTCTGGCAGCAATTTCTGTCTTAGGTACTTTTTCATTTGCTGGGACAGAATATCGGACATCCACAATTCAAAGGAGGAAATACTTATGTTTAGCTCATAGTTTTGGAAAGTCTCAGTCCATTTAAGAGTGGTTAGCAATGGTGGAAGCACATGGAAGCATCCTAGCTGGAGGAAAGCTGTTTATGTATGGCAGACAGCAAGCCAAGTAAGGAGGGAAGGGTGGAGCTAGCACATATCCTTGCAGGTCGTGTCCCAGTGTTACCAGTGATCCATACCTCTGGGTCAAGCCCGAGTGTTCTGCCCCTTCTGACCAGGTCTCACCTCTTAACAGCACAGGATTCCAGAGGTAGTCCACAGCACCCAAATGACTGAGGCTTTTGGGGGACATTACACATCTAAACCACAGCAGCAGGCTTCCAGGTATTTTTATCGCTAGGGTGCTCTTGGGCTAGAAGAGGAGAGAAGTTCTAGAAGTCACAGTGTGGTTGCTTAGTCCAAAATGTGCAGAAGAGCTCCCTATTCAGTGGCTGTAGACCTCCTCCTGGAGATGCTTCCCAGCAGGTTCAGAATGTCCAACCTCCACCCTTATCTCTGCAGAGCTTAGGTGTGAGTTGGGCCCATGTTATGCCAGGAGGAGAGAAAGCTTACAGGGTGATGGCAGTTAGGGCAAGGCTAGTGGTCACTTGGAGTCCGCTAGTATGGTCCCCCGAGTCATCTTGATCAGCATTTGTTCTGACTGGCTGGGAGTTCTGCTTGGGAAGTGCCTGACTATTTTAGTTGTTCAATATTTTGAATATTATCTAGGTGTGAAAGTCACCTTAATTTGTAGCCCCAGTGGCTGAACTACCTGGCCACAGAACTGTAGACATTTGAATTTGAAAAGTGCTCAGTAGGAGAATGATGAAAGGAGGTATTCCAGGTGTGGGGGAGCTGGACAGAGGCTTGGATGAACCAGAAAACATAGGTTGTATCTTGGGGATAGTTCTGGGAGAGCTTTTGGTGAAGGCCCAGAAGTAGTCCGGGATGGAGGTGGGGTAGGAACAGAGTGGCACTTTCCTCAGCCTCGGGAATCAGGAGCAGGAATGGTTTTACCCTTGACCTGAAAGGGGTTTGCATTTTGGGAGCAAGGGGGAAACCCTAGACCCAAACTTAGAATGTAACGTGCTAAAGGTTACATGTTGAGTTAGCAGCAGGCCAATATGCTTGTTAAGTAGAGGCCTCAGTTTCACAGAGTTATCAATCTGTCTTATCTTTCCTTTTAATTCATTTAATTTGCCTTTTGCTATAGTTTTTGAGTGATACAAAAAATTTTTTTTACCACATCCAAATGCCTCCTGTCTAGTTTTATTTTAATTTCCGTAGGAAACCCACCACCTTGAGGGTTTGGGGAACATCTTTTGTTAAACTCTTAGGTCCTATGAAGCCATTTGACAGGTGAGATGACTGAGTCACAGCCCATCTGTCCAGTGATGCAGACCCGACATGCTGAAGCCACTTTCTCCACAATCTTCCCTAGTGGCCACCCGCACCCCAGAACTCTTCTCATTGAAACAAGGTTGAGATGTGGAAACTAGACTTATATTTGGAGCTTAGCACATCCATGTCTAAAACACTTATTGTTGTGGCCTCAGAACACATAGGAAAAGGCTTAATAGTTTATTTAGAAATGGAGAGACTATCAATTAGTCTTAGTCATACCTGTCCTTTTGCTGCTCCTCTCCACATTGAGCCTTGAGTGTCAGTTCTGCAGCTTTGTAACAGGCTTTGTGGTTTTTGATTATGCCCTGCCATGGCCGTGGGGCACCTTGTATGTGTCCCAGCGTTGGGGTCCGCTGGGGTGGAGGTTCAAAGAGACTCACTTTCACCAGGACAACTCTGCTGTGTTTGTATTACACATTGGGTTTCACATGAGAGTTTATCTGGACACACACTGGACACGGTTAAACCAAGTTTAGATACCACTGAAGTAACCGGGCATATCATCCAGATCAGTAGCCTGTTGCCTCTAAGTACCCTTCAGACTTGGAGAACTGGTGCCGCAGTTTGGGTATGGTTTAAATGTAACCCTCAGGAGTTAATGTGTTGGTGTGATGGTGGCGTGCTGGTATGACCTTTAGAAGTGGGGCCTAGTGGGAGGTCCTTACTGGTTGCTCCCTGGATTGCTCTCTGGCTTCCTGTCTGGCCACATGATCTCTCCCTTTTGTATGTGCTCCTGTCTTGATGCCATCCGTCATGAGGTGATAGAGCCAAGAGGGTCTTCATCAAAGCTGGCACTGTGTTTGGATTTTCAGCCTCCAAAACTCTGAGTTTAATCAATCTCTTTTATTTATAACTGTCCAATCTCTGGTGTCTCATGGTAGTAATAAAATTGGACCTATGCAGACGACTTAGGTACTCCTGTCTCACTTGAGACAGCTGCAGCAGATGGGGGGGGGGGAGGGCCCAGCAGACCCTGGAGAGGTGGCTCTATACCACGGCAGCAGGACAGGATGCTTCCTGTGCTATCACTAGAATGAATGCCCAGACTCATGATTTCCCTCACTGAGATGGAATCTACTCATAGTTAGTTCCCAGACAGCCCTGAGTGTCTGCTGGCCAGGAAATCCAAGCTGCTCTCCTTGCTGGGTAAAGCCCTGGAAATGTCTTCCTTCCTTCCTCCCTTCCTTCCTTCCTCCCTCCCTCCCTCCCTCCTTCCTTGGGCAAGAATGGACACCCATCACTTCTGGACAGCCAGCTGGTCCAAATTACGTATTCTTTGCTTCTCCTATAGCCTTTTCATTTTCTGAGAAGGCATACAGCCTGAGGAAGTGGTCTTTGGAAACAGTTGCTAGGGAAATGTTGTTTCAGATTATATTCCCTTTCCCCTCTTCGCTATTGCCTTCTCTTAGTGGCAGGAGTTCTTCAGGGAGGCAATGGCTGGCAAGATACCACGGTGCCCATTTGTTCTGCACGCAGGAGGTCTGGCTTGCTGGCAGGATCCAGCCTTGACTCCTCCTGACTCTGGGAGGAGGTGTCTCTTACTGAGATGCCTTGTTGCTTTTTGCTTTTTCTCCTATAAAATCCAAGTAATAAATCCATGCCGGTGCAAAAAGGATAAAAGGGAAACCTCTTCTTAATTGGCTCAAGGCCATTGCACACATTACCAGGTGCACTCAAGCTGCAATTTACTTTTTAATTAAAGTTCTTTCTACCTACAGGAGGGAGAGCTAAATGTTGGGCAAATGTTCTTCCACTTGAAAAGAGTATTTGGGGGGAGCCATTTCAAGAAGAAAGCTTGGCTTACGTTTGGTTTATTGGATTTTATTTTTCTTCCTTTTTTTTTCTTTTCTTCCTCTTCCCAGCATGTGGCCTTCAGGTGAGTTGTCCTTGGATCCTTGTACAGACCCAATAGCTGCTGAGATTCTCTGGGCTCATCCCTGCCCATTCCTCCTTCTGGACTGTGGGACATCATGATCATTAGCCTCCACAGGACTCAGACACATGCTAAGGCACTTCACAGAGTCTCCTCTGGATGGCCAATGGCTGTTTTACCCTCAAGTTGATGCTAGCAGGGAAGCTATTTTTTGAGGCTTTTCCACAAGAGGCATTTGAGTCACCTTTACTTTGGGGGTGATTTGAAGGGCTATAAAGGTCACGTCCTGGCATTGAGACTTGCTCCTCCTTAGCCTAAGTTATTGCTTGCTTCTTTTTCTCCCAAATGCCTCTGAGGATCCACATTTCTTTTTCTCAGTATGAGGGGAAGTTTTCCTCTTCTTGGAAGCTGTGGCCATACCATCGTCACTCAGACCCTAGGTTCCCACTTCTCGTTAGTTTCTTCTCAAGCCCAAAACCTTACTAATGAAGATTGGAATTATCAGTCTTCCCTTTGCACTAAGATAAAGGGTCCCATCTTTTCTAGGTCTGTTTTTGAACTCTCCAGCCCTGCAGCCTTCTGGGGGGTTGAACACAAGGTTAGGTGCTTCTTTATGAGTACCAGTTCTGATTGTTGAGTCCTCAGGGAGGCCTTCTGGTTTGGAGGGGAGAGGTCAAGCATATCTTAATAGGAAAATTGGCTAATGATTGTGAGGAAGCAGGGTCTTCACACTTTTTCAATGTGTGAATGGCTTCTTTTCTGGCCTACAGTGCTTGTTTCATTTCTGATATGCCAACCAGTTTTCAGGGAGAGGGCAAGAAGTTTGAGAGGGCTTCTGCAAGGACCACACTCCTTTTGGGGATGATGTATGGTTTTGTGGTTTACTCCAGCCTGTGTCTAGAGGGTATGAGGTCAAAGACAATCAGAACCAGATCATGGGAAACACTATTGAATGCATGTTTCAGGGTGGGAACTTGCTGAATGCAACCTGGACCTAATTTCATTTTATTTCTACCTCAGACCTGTTAGGAAAGCATCATCGACTTATTTTGCAGGTGAGGAACATGAGCTCAGGCTATCCTGACTTCATTAGTACCAGCCAAGTTCAGTGCATAGGCCCTGGCTTCATCCTAGGTTTCAGAGTTGGGGGTTCTTGAGTGGAATCTTATCCCTACTTCCTTCCAAATGTATGAACTTCGGCAAAATATTTAGCTTCTCAAAGCCTCAGTTTCTTCAGTTGTAAGATGGTATAGAAATCTGTCCTCATATGGTCATTGTGGGCCCAAATGAAGGTCACACTTGAAGAGTGCCTGCTGTGACACAGGAATGTGCCTGCATATAGTTACGAACATTTCAACAAATGCTAACACCTTCCCTCCTTGTACAGCCTTGTCCTCTCTTCTTTTTTCATTGTATCTTGATAGAATTACATCTTGTAGATCATCTGCTTAGGTAAAATTACTTGGATGGTGTGATTTTCTATTATCTAGGTTTTTTTCCTGTCTTAATTAGTCCAGACCTTTGACTAAAGTCAGGATGAGGCTCTGTAAGGAACCACGGCCTGGTGAGCAGAGATAGGGGTCTGGCTGATAACGTTACCTTGGAATCTGTGTCCTGGATAGTTAGGCACAGCAGGAAGTAAATGCTGGCTGTAGAAGGGCAGCCTCCAGCCTCACCTGCCCCGGGACCCTAATATATGCCTGGTCTCCTTTGTCTTCTGGAAACAAATTAAGAATCAGTAGACAAACAGTTCAAAAGAAGAGCCTGAAACTTTAGCGCTGTCTTTTTCCTAGGTTTCTTAGGTTATACTCAGTCTGTTTTCTGTTCTTGTAACAAATCATTAATTTATAATGAATAGGAGTAATTTATAAAGAATAGGAGTGTATTTGGTTCATAGTTCTTCAAGCTAAGAAGTCAAGAGCCTGATGTTAGCATCTTCTTGGCACTTAGTGAGGGCCTCTGGCTGTGTCACAACATGGTGTAGACATCACTTCGGGTCTTTCTCTTCTTATGAAGCCACCAATGGTATCTTAGGGGTTCCATCCTTGTGACTTCACTTAATTCTAACTATCTCCAAAGGTTACTTCTCTGAGTACCCTTAACACATGAACTTCTGGATTAAGTTTCCAATACATGAGCTTCTGGGGGACACATTCAAACCATAGCATGTTAGTTGCTTCATCTCTCTCTGAACCATTTTCTTTTCCCAATCTTGTGTGGTTGTGATGGGACCATTGTAAGTTATCACATATGTGGTTATTATTTCAAATATTTAAGACAGATGCCATATTTCCTCCTCAAAGGAGTGACCATGATGATAATTTTTAAAGAATGGTTAATGGCTTACTAATGGGAGCCTTCACTTAAGTTAGCAACTTTTTCCATTCTTCTTTCTTTTCTTTTCTCCCTCTCATCTCTCTCCTCTCTCACACCTTTTCGTGTTATTTGCATTTGCTAGACAAAACTGTACTGGGTACTAGAAGGATGTGAGGCTATGAAGGCGGGCCAGCACGTGGCTCTTGTGCAAAAGATAAAATACAGTATAAATTTAATGCATGAGAACTAAATTCAACTTTTACCAGAAAGGAACTGAAGTCATCTTCACCAAATGAGGAAACCAAGGCTCCTGATGGAGAAGGGATTGGGTCTAGCATCAACAAGCTCCCTTCCAGCCTCCTCATCTAACCTTTTGTACTTTGGAGAGGCCAGAGGCAAGGTCTTTCCTGGGATGATCAGGGAAAGCTTCAAAAGAGTGAGCCTTGAGTTGGGCTTTATAAGTTGTTTAGGACTTTGGAAGACAAAGATGTGGCATAGGAAGGTGTCGCAGTTAATTTTTTGTCACTTGACCGACATTCACAACTTTAGGTAGGAAAGATTTATTTTAGCTCACAGTTGAGAAGGTCTCAGTCCATTCACGGGGTGGGCAAAATGGGGGAATCTTATGATGGGGCCACAGCTAGAGTCAGAGCCGGAGCCAGGGCTCTGGACACAGGGACCCTCACAGCATGGCAGAACAGAGACTAGTCTGACAGGGTGGACGGAACCAGCACAGGCCCCTCCAGGCCAAGCCCCAAGCATCCAGCACTTCCAGCCAGGCCCCATCTCCCAAAAGTACACAGTATCTATAAGAACATGAGGCTTTTGGGGAACACCCCAGATCTAAACCACCACATTCCACCCCCTGGCACCCAAAAGACTCATGTTTACTCCCAATTTCTGTCTTAGTTACTTTTCGTTGCTGTAACTTAATACCTGACATGCACAAATTAGGGGAGCAGTTTTATTTTGGTTTACAGTTTCAGAAAGTCATAGTCCATTCATCAGTGGGTGTCTGGGAAATGGTGGAATCACATGGTAGGGCCATAGCCAGAGCTGGAGGCAGTGCCCAGGAGATAGAGATCCTCACAACACAATGGAACTGAGAAGCCCAGGAGGAAGGGAGGAACCAGCACACTCCCCTCCAGGCCAAGCCCCCAGCATCCACCACTTCCAGCCAGGCCCCACTTCCACAAGTATCCATAGGAATGTGAGGCTTTTGGGGACACTCCAGGTCCAAACCATAACAGAAGAGCATGCCAGGAGAAGGGCATCGCTCGAGGAAGGGTTTAGTAGCCTAAGGGCAGAGGCTTAGCCAGTGTTTCTGGGAGGAAGGTGCCTTGGGGCCCCGCAGACTGTGACCGTTGGTGGTGCTTAGATGTAGTGGATTTGCTTCTGTTGTCGAATACCTTGCCAGGAATTAATTGTATTCATTGTAATAAGCTTGGACCCTGGACACTAGGTTGGCTTAAATAAACCTCTTTTAAGTGTTGGATTTATGATGTGTTTTGCATAATAGTAGCAGTAACTCTACCAGGCACATGTTAGATAGATGAACCCAAATACTTAAAAAAAAAAAAAAATCTTGGGCCAAGAACGCTGGTGAAAAACACCTCATGATAAATCATGGCTATTAATTTGCATGCTTTGGGGCTGCCAGGCTGGAGCAAACAATTCTTCAGCCTCCCGGGAGTGTTGAGCGGCATGCCTTTGTGAGCACGCAGGGTAATTTATACTAATGCCTCCGCTCTGTCCTTGCTCGCCTAGCACAACTCCTTTGCTGAGAGAGCTATTAAATTGGCCCCATCTGTTTTGCATTGCTCTTCTGCTTGTCCTATACCGGGGATTCCCCTCTGATGTCAGAGTGTATTCTGCATCTGGAGTGCCATCGCCTTCCTTTTGTCCATTTTGGAAAGCAGTAGGTGATGCTGGGTGAATGTTCATGACGCAAGACAAGCTCAAGGAACATCATGGTGGCAATACGTTGTGAGTTCTGTAAGTGGACAAAAGGCAAAACTGGAAGCCCTGTCTGATGCCTCCTCCCAAACGATGTGCTATCACATGGCATCATCAGAATTTGGATGCAGTTAGGACTTGAGGGGGGATTTAATATTTTGGTATTTTTAAAGTAATATGTGATTATATATGAATTCTAGGCTATTTATCCAAATCAAATCTTTAAGCCCAGAAGAAAGGGATGGCTCCCCCTGTCCTTGTAGTCCTCAGAATCTCTTTGCTTTCCCAGTCTGAGAAAGCAGATTTGACTAGATTTCAGGTCTGAATCAGGCTAGATAGGTCATTTCCAGCCTCTAAGATCCATTTGCCTTCTTGGTTCCATCTTTTAAATAGGGACTTTATTTATTTATTTATTTATTTTATCTGACCCAGCTGACAGTGCCCTATGGGGAGGTTGTTTGCTTCCCTGAGGTCCATAAACAACCATTGGGAACATGTCTTCTGTCACTTGTGCACTGGTAGAGCTTGTCCTGTAATCAGTGGTGAGGTGGTATGGGCCACACTATGGGACGAGGCACTTCATCTTCAGTGTCAAAACCTCTGTGTAGGAATGTCTGGGACATGCGTGTCAACTGTGAACCTCTGCCTCAGGACATCAGCTGTGTTAAAGCTGCCTACCATCATGGCCGTGAGTGTGCTCTGAGGAAGAGTGCTGAGCTCAGGTAGGGCAGGGCACTAGAGATAGCCAGTGTGGATTCAGATCTGTTGTCCACTGCTTCCTGGCCCTAGGGTACCATTACCGGTTTCTCTGAGGCTCAGCCTTCTCACCTCTACAATGAGCATGTGTGAGACGCTATCCTGTGTTTAGCTTTCCTGCCCCATCCTTCACTGACAGCCCCAGGGTGTGTAGGTCCAAGATAGCACAGGAAGGAGCTGACATACATTGACATCAGTCATGGTTAGCTGGTGCCTTCATAGGAAGACAAAGCACAGATGGTCCTTACATGACCCTCACCTTCCTGCCAGCCATCAGGGCAGCAGAGCATGCATGAGTTTCTGTTGACAGGAAAGAAGGAAAACACAACGGTGGTAACAGCCCCAACTGGGCCACACACGGGTTTCCATTTTGAATTGCTAGGATGGCCCAGAAGCCCAAAATACTGAGGATCCTTAAACCAACAGCTCTTGCAATTTGTACATTTGACAGAAGGTGCTACATTTCTAAGCACCTATTCTGTACAAGCCTTTCAATTTGTCATTTCTCTTAAAATTCCCAGTAGCCCCTTGAAGGAGGATATTGTCTCACACATGCATAGCCCTGGCCAAGAAAGACTGCAAAGGGTCTCCGTTCACATCCCAGACTATGTGACTTTGGATGGGCCATCAAACCAACCTATGTCCTAATCTACTCATTTTTAAAACAGATAATAATAACCTATTGTCTTTCTTTCTTTTATTTTATTTTTTGTTGTTGTTGCAATACTTGGGACCAAGGTCCTTTGCACTTAGCTACAACCCAACCCCCTTCCTTTTAAAAAATTCTGAGACAAGGCCTCACTAAGTTGCTATTGAATACCAGAGTGCTGATATTACAGGTGTGTGCCACCACACTGCTTCTCATGTGGTTTTTATGAAGACTTGGTTATGAAGGCAAAAATGCTTCATGGCCAATAAATGGTAGTTATTTTTTATTATTACACTCATGTCATCATTCTTTGTCCCAAGAAGTGAGCTGAAGAGCAGGCAAGAAGGCCATGTGCTTGGGTACCCCTTTTCTAGAGAAGGAAATTCAGGCTCAGCTGTAACCTGGTCAGGAATCCCTTGGGAAGAAGTGACTAGGCCTATGAACTTGTAAACCTCTGCATTAACACAGTATTTATACTGCTATTCAGTGGGATCCAGACACAGTCCCACAAGCTGGCTCCTATGGGAGACTTGGGGAGGTAGGAGAACAGATTTCTGGGCCCCACATCAGATCCACCAAACCTAAACTTCCAGGGAGGGACCTGAAAGTTTATGAAGTGCTTCCCAGGGAATACTGAAGCCTGATTAATATTGAGGTCTGCGCTTTGCATTTTTGGGCACACGCACAGTTCTTGTACCATTTCAGGGCAGAGGAATAGGGAAGGACTCTGGATGAACAAACACCTTCACTGAAGCCAAGCAGATACTGTTTTCAGTAGGTTAAATAGTTTACAGAAATGCAAGTGAAGAAGAGGGTCACTTTATCACACACTGATTTTTTGATCTGATTTTTAATCCTTTCTGGATTAAATAACCTCATTACATATTATGGAGAAATCTATTTAGGATTGCAACAATCTTTGTGAAGATACTGTTTTTGGCCTGGGAATGGCTAATTGACAAGAGGTGGCCAAAACCAACTCTGCCCATTGCATAGGTCCCTGGGCTCATGGTGGAACTATATGGAGATCTGATTGCCCAGAGAGAGGCCTCTCACTAGAGGGGTCTAGAGCTCACCTGACACTGCTTTTGTCTTAATCAGACCATGGATGTGAGCCTTTGGGGTTCTGGGAACAATGGGTCCAGACTTAGGGCAATACTAACATAAAAGCATTAGATTGACCATCAAATAGCCTTATTTCTCTGTATACCAATAGCAGTGAAAAAGAATTATCTTTTTGTTCCCACAAAGAATCAGGGGTTGATTCTCTATGATGTGAATGTGGGACCTTTTCTTCTGTAAGTTGCACATGGCTAAACAGATGGGTGGAAGATCAGTGTGCCTGACTCTGACGCTGGCTAGCCATGAGCTCTTGGACAAATTACTAAATGTGTTTTATACTTTATTTTCTCATTTAAAAAATGGAATGACTCCCTCATTAGGTTGCTGTGAGGATGAACTGAGGGAACCCAGGAAAAGCAGACACCCCATGGAAAGCACTCTGATGGGAACTGTCACTGATACTCTGTCTTCGGTGGGGTGTGGGTTTACCTGGTAAGAGGGAAGATGCGGAGGGAAGTACATTTCCCATTTATGCATGCAACCCGGCACTAGTTGAGCACTGTGCTAGGGGAGGATGTGGCAGAGAACTGAAGCCACTTCCTCATGGCACAAAGCTCAGGCTAGGGCCTAGGACTGCACTGGGCAAAACACCCGGCAAGGAGGGCGATGAAGGGAAATAAGGAATCTAGTAAGAGGAACAGAGGTAGGTAGGGAGAGGCTTCTTTGGCTGGGTTATCAGGGAAGCTTTGAGATGGGTCAGCTGAGATCTGGAGCCAAAGAAGAAGCTGGTTAGGTAAATCGTGGAAAAAGAAAACTTTTTTGGCAGGGGCAGAGTCCCCGTTAGAAGGGTGTGTCCACACAAGAGCTTGGTGAGTTCATAACACCCAAAGAGTGAAGGGCCAGAGGCAGGGTGGGAACTGAGCCAGGTCCTGCAAGGCCTGCTGGCTTGTACCCTCGCGGAGGGAAGCAGATGTGTGTAGTACAAGCCAATCTGAAGCGTTGAAAGGCTGCCCTGGCTACCCTACAGTTGAGGAGTGTGGGCAGAAAGGAAGCTGGGAGACAAATCAGAGGCTGTTGGGGCAATGGGTGCTGGACGTACGGTAACTTGCTAGCGGACATGCTGTGTGCTTGTCCTAGTGCGTTGCTCTTTGAGGCAAACCATCAAATAGAGCTGTGAGAAGAGCTGCCTTATCCAGCCCCTGGCAGCTCTACTCACCCGCGTTTTGACTCTCATCCTGGCCAAGCTCACCCGCATGTCCTCTGTACACAGAGGAAACAGGCCCTGTCTATGTGTTTTCCCAGCCTGCATTTCCCATCACTTCCTTAGTGTCCTGCCCTGCTCATTTCTCTCTTAGGTCATTCTTTCCACACCAGAGTTCCTCTCTTTCCTGAGCACTTCCTGTCTCTATGGACCAGCTTCTTACGTCCTGTTTTCTGATCTTCATATCTCATCTCTGCCTGGCCTGACTGTTTATCAGCACCTTGAATGTGAGTTGTAGTTACCCTAGTGCTTCCCTGGTTTTTGCTGGCCAGTTGTGGAAGGAAATCATTAATTCTTGTCATATTGGGTATGTTCAGTTGTTCTGGGAAGGACAGTATGCCTGAGCGGATGGGAAGCAGTCCCTGGTCTAGTACTGATGTGTCTATTAAAAGTCTGCCCCATTCTCCCTGTGCTCAGGACTTGAGTCTTCCCCACAGGAGGCATTGGCAAACGGAAATCGCTTGGATAAAGGCCACATGTCCTGCAAGTTCCCTGAATCACAGTTTTCTACGGAAAGTTTCAGAGAAGGCGGGATACAGAACAAGAGAAATTTGACCAAGAAATGACCTGCCAGAGTTCCATACCTTTAGAGAGTTTTCAGGCATGTTAGTTTATTAGGTGATCTAAGAGTATGAATCTCAACCCAAAGCTTTTCCAGGTTGGAATGTTGGAGTGCGGCCAGGCAGTGTCTTAAGTAGAGTAAACCTCAAGTGGAAAGCTAAAACCTTGAGCTCCCTTCCATGGTGGCATCTCTGACCTGGTTTCTCTTTCCTTTAGCCTCCCATAGGTTAGTCACCTTGGACATGTAGAGGTAGCTGTTTTATAACTCTGGGTTATTGTGGGTCCACCTCATCACATTCTGGCCTGTCAGGCAGTCACCACTGTTTGTGCTCTGGGTGTCAGCCCTCGATGAGGTGACAAGGAGGTGGCAGACACAGAATACAGAAGAAGTCATGCTTATGAGTGAGTTGCTCATAGTGGAGCAGAGACTCTTAAGCATCGCCTGGCTAGTGGGTTTGAAGTGTGTTTAGCCATAAGATTTTAGATAAGTACAATGTGACCTAGAAGCTCAATGTGTTCAAAGGAAAACAACAGAACCAGCTGAGCTGGTTGAGGCAGGGGGAGTGAGAGGGTGGGGAGGTATGGCTGTGGGCTTCTTGTTGCAGCTGTCTACTGAAATCTTTTATGGAATGCAGGGCTGGCCTTGAAAATCATCCATCAGTTCAGGCAGGGAGAGTGACTTGCCCAGCATCAGCAGGCCCTCAGAGATTCATGCCTCAAGGGGTGGTTGGTGGAGGTTGGGGGTGGGGATTCATGTGTCCAGTGACTGCATCAGTCAGAATCCAGGACTTTGAAGCAGGAGCTTTGGACTCACTCCTGGACTCTTCTTTCTCTGTATTGAACAGGGAGTGTCCATAGGCCTGCGGGAGCAGGAATGAGTGTGAACTAGTGGAGTTGCTGGGAAAGGTCACTCCCATGGAGTCTCGGGTATAAATGGGTAGAAAATGAGTCATGGTAGCGAGAGATCTAGGCCTGCACTCTGTCAGGGAATTGGAGTCATAAACTAGGGCTATGAAAAGGTGACAAACTCCCTGTAGCTACGCACTATTGCTATATGGGAAGGTGGTCAGTCAGGGGACTGTACATTTGATTGTGTAACAAACCCCAACTCCTAGTGGCTTGTGAAGCAGACGTTTCTTTCTTCCTCATGTAGCACTTGGATTGCACATTGGCTCTGGTTCTGCTCCATATGTCTTCTCATTCCCTGACATACGTGTTTTACTGTGGCTGGGAAGAGCAAGAGATGAGCCAAATTGTGTAATCACATTTAAAACTTCTGTTTGGACTTGCACACAGACTTGGCATATTTTATGTCTGCATTTCATTGGCCAAAGCAAATCACATGGGGAAGAGCCTTTCTAAGTCACAAGATAGGTTAGCTTTCTTTTACCACAACAAATAGCCAAAATAAATCAACTTATAAAGAGGAAAAATTTATGTTGAACATGATTTCAGTCCATGGCCATTAAGCCCTGTTGCTTGGGTCTGTGGCAGTGCAGTGCATTATGTCAGGAGCTTAGGGTGGAGAAGCCCTTTTCGCCTTATGGCCACTAGGAAGTGAAAAGAGGAGGAGAAAGGAAGGAAAGAGGAAGTCCCAATATCTCCTTCAAGGGTCTCTTAAGTGTTGTCCCACTTCTCAATAGTGCTAAGGTTTGAGGAACCAAGCTTTCTGCACATAGGAATTCAAGGGGAAATTCAAGATCCAAACTACAGCACAAGGCAAAGAGAAGAGGGTTATATAATGGTCTTAAAACCAGGGAGCAGGTAGCAAGTCATTGCAAAAAAATACAAAAAAAAAAAAAAATACAATCTACTAGAAAGGGTACTTTGGAATATTGGTAAACGGTATACAGGATGCATATTGCCATAGGACATGCTGTTTGGAAGGTAAAATAACCTTTTAAAATCTCTGGATACCAGCTCTTACAGACTGTAAGAAAGTCTATGTCAAGTCTCTCAGAGCACTCACTCCCTCAGTGTTGTGAGTGTTGTATGTCCCTCACAGGGGACTTCTTTTTCTTCTTCCTCTTTTTCCTCTTCCTCCTCTTCCTCCTCCTCTTCTTCCTTGCTTTCTTCTTTCACTTCTTTTCTCTTCTTTTCTTTCTTTCTTTCTTTCCTTTCTTTTCTTTCTTTTCTTTCTTTCCCAGAAGATATGGGCCTAAGCTGGCTTACAGAGACAGCATTGTCATCCCCTTGTGGGGCTGGCTGGGTTTGGTGACCAGAGATAGCCAGGAATCTCTGTGCTTAGGCCATGCTTTGCAGGGAAGTGGGAAGAGGGCAAGGCCCAGATGGACCTTCCTACTACCTCCCCTCACCCCTTTCTAGGAATACTGTGCTTTGTACTTTCTAGTTCTGCTTTGATAGAAAAATTAACACAGAAGTTTTTTGAAATACTTGGCTTCCAAACAAACCCATTTTCCCAGAGGAAATCAACAGATGCCCACTTTAATGGAGGTGTTAGTATTTCTTGTGGCATTGTTTATCAGTCAATCAAGAATTAGGAAATCATTCTACAGTGGAAATTTTAGAGATTTGGATCTGGATTACTTAAAGAAGTGCTGCTGCCAACCTTTTTAACAGTGTCAGAGGCTCCTGGCTCAGCAGAAACGCTCACCCAGATCACCTGTGTGCTACCAGTTGGCTTTGAGGTAGCAAACATGGCTAAGGAGGTATAGACTTTCCACACTGGGGAGTGTTAATGGTTCTGATGTCTACACCATCTTCCACAGATTTTAATAGGAAACTGGTCTGCTGAGTGAGAAGAAAATTTAGATAAAAAGGAGCCAGGAATGTGCACCTAGTTTTGCGTTGAAATGGCCTCTGATTTTAGCAAAACTAATGGAGAAAGGTAAGAGATAGGATCAAAAGAGTTCCTGCATTCCATTGCAAAGACACTTTTGTGCTAGGTTAGGGAGGACAGGTCTGAAAGATGGCTCACTTCGCAATGGTCTGCACATTTTTCTTCTCTGTAATCATTTCTAGTTTCCTTCCAAATGTTTTATTATGAAAGATACCCAACTTGAGAAGAAGTTTTAAGAGTAGAGCAGGGAACATCCCTATGTCCCAATACATATCCCATTGTTAACATTTTGCTGCATGTGTCTTATTCCTTTCTCTATGGTTACCTTTTATCTCCCTGGATTATTTGAGAGATGTACACATCATGCTCTGTAAATATTTCATCCCGTCCCTCCTGAGAACAAGACTTTCTCCACAGAATAATTATATACTTATCATGCCCAGGAAAATTAATGTTAACACAATATCATTATCTTCAATCCTTGTTCACATTTGTTGTCTGGGTCCAAAGATATTCTCCATACCAGGATTTATCCAGAGGGACTAATCCTGCTTGCTGCGTGTCCTCATGAATAAAGTTTTATTGAAATGCAGCCACATTCATTCATTTGTGCATTGTCTATGCTAACTCATATATTGATGTTTGTGTAATTTGAGAGTCAACCAAAGCTCATCTTGTGCAATGGTTTTAAATTTTTAAAGTGTATAAATAATCCCTAATTCATGAACATTTATTGCACATAAGTCACAGCAGTCTCTCTCACTTGCTGCCCTAAAACTTCATGCTATGCTTACTCTGTCCACGTTTCCCATCAGTGCCCTAATAACCCCTGGCTCTATGGGGCTCCTAGTGTAATGGCATAGAGTATGCATACCCCATACCTTTATTTTTAGTTCCTAAGGTTCTTTTTGCCTGAAACACCTTCTGACCTTGTCTTAAAGTTTACAGCAAGTGCCAAATCCAGGAGACGTCTGGAACATTTCTCTCTTGCTGTTTTCGAGACCTCTGTACCCACCACCTGGTCGTGTAAGCTCCAGAGAAGTACTTACCATTTAGTGCATTATTTATTTCCGGTTTGTCTCACCACTGCTTTGTGGAGGCCTTGAGGGCAGATATTGTATCTTATTCATCTGTGTCTCCTCCATGCCTAACATACACGCTCAGTAATTATTTATTGACTAAAAGAATGGTTTCCTTAGTAGCTCAAGGGCTTCCCAGAGACATCTTGGGGGGATTTCCAGCCATCTTTCTCCTGCTTCTTCTCCTCCCAAGACCTGTGATCCAGTACTCATTAAGCTCATGATTGTTGATTTGCATGTGACCTTAGATCAATCTAAGGTGAGGACCAAAATAAGAGATGGAGGGAGGTGAGCAGGAAGGATGATTGAGGGAGGCCTTCCCTTTTCCCTCTGTTCCTCTGCAGCCCAGAGTCCTGTTTGAACTTTCTGCCACTCTACCCAGACTGCCCCACTCACCTATGGATGCTCTGAGCTGGGGAACTCAGCTCTCATTCTGAGGCAAGCAGCATCTGCTGGTGTCAGAGTGAACACTGAATGTTCTGAGGAGCATTACACCTGATCCTCATAGATACTTGAGAAGAAGGCATTGCCCCCTTGCTCCAGACAAGAAACTGAGGCACATATAGATAATCTTCATGGTTAGGAAGTTTCAGAACTGGTGTAAGAACTGGGAGCTGTGTGATTAGAAGTCCCTCCTGGTCCCCTGCTGCAGTGTGCTATGATTTCCATGGGAAAGGCTGGTGTGTCCCTGGCATCTCAATTTAATCCCTGAATGAATTTGTTGCCTCATGCAGCACTGAAGTTTGGGGTGAGGGTCTGGATCAGAGTATTCCAATGGAGAGTGTGTTCTCTGACCAGGGGAATGTTCTTGACCTACTCCTTTCAGTGTGTATACACAGTAGTCAGATGCCATTAAAAAACCCTTGAAAGGTGACTTGTGCAACTTATTTTATTTTAATGAACATAATTTAAATAGCCACATGTGGCTAGTGCCTACTGGCAGTGCATACAAGAATAAATGTCGGCCTAGTTGATTCTGGGTAAATGTGCTGTGTGGGTTGGATTAGCACAGTTTTCATAGAAAAATTGGCATTAAACTCTAAACAACCTAATTAACAGCTGATTTATTCTGGAATTGGGGAACTGCCAGTATCGTGCCACTCTGAGGAGCGATGGCAGTTTTCAGGTTTCCATTTGAGGCGACTGTGTCTTCTAATCCTCCAGGAAGGCAGAGGGCACACAGAAGGATGTGGGGAAGGAAAGAGGAGAAAATCTAGGGACCATGAGTAGTGGATCTGACAGACGTGCACTCTAGCCACGCTCCTGAAGGCACACCTGATTACTTGGGATTCTTCTGGAAGGTGGAGTTGCTAGATTTGGCTTCCCCAGCTGGAGTTGCTGGCAGCCTATAGATTCCCGGGAAAATTTTTGTTCTCCTAGGACCTGGGTGTGACCTCTGCAGAATGTCAGGTGTGCTCCCTCTAAAGTCAGGCTGTCCAGCTGCGAGAGTGTATGCAGGGGTTGCAAGTCTGGCTTTAGGGGCCACACATTCTGAGGTTAAATCTTAGAAGCTCAGTGGTCTTGGGTAAGTCGCTTCACTTCTCTGTGCTCTCACAGCTGTAATGGGGGTTACCATCATAATTTCACAACCTCACAGTAGCAGTTAAACTAAGCAGAGGGCCGCACATGAAGCCTGGTGCCTTGCTAGCGCCCAGCATCCAGTAGGTCCTTGCTGCTGGTCTTTAGGGAGCTAGTAACAGACGGGATGGTGCACTGTTGGATCCCCATAATCCTTTCTGCTCTCTGATTTTTTTCCTTTTACTTTCCTTTTTTTCTGACAGTTTCTAGCATTCAGATTCAAAATACTTTTGGGAGCTTTGCAAAAATTTGCTCCCAAATCCCAGGAAAGGATGTCTGCTTTCTCATTGCATCTCCCTCTCTCTCTAGATATTTATAGTTCTGGATAGAAAAGAGCTGCTTTGATTTCTCAGAATAGTTTCCACAGAAGTGTGGTGCTGGGGAGGCAAGGCCGAGGGGGAGACAGAGCGTTAGGCTTGGCACAGGAAGGCCTGGGGTTGAATTCCACTTGCTAGTGGAGTGAACTCCTTACCCCAAACCAGAGCCTCAGTTTTCTCACTAGCAACATGAAGATGGAACAGTAGTCAGGCGAGCTGATACAACTGCCCTCCTATAGGGAAAAAATGCTGTGAATCTCGGTTACATATGAGCATTTGAATCCTTTGCAAATTCAGTGCTCAGTCTCCCAAGTTGGAAACTACATGGGGTTCTTCCTGGTGGGGCGCATAGATGGAAGCTGTCCTGAAGCAGTCTTCTGAGCTCACTTAAAGGCAGCAGACCGTATCTTCCCAGCTCTCAGCTGTTTCTCGCCAGAGGGCCTTATTCAGACTACTGGAGCAAAATTTCCAGAACAACTGTCTGGGCTGAAGTTACCTTGTGGGAACAATCAGAGAGAGCCAGGTCTCTAGGTGCAGGAGCATGAAATGGTAAACTTACCTGGGCAGGATGGCTTGGACCCCGCTGTTCAGTGGGGCAGCTGCTCCTGCCCGTTGCTCCTCCATGACTCTCTCTAGGGAATATTAGAGACTCAACTCCTGGGATGAGGGACTCTTCTGTATAGAGGAAGAAAAAGTAGGAAATACAGGTGGTCCCTGCATTTCCCTCCGTCCTGCAATGGGATGTCACATGAAGTCTCATGTGATGGCAAGAAAAAGTCTGAGTCCCACCCAAGGCTGACTCAAGTTTAGGTTTGTCTTGTCACCTTCCTGCACGTGACCTGGAATAAATGTCTTCTCTTAGCCCCCAGGTGCCCAACATTAAAATGGGGATTAAGGGTACTGCATTTAGTATTTAGATGAATTTAAGTAAGCCCTTTCCCCATGGCATTCCATGAGAAATAGTACCTTGTGTCCTAATTTCCTGACTTGAGTTGCTACTTGTGGAAGCCCACACAGACCGTGCAAGGAGCTTTGAGGTGCTGCTGTGCCATATGCCATGGGATTGGTGGGGTAGAGACAGGGAGGTGGTGTTTCCAGGATAATTCTGTTTTTAAAAAAATTTGGCCTTATGTGTATATTCATGTTTACTATAATGCAATGAATATAAGTCAATGAATAATTTTCATTTAACATTTCTACATACAAATTGACATACTTCCCCCAACTATAATTATTTTTATTAGTATACATTTTGTGATATGCATTAGTTACATTGAACTTGAGAAACTGATGCACATTTGTGTGGCATCATCATTATATTCACCTCCCCCCCCCCTTCCTGCCCTTCTTTCCCCTTCCACGTCTCCTCTCCCCAGCTCTGTTTTCTGAAGGGCACAGTATCTAGGGACATGATAGGGCTAAATTGTGTCCACTTAAAGCTGGCAGAAAGATCTTAGATTTTTGTCTCCAGAACTGTGAGCAAATACAGTTCTGTTGTGTAAGTCCCTCTCCCCCCCCCCCCCCCCCCACTCTCGCCGTATGTGGCTTGTCAGGATAACCTAGAAAATGTAGGCAGTGGTCCTGCACCTTTAATAAGAGATAATGTTACAAGTGTCTGTAGAGATGCTTAGGTGTTCTGGCTAGAGCCCTGCCCTGCCCTGCAATTGTTTTCTGCATGGCTGTGATCAATGCCCTTGATCCCTGTGAGCCATGGTTTTCCTTGGGACCCAGAAGGCACATAACTCCTGTACATTTGTGGTGAGGTAAAATGGGAAGGTGGATGGTGGCAGTTACTATTATCCATTCTCCATCCTGGTCTCGTCTTTCCTTTCCAAACACAACCTGCATCATACCCAAACATCCTGAAAGGATTTGGTGAAGATCTTTGGGCAGTTCTGTGCTGAAGCTGAGCCGGAAAGTCTTCCCTCAGCTGTGTGCTCTGAGATGAACTAAGGAAGGACATCTTTACTAGTCAATTTTGCTTGGTTCTACTAGGCATCCATGTTTGTTTTCTCATTTAATCTTTAATGCAATTCTGTATAGTAGGTATTATTATACCCATGTTGCAGACTGGGAGATTGAGAGTTGACTAGCATAAGCAAATTGATTCGGGTCATTCTGTTTTATAAATGGTCATGTATGGACAAAATTGCATGATTCTACATCCCTTACTACATGATGTTTCATTTGTAGAAAAAGGTTGGGTTACAGTCTTTGGACTTTAAGGTTATGGGTGGATAAGGTTCTCTCCAGGGCTTCTGCTAAGAGAAAGCAGCTGTGCCCCATGAACTCCTAAATTCCCTTCCCTGTCTTCTCATCTCCCTGAAAAAGTTACCCAGTGGTTATCACAGCTGCTGTTTTCTCATGGAATTTGAATAAAGATGATGAATGAACCAAGCATTGATAAGAAAAGGCAAATGGTACTTGGGTTATACATTATTCTACTAAAATATATTTTTTTGCTGCAGGTCTTAAGTGACTTTTTCGTTAAAATGCCATCACAGAAGGAAAGGTTAAATAAAATGAGTTTTCTGTGGCACAAGTGTCAACCAGAGGGCCTCTGTAGGCTAAGACCCTCAGGCAGCTGATCTATAAGCTTTGTGGACTCCCCAGGGGCAGAGCTCGGGCCATTATCCCAAGGACACCTTTCTGTGTATAAAAAGGTTGGACTTGTGGCTTCCCAGGGGAGGCCTGGGGAAACTCAGCAGTTCTGTTCCCTGGAGGCCTGACATGTTTGAGGACTCAACCAAGTGGTCACATAGGCACTTGTAAGGCAGGTAGGTACACAGAGCTCCCCTCCTAGGGCCTTGTCCTAGCGGGAGTCACTTCTGTTTCCTTTGCCTCTGTGTCTGCTGTGGAACTCAGTATGGGAGAGTGGATCAGAGCCATATAGATACAGATCCCTTTTGTGAGCCCAATACCCACTCCGAAGGAGGCTTTTCCCATAGGTAGGACCAAGAGTGTTTGCACTGATCCCATGTCAACAGTGAGACCTTAAAGACACTGGGCATCAGGTGGTAAATTGCCTCTTACATTACAGCTGCATTTCTTCCCGAAGCTGTCTCCAGCAAAAGTGTTTGTTGTGATTTGGAAAGATCTTGTCACAACTATTATGAGCATCGTGCCTTGTCCTGTCTTCTCCCTTCCCGTCCTGCTCCCCTCTCTGTGTTAAATGCTGTGAGGATGTAGTCACACCAGGCTGGCTGTCAGTGCTGAGGCCACAGGATGGCCATGCTGTGGTCCCTGCTGTTACCAAGCCTCCCTTTAAGAAGGAAAGTAAATCAATAGTTACAGCATGACGCAAACAGTGGACGGAAAGCCTGGTGCCTCTGCGTATGTACCAAAGATAGAAGGCTTCTTGAGGTGACTGTTGGGCTGCATTTTCAAAGGCTGGATTGCAGTTGACTAGGCAAACATTAAATCTCTACATCGCGCTTGGAGAGTACTTGCTGGGCCACATCCCTAGCATTCTACATCCCTTACCTCATTCCTTCCCTGCTAACAGCCTCTAGGGAGGTGCTCTGATTGTCACCTCTATTTTCCAAGTGAGAAAACAGAAGGAGGCTGGGGAGGGGACTGAGCTGAGGTTCAAGCCCAGGCAGGCTGAAGCTGGGGTGCCTGGGCGGGAAGACATTCCAGACTGGGTGGTGAGAAGGGTGCTGCCCTTCACCGTGGTGCCACAGGGAGCTGGCGCATCTGTGACGTCCTCCTGGAGGACAGATGTTTGTCTCCCAGAGTCTCGCTCTCAGCCGGGAATGTGGTGGACAGGCAGAAACGGTTGCCACCTCCAGTTGCTCTCTGGCCTGCAAAGCAACATAAACCCAGCAACTTGTCAACAAAGATTGTCAACCTAGCCCTGGGGCTGCAGGCCAGGAAACTCTGAGCCTGGGCTGGGTTTTCTTTCCATTCCTGCTGTCTGTAGAGTAGGGTAGTGAATGCTCCACGGCTCTGCGCACAGGGAGAGCCATTCCTGCCGTGGCTGGCCTCAGACCCGGGGCACTCCCAGCTTCCACC
Source organism: Ctenodactylus gundi (assembly GCA_004027205.1). NCBI lineage: Eukaryota > Metazoa > Chordata > Mammalia > Rodentia > Ctenodactylidae > Ctenodactylus > Ctenodactylus gundi. Next base: position 142,633 of record PVKB01003157.1, on the reverse strand, counting down.
CACAGGGATGGTGTCATGGCCTCAGCAAAGTCCTGCCACACCCAGCTGGACACCTTGGATATCCATGAGGCACACAAGCTGGGGCCTGTACAGGCTTTCAGAAATATGCTTTAGCTGGTTTTCCTCACTTGTCTTTTTCTAGAGGGAAAAAAAAGGGGGTTTCGTCACCCCTACTACCTTCTCTCTATTTTACTCTGCCACAAATTGTAAGATTTGTCATTGATTTAATAATACATTTTCAGAGGAAATAAAAAGAAATACAACCACTGCTATGGTTTGGATCAGAAGTGTCCCCCAAAGGCCTCATGCATTTGGATGTAGTGGGATAACTGTGGAACCATGTGTTGTTGGGAGGCGAGGCCAGCAAGAAGTGGCAGATGTTTGGGGTTTGACCTGGAAAGATTGTGTCAACTTGTTGAGATTGGGGAATGTCCAGGACAGAGCTTTCAGATGTTTATTGACTTGCGGGTCAGAAAATGAGGAAGGGGCACCCACCCTGGGTGTAGGGGGCCCGACTGGCAGCTTGAACTAAGTAAAGGAAAGAAGAAGAAGCATTGTTATAGCTTCCTCCTGGGAAGGCTCCAGCCTTGTCTGAGTCTCCAGACTTGCTTCACTTCTTCTTCACTTGGCGTTCTTTCTGCAACGAAGTGGACGGCTCTAGCGAACAGCCTATTCCATATGCTTTTACCATTACCAGCTGACCAATGAATGGACTGTGTGAGACATTGTGAAACTGTGAGCTGAAGTAAGTCTTTCTTTCCTGAAGTTGTGGGTGTTGGGTGTTTTGTCCCAGCAATGAATAGGTAACTAAGACAACCACATTAAAAATCCACAGATTGTAGTATTCATCATGAATTACCACCTCAGAAACACTGCGATACAGAAAAGAAATGAACATATAAGATATGGTATTTTCTAAACACAGTGCAGAAGGGAGGCACCCGGATGGGGAGCTTGTCCCAGAAGAGTAACATTGACTGACACGGGACAGGGTAGCTGAAGTTCACGCCCATTCTCCCTGCCTCGGCTGTCTTCCGTTTCAATCATCCAGTCCCATTTGGGGAACATTTCAAGTAGCTCAGACATGCAGGTGAAATCATTCTTCACTCACGTTTAACAACTTCTCAGCTTCTACTTAAATCTGGAGAAATGTTAAACTTGGTGGATAGACAAGGGCTGGCTGGAATCACTAGGCATCTGGGCACATCTTCTTGGTAGTTGGGTGGTCAATAGAGCTGGGCATGTGGCATGAGGGCACCTTGCCCTCAGAGCTCAAGGACCTGGGCCAAAATTCCAACAACTGCAGACAGCACTGCTTTTGTTCTCTGGGTCCCAGATATCCCTGTTGTGAGGATGAATGCAAAATAACAGAAGTACCAGCTGATCGTTCTTGAATCCTTTCCATGGACCATACCATGGTTACCTGTGTCTTACAGATATCAGTTCATTTACAACAACCCTAGGAGGGCTGTGACGGGTTGTTAAGGATTACCCTTACCTTCAGATTTTGGATAAGCAAATAGAAGTACAGGTAGTTAGGAAATTTCCCAAAGTCATACAGCTGGTATGTGGCAGACGAGTGCTGAATTCAGTCACTGGTTATAGGATTCACATATTTATAATGAAAGACTAAGACCAGTAATTGCTGCACCTAAAAATACCCACATAACCCTTTGAAAAGCGAAACTTAATGTGTAGCTCCAAAAGTAAAATGGATTAAATGCAGTGTTTTGGTTGGAGAGACATGAGGCACAGAGACTCTCCTGTTTCAGGGACCCAGAGACACATCTAAGGCATCCTGGAGTTTCTGGAAACAGTGTGAGAACATGAGATTGGACAGTCTCCAAGGGCTGCCCAGTGCCAGTGTCCTGGGGCTGTCTGGGAAAAACACACAGTCTGGCACTATGACCTTACTGAGTTCTGTGGGCTTCATACACAGACTAAGAATGTAACCTTTCTTCTGTCTGATATTCTTGAAATATTTGTTCAGTTTTTTTTTGTTGTTGTTGTTGTTTGGGATGGAGAGAAACAGATCTTGTAGTAATAAGACCAACATACCTTTTTCTTTATAGTCTTCTGCTACAAAATGCGTTGCATATGACATCTGACGTTATTTAGGATTGCGCTTTTACTGCACATTTTTATGCCACTCAAAACTGGATGGCATTCATCAGTCATTAGCTAAAGATAATGGTAGCTTACATTGATTGACATCCCATAAAATGTTGGTTGTTTGCAAATACTTCTATGTTCTGCTTTACTGTTTGCCGAATCCAGCTGGCTGATGTTTCCAAGTTCAAGCTGCTGGCAACTGGCCTCATGCAAGTTTGACAGATTGAGCTGCAGTTGCATGGTGCCACTTCTGCATGCAAACTGAGAAAAAAAATCTCACCAGAGGTAGTCAGCTGGAGCTAAGAAGTTTGATTTTTATATGTAAAGGCTACTGCTCAAGGGTACCATCTTATGCGGAATTGAGACTGAATTACTTTTTACCAGTTATGTTTATTTCAGAATTGCCCGTAGAAACCCAAATTACCGGGTGCCATGTTGGTGACTGACTGCAGTGACAGTTTTGCAATCTTTATAGATGGCACTATAGGCAGCTGTGAGGGCTGCTACATGTTGAGTTCATGGTGCATACTATAGTGTTTTCAATTATATTCTCTAGAATTTTATAACCTGCACCATCTTGGTGGCTGCCTCCTTAATTTAACAATGATTTGTAACCTTCATGGAACAATAGTGGGAATGGTGGTCTTATTTTGGGTACCACTTTACAGTGTGTGCCTGAGCAACTGCCACTACCTTCCTATTAGTCTTTTTTTCCTCCTTTGAAAGTGACATGTTTGTTCAAGATGATCTTCTAGGTCCCGTCAACTTTATGTGATGGTTGTGCTCTCTCCACTAACTCAGCATGTATGGTTTGTTGACTTCTGGTGTTGGCCTGTGTCTGACCTAGGACTGCGAAGAAGTGCAGGGATATAAACCTCATTAATGTGGAGATGATCCTCCCAGGTCTTCGCCTCTTTCCTAATGTTTGCCAGAAATCTTTGGAGAAGAGTCCATCTCTTTGAGAAAGGATACCTTGGTCTAGTAGAAGTGTTTCCTTCGCCAGGCTATTCCATCTGACCACAGAGCTTGTCTGAGGAGGCTGTAGCCAAGAGAGGTGTGTCCTTGCAGGAATTCATTCATTGCCTCATGGTTCTGGAAACCTCATGAAGGAAATGAGATAAGCCTGGCAGGATGTATACTCAATAGGTGTGTGTCTGTGATTGCCATAGTAAAGTTCCACAGAATGGGTGGCTTAAAACAACAGGAATTTATTTTCTTATGGTTTTGGAGGTTCAGACATCAAAATAAGAATTAAGCAGGGCTGTCCCCTCTTAAGGTGTTGGGTAGAATTCTTCTTGCTGCTTCTTATCTCCTGGTAGCTGCTGGTAGCTCCTGGTAATCTTTGGATTTTAAATGCAATCCACTCTCTTCTTCCTTCTTTAGGTAGTATTTTTCCTGAAATGGCTTTGCATTTATTTTCTCATAAGGTCATCAGACCTTAAAATAAGGCTTGTCCTAATCCACTATAACCTCTTTTTAATTAATTACAGTTGCTAAGACCTTATCTTCAAACCACATCAGATTCTGAAGTTCTAGGTAGACAGGGTTTCTGTAGGGACACTATTCAACCCAATACAGTGGAACACGTGGGCTCCCAGAGCCTAAACCAGCCCTACATTCTCCAAGTACCTCTCATGGTGCCGCTAAAAGTCTGTAACATGGAATCTGCTTCTGACTCTCTGTAGATGCTAGAACTGCAAAATGTTTGGAGCCAACTTCTGGACATCTGTTCTATGACTCAGGGAAGACCTCTGCCATGGGTTCAGTTATTCACTAGCATGATTTTTCTGTGCTCCATGTTCATCTGGGAAGGACTTATAACATGTACCCATTTGGGTACATGGACCACTTTTGGACCAGTTTGTATTTCTGTTCATTTTTTCCTCCAACAAACAGTCATAAGTCTTCTGTGTCCTAGGCATGTGTTACACCAGGTCACTGTAAATGAGAGTGACAATGAAGTTCTTGTCTTATTGGCCACCACAGACTCCAAAGAAGCCTGACATTTAGATATATAATGAAAAGTCATGATGTGTGATAAGTGCTGTGGAAGAGCGAAAAGAGCTATGGGAGGTGGTGAAGCTTATGATTATGATAAGGGAGGAGGCCTCACGTTGCCTATAATCTCTCAGTACCTGGAAACAGAGTAGAGTTTCGCTGGAGGTTTCACATTCCTATGGCCCCCAGCTCCAGATGCAGCTATAGGACAAATCTTCCTCATGCCTTTCCCTCTCACTTCTCCTTACTGTAGACCTCTTCCACTTCTGCACTGAGAATACAATTGGCAGTACTCCATTGGCGATACAGGCTCAAGTACTGCTAGGACCAGAATTTGCAGATTTCAGGTGAGGGTATTCTTATCTCTTCCTTGGTGGTTTTCCTATGAGCGTCTGTGGAGAGGTGAGTGTGAAGGGTTCAGCCACACTGCCCACTGTACAGATGCCAGGGATGCCAGTTTCCAAGATGCGTTCCAGGGAACGCCATTTCCTTGCCAGAGCCATGAAACAGTTTTGTGGACAAATACATTCGAGTATCTCTTTGAGGAATGACCTAAATCTAGTCCCCTGATATCTTCAGGAGATTCATTCTGGAACACCTTCACCTCTAAAGATACCAAAATCCAAGGATGCTCAAGCCTTTTATATAAAATGGCATGGTATTTGCATATAGCCTATGTACATCTTCCTCCATATATTAAATCATCTCTACACTACTTATAATAACAATAAAATGCAAAAAGTAAATAGTTGTTGTAATGTATAGGGAATAATGACAAGGAAAAGATTCTGCACATGTTCTGTTAGTGTGGGCACAATTTCTCCTTTTTCCCTTTTGTTTGTTCCTTCCTTCCTTCCTTCCTTCCTTCCTTCCTTTCTTCCTTCCTTCCCTCCTCTCTTTTTTTCAAGTATTTCCCATCCATGACTGGTTGAATCATGGATGGGGAGCTGGCAGTACTAAGGGCCAGTTCTACATTAACTACATTAAAAGCTGAATGTCTCTATAGTAAGACAGCTTGGTTAGCTTCAGGGTGTCCTAAACGAATATGATCAGATTGTCTCTCCCTGCCCTTCCCCCATTTGTCCACATAACACTTGCACAGCTGATAACTGTCACAGAAGACATGCTAGACAACATTCTGAAGCCACAGATTGTAGGTGCCTTGAGGCCTCCCATGCCTTCCACACTTTGTGACCCATGCCCTACATTTCTCAGCTATGCAGCTCTCCCTCCTCTCACAGCATAATGCATTTTCTAGAACCCAACTGTTCCCCAAGAGAGGGCTGAGCTGGGGCAAAGCGGAGCAAGCACACTGGAGAGACCAATAAGGAGGGCGTGGACAGAAATGGGGGTTGCTGGGAAGGCCTTAGATGAAGACACTGATTTTAAAGCAGGCGTGTAGGTGGTTGGTACCAGCTGTGCAGGAGCATGACGTGAAACCTGAGCCAAAGTAGGAGCAAGACTCAGTGTCAGCAGAGGGTGCGGTGATCACTCGGGAGGACGTGTTGTGCTTACCAGAAGATTGATTCTGCTGGCTTGTAACCAGCAAATCCCTATGTAGTTACAATGTGCTGCGTAGGGTCGGCAGTGCAGAGGGAGCCCGGTAATCAATGAGTAATTACAGCAGCATCAGGCAGCCAGAGCCTGGGAGCAGCTTGGTCTTGTGCAGCAAATTCCCCAGAGCTCCCTGATGGTTGTGTCTGTGCAATTTTTAGGAAGTGAAATGGATTTCTGGACCACATTTGTGGACTTGTGATGAGAGGCATCATGGGTGACTCCAGCTCTGGGCAATGGTCATCCAGCAGAAAGTGAAACTTAGAAGGAAGACTGCTTAGAAGGGCTGGAGGATAGGGCAGCTAGTCAGCAGTGTTTCATAGGGTAAGGAATTCTGGGATCATGGTAGGAGCTTGGTATTTCTCAGCTGCTCCCTATTTCTCCTTTCTGCTAAGGGCTTGCCCGTGGGTCTCTCCCATTTCCCTTTCTGACAAGGTTTTCCATCCCTAGGCTGTCTTTTTATGAGTAGCACGGAGGATTCCTCATGGCCTCTGGGATTCTGGGAGGGGCCAGAAGAGAGGGATTGCTGCAGGCCCTGATCCCATCTACCCTGGGATGAACAGGGGCTGTGGAAGGGTGGTGGTGCTGGCTGGCAGTGTTTTAGTTCTCAATTAGAAATGAAAATATATACAGATGGGATAGGATTAAAATATTGCAGAAGGAAGGAAGATTTGACCAGAAAACCCAGTGCCCAGTCCTGGGAGCACAGGAAGACCCCAGTTCAGGGACAGGAAGAAGTGTGATCCAGAGAAGGAATCTAGATTGCGCTTTAAGGTTGTTCTCAACTGAGCCAAAAGGTACATGGCGGGGCCCACATCCTACAGCTCTTTGTTTCCTGGTTTTTGGGTAGGGGTGGGAATTCAGGATGAGGTGAAGCTCAGAATTTGGGGTGTAGCTGAGAATTTGTATGTGTCACGGGTTCCTAGTAGACCCTAATAATGTTGATTTTGGTCAACAATTTGAAAACTTGTGGTCTAGATGAAACTTAGCCAAGTAAGTAAAGAATAGAGCTGTATCTGTGGGGGTGAATGGATGAGGGCAGAGATTCTGCAGCTGTCCTGTACCCTATGCATGGAAAACTATGGCTGCTGCCAAACCATTGATATGTTGGGACTAGCATAGACATGTAGGGGCATCAGAATGGGGACTGGGCAGAGGCTTGCAGGTGTGGGAGGCTGACACCCAAATGTTTGATAAAGGAGGCTCCTGTCTTCCCTGATGAAGGTAAACAGGATGTGTCAGAGGCTAAAATGTCGAGTCCAGCCTGTGGCCAACAGCAAGTTAAGGCACCCCCATCTCCCTCCAGGGTGTCCGCAGTAAGCCCTGTCCTGATCCTCACAGGGAGCCTAGCCCCAGGCAGATCTCTGATGTTTGTGTTTAACCCCAACTATGAAGCTTGTCAAGGTTATGTAACAGGCCAAGGTTTCCTCATCAAGTGGCTGGTCTGGAATTTGAGCCCTGTGCTCCTTGTATGCTGTTTTCACTTGCTTTGCAGCTGTGCTCCACACCTGCCCCCCACCAGGCCCTGTAGTGGGCAGCAAGGATCCTGGATGGACCGAATACAGACTGCCCTTCCAGAGCTCCCGGCCTGCCAAGATAATGGAGCATAAATGAAACTTTAATACTACACAATGAGTGTTATTGTCAATGCCTAAATGAGGAGTTATGGGGACAGACGAGAGTCACCAAGTTGCTTGTAGTCCTAGGGTCCTTTTCACAGTCTGGTCCTGGCCAGTGAATATGGTGGGCAACACCAGCTCTCACATGATATGGCCTGTATACCCAGAACCCTCACTTCTGGAGAAGATGTGAGCCTCCAGAGGCCCCGTGTTTACTCCTTCCTTGCTTTCTTTCCAGTGAATACACTTGTAAACTCATTAGTTTTTTCTTTTTTTTTTTTTTTTTTTTAAAGGAAGTTCTTGTTCCAGCCCAGGAAATTTCTGGACACTTAAAGTCTCTCCCAGTTGGTATCACCAGCTTTCCCAAAGCCTTCGTCCTGCTTTGTCCCCACTCGGGGAGTAAGCCATGATGCCACCAGGCAAAGCCAACACACCCTTAATTCCCAGGAGGATGAGAGCCAACTTCCTTGGATGTTTCCAGGTTTTGGGAATCTGCATCTGTTCAGAGATGAGCTCAGCCCTGGAGGCCCTTCTGGTGCAGGGATAGACACAGGGTTTAAAGAGGTTGGGGGCAGTGGTTTCTCAGTGCACTCATGACTTTCCTTCAGGGTAGTGGGGAACAGTTTGTCTTTGGTGTACCTCTGTTACACAAGAAAAAAAAATCTGACTTGGCTCATATATAAATAGATGGAAACATTATTTAGTTTACTTTTCTCAGAGGAAAACAGAGTATTAAGCTGACCCACTTAAGAAAATATTTATTCTTCCTCCTATTAATGGCACTAGGTCCTTAGCATATTTGGAAAATATTTTGGTATGCTTCCTTTTGAATTTTTTGTTTGTTTGTTTTGTTTTTGATTTAGGAGTCCTGTGTAGACTTTTGTTTTTATGTCTGCAGTGGGATTACCCACTAAAATGTGACTGCTTCAGAGAAATATTCCCTTTCCTGGGGAAGGTAGAGTCCTGTATGCAGAGGTTCCCCCATCCACAAGGCTTATCATGTTAACAATTAGCTCTCTAGTAGGACAACTATTTGTCTGACTTCCCTAGACCTACAGTATTGAAGACAGCAACTGCTGGCCCCATTGGCTATTTAAATTAAGTAGAATTAAACTAAAACTCCACCTCCTCTGTTCCACAAAGCACATATCCAGTGCACAGTAGTCACAGGTGGCTGGCATTGCTTTTTTGGACAGTGTAGATCAAGGATGTTTCTTTCACACAAGTTCTGTTGGACAGTGGCTCTGGAATTTATGCTCCTGCATCTGTGAAACTTCTACAGTCTTGCTCTGTCTTTGTCACTCAGTGTTTTTTGCATCTGAAGTCTGAGGATTCAGTGAAAGCTTACAGATGCTCTGTTCCTAAATGACAGCTAATTAGCGAGGGAGCGTTGTGGCAGAAAGAGAAATGCAAAGACCCTAGAAAGCCCTGTGTGACAAGGGAGGTGCTCTGTTCTAGACCTGCCATGGTACGAGGACTGGCCAAGGGCCCCCAAGTGCAGGGCATGAAAAGTCAACATGCCCAATTAGAAAGTTCTGAGGATGGGACTGCCTGAAGATCATCCCGTGTCTTCTTCTGAGAGATCTAAGCGTGGAAGCCGAGGGAAAGTGGTATCATCACCTGCGCATTCAGAAGATCAGGGAGCACATAGAGGGCAGGAAGCTGTCACCATGGTCTAGTCCTGGCACCCGTAATCTCAGCTCTACTGGTCCTGCCTGTGTCTGCTCCCTGCAGGGCTCATAGCTAAGCAGCTCTGGGCCCTGCGTCTTGCCTTCTAGGTGCACTGGTTTGTAACATCCGCTAATGCTGGTTGATTCCTTGCTTTCTGGAGCTGCTGACAGAGTCTCTCCCTTAAATTGAACTAAACGCTTCTTTTTGATAGCATCTGCCACTGTGTGTATAATAGGAGTCTTCTTTTTTTATTTTTAAATCAAACTCAAGATGGTAGTAAGCTGGGCTTCTTGAGAAGTCAGATCAACAAGTATAGGCCCTTCACTTTGTTTTCCCAGCAGTCCTACCCCTCCTTTTCGTTCTGCTTATGAACGCTGAATACAAGGGTATTAGTGTGGCCTGTGCCTCGCACAGAGGGTGAGGGTGGGCGAGGCAACACTTAGGATCGCAGGTAGTGACAGATTATAGTTAGAACAGCTCAAAGTGTTCTGGAAGCCACCACTTGACATGAGTACTACCTGTGGTGTACACAACATACGGGGGGAACTGGGGATGATGGGAAAAGAGTTGCAAGCCAGAAAAGCTGATTGCTGGTGGGGAAGGGCTCCAGGGCCAAAGATGCCTTTGCCAGTGTCAAGTCCTGGCTGAGAACTGGGTTAAACATTCCATTTAGATAGGAACAGCCTGCTGAAGAGGCCTGAGCATGTGGGACAGAATAGCTGAACGCAGAGTGTCTGGCAGTGGTGGCAAAATGCCTGGAAAACGTACTCTGAGCCTTTTTGGGTCATCTGTTCTTTCAATTAGAATTAGGTTTAGTAGCCAGTGACATAAAACCCAGTATAATTGTGGCTTTAGTAAGATAGAAGTGTTTTTCTCTCTAAGATTTAAGAAGTCTGGAGTTAAAGCAGTCTGAGGCTGGCCTGTCTCTTTTAGTATCTGAGACCTGGCTTCTTTTTAGTGCGCTGTTGTCCTCAACATAAGGTTTCCACTTTTTAGGTCAAAGTGGTTGCTCCAGCGCCACTCGTTACCAGGAAGGAGGACACACCCATTTTTTTATGGACAGTTTCAGGAATTTATGTATGCATTACTTTTATTTATTTATTTATTTTTTTGGTGGTGGTGGTGGTGGTATTGGTACTTGGATTTGAATTGAGGACCATCATAATAAACTACATCCCTAGCCTTTTTTTTTTTTTTTTTTTGGTTTTATTTTTGTGACAGGATCTCACTGACTCACGTAGGTTGCCCAGGCTGGGTTCAAAGTTTAACCCCCTCTTCTCAGCTTCCCAGAATGCTGAAATTGTAGGCATGTGCCACCATGTTCAGATGCACTACTGCCTTTTTTGTCCTGTTACGCCCAGTCACAGGGCCACAACTAGCTTTAAGGAAGGCATTTTTTTTCTGTATAGTTGTGTGCCCAGCCATAATTTGCATGTGCCATGACTGCTAATATATAGCTTATCCTTTACTTAGGATTCTTATAAATATTTTAAGTAAAAAAAAATCCTCATGTCAAAAATACATACATATATATATATATATATATATATATATATATATATATATATATATAAAATACCTGTCAAGTATCATAGATTAGCCTAGTCTATTTTAAGTGTGCTCAGAACACTTACATTTGCCTATAATTGGGCAAAACCATTTAATGTAAAGGCTCTTTTGTAGAAAATGTCAAATACCTCATAAAATTTATTAGATATAGTACTTATATTTAAAAAACAGAATGATTGTTCACTACCACTAATCTGAAAAAAATCAAAATTCAAAATATGAAGTACAGTTTCTAATCAGTGCATCTTGTTTTTGCACTATGATAAAGCTGAAAAATCATTGAGTTGAACCATGGTAAGTTGGAGACCATCTGTCCATTAGTATGAGTGAGTATGTAGATGGAACATCCGTTGTCCACTGGAAACACATCTGACATGTCCAGCAAAGAGAATTTGTATGTGTGTTGAATTTCCTGATGTTAGCAGAGAGATCTATTTATTGAATTTACAGATAGTGCTTTGGACAGGAGACTTTTTAGCATACAAAAGTGGAGTTGGTCACTTTGGGAAAAGTGCTAAATTGTTCATGTGTTAGTCTGGTGTGCCTGAGGCTTATTGTAATTTAAAATTTGTTTGAATGTCCAAAATCAAATTGATGAGGGGAGTAATGGTTTGAGTCACATGAACAGGAGACCTCTGGGGACAGGGCGGCTCTAGCCCTGGAGTCTTGAAGGTCCTGATGCCGGAGGAGCACAGGCTGTGATGAGGATCCAGTGGTAAGGACCAAAGAATGGCTGGAAGATTGGGAGCTCATGTTAGATGAAGCACTTCTGTTTTTGTGCTTGGTGCCTTCTCACAAGAGTTAGGTAGGTGATTCCTATGGCCTGGGATGACGGGAGTGGCTTCCACTCAGGCTCCTGTTTATTGTAGTACTGCTAGAATGTGTTGTGCAGTGCATGGAACCAAAGGTAGGGAAAAGGCTGGCTGGAACCACCAGCTCTCCTTTGCAGTTAATCCTTTCAAGCCTCTGGGGTTACAGATTACAGCCTGTGCTGGCTTTATTTGTGTGACCATCAGCTGTTCACAGTGTCACATAATGATCAGAAATGCGGGCAAATTTAGAGAATTGGGGAGGGAGAAATGGAGAAGGCTGGTCCCAGCATCTCAGCACCACAAGACTGGGCTGTTCTGCAGCCCCCAGGCCCTTTCCACCAATGGACAGTGGAACTCAGAGTCACAAGATAGGTCCTGGTGGCCTAGCTTGGCCACTTCCTCACCGAAGGGCAGAGGGAACAACATGTGAATCTACCTACAAGTGTGAACTAGCATGGTATGCTCAAGGAGAGAAGAACAGAGCATGTGGGGCAGGACTGGAGGTAGAAGGGCTGTAGAGAGCCTTGTGATCACCATGCCAAAGAATTTAGACTCCTCATGGGGACCAAAGGGAACCTACACTGAACAGATTTTAGGCTAGGAAGGCATATTAGACGGCTTTCTGTCACTATAGGTAAATACATGACATGGGCTATTTGTGACGTAAAGAGGTTTATTTTGGCTCACAGTTCTGGAAATTCAAGTCCAAGATCAGGCAGCAGCACTGCTTTGGGCCTTTGTGAGGATGTGGCAGCAAGGGCAGAAGCATGTGATGGTCATATTTTAAGCCATAAATAGAAAAGATAAGCAAGTTCATCCAATACCTTCAAGGGCATACCTCTCATGACCTAAGGACCTTTCACAGGACTTGCACCCTAAAAGTTCACAGCACCCATTAATAGCATCACCCTAGGGACCAAGCCTTTAGCATGTGGATCTCTGGGGACCCTCATTCACATCATAGCACAGGAACAGGATCAGACCATGTTTGATGCAGGTCAGGTCACTCAGACTCAGGTCACTCAGATCATGTTTGATGCAGGTGCTATTATGAAGGATGTGATAGAAAGGAGAGCATGGGTTTAGGGGGACTGTTAGGCCTGTATGAAGAAGGGCCACAGGAACACTAGCAGGGCTTGCTTAGGCAAGGTTACCTGTGTGTTACCTGAAGCTGGTATATCTTAACCGTCTGTGACTTTCCAAGTGGTTATTAGAGAAAGGCTTTCCTGCAGCCTGGGTGACAGGAACTGACTTCCATTGCTTGTAGAGAGGGAAGCATAAGTGGTAACCAGAGTATCTGAGGCATGGGCACTGACACAGCCTGGGAAAGAGCCCTGGGTCTTCTGGCTGAGTGGGCCTACTGAAGAGAGCTGTCCTGAGTGCCCTGTCCCTGGGGCCTTACAGTTTGCAGGTGGCTTTGGATGTTCATTCCCTAATTTACTGTCTAGGCACTGCCTGAGCCTGAAATTGTACAAAGTAGGCGAGGAGCTCCTCTGTACTGCCCTACCTCCTTCACTCCACCCTTAACAAAGACATTTCTTTGAATGTAGGAGGAAGGCCTTGCCCATTGGATGCAAAGTGCTTACACATTTGGATCTTGTTCCAGTAGTAGTGTCCTTTGCAACACATCTACTGTTTGTCAGCACAGGGCTGAGTACTTCCTGTGTATTTATCATTTAATCCTCACACCATTTCTTCAACGTAGGCAAAATGATTCTCATCTTTCATACTAATCAATTTAAAAGTGGAAGCCAGGATGCCTGTGTGTTTAAAAATGTCTTATCGGTCTGCTTGCCTCCTGGGAGATGCCAGGTGAAAATTAGAGTAAAACACATACACAAGCTAAAAAATAAAAAATAAAAAAAAGATCCTGTCCCTCTTTGCATCCATGTGTGCATCCCTCCTTCCATCCATTCATCCATCTGCCCTCCAACACTCATTCATCTATTCATGCCAAGCTCTTTCTTCAAGGAGCTTATAACTTATAAGTTGGGGAGATCAGGACCCCAGAAGAGCTTGTTAATATTCAGGGATCTAATGTGTAGGTGTCTCGGCCCATTTGGGAAACAGGTGTGTTTATATGACTACGGGTCAGTGTTTGAAGAAGCTGGGAAGTAGATCATGTGAGGTAGGGTGGCTGGTCCTACAAAGACCATGAAGGCCAAATCAAGGCGCTTACCCAGTGAGCAGTGGGAGTCCTCCTTCTGTTTACAGCTTTGCGGTAGCTGGCTTTTGTTTGTGTCTGCCAACTGTAGAGAAGGGGCTGTGGGTTCCGAGGTGATGGGAACTGAGAGATGCTCACCAAGGGTCACGGGCAAGGGATGATGCAACAAAGTCTAGATAATGGGTGCGGTGTAGTTGGAATAAAGATGTGGAGAGGATAAAGAGCCAGGAGGCTAGAACCTGACACCTGAGGAAGAGGCAGAGTGGGAGTCTAGGTGCGTAGCTGGGTCACAGGGATGTGGAGGCAGAGCCATGTTTACCAAAGAAAACATGTGTGACCTGCTACTTCCCTGTGTGAACCAGCACCATCTTTCAAATATGAATGGTTTGAGGTCAGCTCAAGCACTTGGCTTACTTTGGGTAAGAGTCTAAGGGTTGCAAGATCTTAGAGTGTGAATAAGCCAGATGCTAGGAAGAGTGCCCTCACCCTTAGCTGAGGGGCTGTGCAGAAGGGCACCCATCCTGGCTGTGTGCTAGCACTGTGTAGTGGTTGTCCCAGCTCCTGGAGAAGTCAGCTCAGTGCTCTCCTGGGGGCTGTCATCTTCTTCCTTCCCCTGCCCCCCTCTTCAGGCCACAGCTGATGCTCTGTGCAGAGGTGCTTATCGTTTTGACACCTGCAAAATGATTGTATTTGCTCTGGGATCCCAGCCTTGCCTTGGGCCCTGCATCTCTGCAGGCATCTCAGGGCAAAGTGCAATTCCAGCGCCACTTCCTGGTCAACCCCTTCCATCCTTAGTCTCTTCTAGCTCGGCTGTTTTCTGAGGCAAGAACCAACTTTTGTACATGCACTCCAGCTGTTCAAACCTCTTTTGATTGGAAAATGCTTCTTAGCAGAGGCTGTTTAATCCTGTGGTGGACTGCAGGTTTTGGAGTGGTGGATCACCTCTGAACACGGAGACTTTTTGAAGGAGGGTGTCCTTGATGAGCTGGGATTTAAAGGAGTGTGGCATGGGTGTGCTATATGCACACTCAATCCCAGTATTACCAGCATGTATGCTACATGTTTATCGACAACTATGTTGTCATCGTTGGCCATGCATATACACGTGGGCTTGGAATTCTCTGTCAATGGCCTGGGCTCCTTGTCCGTGACCACAGAGACCTCAGAAAAGGAACACTGTCCTGAAGTCATGACCTGCCAGCAGGATATTTGCACATTTGTCCTTCCTTTTAGGCCAAGGCTGGCTTGAGTTGTTGCTGTTCCATCTTATTGTTCTTTACCTCTATAAGAAAATTTCAGAAGGAACACCCCAGAGCATCCTGACTGTCATGTCTCCTGATAACACCTGCTCTTCTTCAGACCAGAGGCTCTGAGGCGCTGGGAAAACATGTATAATCTTGTAGGGGGATAGATCTGACTTTAAATCTTGGCTCTGGGAACTTCTAGTCACGTCAACTTAAGTCACTCAAATGCTCTGAGCCACTTTTGTCATCTGTAAAATGGGATGGCAGTAATATTTCCCACCTCATGTAGTTAGGGATGTGTAAAGATAACACACTGATGAAGGAATATGATACTCTACATATATAATTTTAATTATTTGGTTACAATTTGGGAAGTCAGGACAACTTTTGCTCCTTATTACTTAAAACTGGATCCATAACACGGATCCAAGGCCAGCTTTATTCATTATAAGCTGTGTGCAAGTTATTTATCATCTCTGAACCTCAATGTATCCATCCGTAACACAAGCATAGCAACAGACTTCTTATATAGTAGCCCCAGAGCAGTGCTTCAGACTATGAAGCAGGGATATAGCCTTGTGGCAAATGAATCTTCCTACTTGAAGCCTATAGCTAACTCACCAGGTGATTCTCATAGGGTACACACCTGTCACTAGACTTTTCATTCCCCAGTTCCCAGGAGCCATGTCTGCATGACCTCCTGGTGTGCCTTAGTGCCTACCACAACTTGAGGCACATGCTGAGTGCTGTCATTGATGAAACAAATGACTATGCAACTGAGTATTCCCAGCACACTTACCATAGTACCTGGCACAAAACGAGATCTTCTTAGACATCATAGCACTTCCTTGTTAATAGTAATGAAGCCTACCTTGGACCATAAGTCAGCAGGACACAGCGTACCTAGCTCCCATTTACTCACCCACATGACTAAGGATTGGGCTCCAGGCTCAGGGTGCCTGTTGTTCTCTGCAACTGGCAATTGAAAGCCAGTCCCAAGTCAGATCCTCCTGATCAGAGGTGACCTGGCCCTCATTCATAAGGCTCTGCTATCCTGGTGAGGCCCATCTGCCTGGTTTCTTGCCTTTGAAGCTGGGCGTATGGGCAACCAGGGACATTCAGAGCCAGTATTGAAGCCTCATGCTCACCATATCAGGACACTGGAGTAAATTTTTATTATGTGTGTAAGCCATTATAACACAGGATTAGGCTGGATTTTACTGTTTGAAGCTCCCTGTCTTGGGCCTGGTGTTTGCCAGGACATTTGGTGGCTTGGGGAGGAGCAGAGGCTCTTGAGTGCTTGATGCTAAAGCCAGGCCTCTTCCACCATTGCACACCTGTGCCTCTGCACACACTCTGTCTCCTTCCCAGCGTCCTTGCCCCTCCCAGTCCCTCTTCCCCTGCTCTGGCCAGCCCAGCTCAGCCTCTTCCTCAGAGTAGGAAGTCTTCAGGATCACTTGAAGAGTAGCATCCTGAGAGAGATGGGAAGCAAGGACAACAGGGACAGTGAGGCAGAGAGGGATATCTTTGTCCTAAAACTAAGGGTATGCCCAGCTCCTGAGTATAGGACCTCAGAGTACCCCTGAGCTCCTGTTGTCCTCACCACACCCCTGTCACTCCTGCTGGCCAGGTAGGTGGCCTGGATGCAGGCTGAGGTGGCCAATTAGAGGATTCCTGGTATGAATAGACTGGGCCACACATTCCACGGACCCTCATGGAACCCGCCAGAGGAATCTGCACCCAACAACCCACAGTTACTGAGAACAGCTTGGCTGGACTTGGGATGGAGTGCATGTAGGTACACTCACTTTGTGAAATGTAATCAAAATATATGGAGAGCGGTTATATTTAAAAATGTATTACAGGAAAGACACACGGCCACGGTCTCCCCTCAAGATATTGCCCTTCATTTTGAATATATAATCCCATTGTTCTCTTCACTTTTTCTGGACAGCCTATTCTGTGATTGTCTTTATGAGGCATGATCACAAATATGATGACGATTTGCCTTATTCACTAGATTTGGTACCCAGCAACTCTGGCTCTTCCCTAAGGTCCAAATGGCCACAAAAGGTGAATGTTTTGAGTTGATTCAGGACACCAAGGCAGCCACACAGTGACGCTGGATACAAACGCAAAGGTGGGCTTCCAGAACTGCTTCAGAAAGTGGCAAGCATGATGGGGTAAGTATATTAAAAGAAAGAGGAATACATAGAGGAGGACTGGTAGCTATGTGTCTCTTAACTGTAATAATTTCTTTAAATGTAAACATTTAATGTATGTTTTGATCATACTTCATAGAAACCTTACATACCTTTAGATCACAGAGGTAGGGCTGGCAAGCTAGCTTCTCAGTGATGGTCATTAACACTGACTGAGGGAGCACTTACCTGGGACCAGAGTCCCCTTCAGCACAGTCCATACAGGGATATACCTAGGGCTCAGAACAGCCTCAGGATGTGCTTTTCTTTCCATCATTGTTACAGGTGGGAGGTCGCTACTCAGTGGGATGAAGGAGTTGGATAAGGTCACAGGACTAGAAAGCAGCAGAGGTGGAATCTGAATGCAGTCTGCTTAAGTCCAGAACCTGTGCTCTTAATTTCTTTCCATTCCCATCCCAACACCCAGGCACTTCTTGGAGCTTGGTTTGATTGTTTTCTAGAACTAGGATTGTGGCAGAAACATTTTATTAGATTATGGAAAGGGAGAAGCATGTAGCTATTTTTTTTGCTGTCATTCATTCATTCATCAAAGAAATGTGTGTTCCAGTCCTGTGCTTCTCTACTGGGATGCCTAGGACAGAATACCTGTCCAGGAAAAGCTCATAGATCAGAGGAGGATAGATGCATAAAGAAATATGCAGATATCTCGGAAAGAAGAGAGCTCTGGAGTGGAGGCCTGGGTTGCTATGGTACCATAGAGGCAGCCATGACTTGCTCTGTCTAGTAGAGGGGCCGAGGCCAAGGTGAAGGTTGTAAGATAAGGGAAGTTTTGAGTGGAACAACAGCTGTTCCTACAGAGGTAGAGTACGGATGTGTTGCCAGCCTGAGAAGGACCTTATATTTCAAGCTAATGGATTAAGACTGGATTGTGAAAGTCTTGGAAAGCCATTATAATATTTTAAGTAGGGAACGACGCAGTGAGGTTTGTGGTTTAGACAGATCCTTCCAGCTGCAGGTGGATAACAGATAGGAGGGAATGGAGCTGAAGGCAGGCAGCCCAGGTGAGAGTCATTGGAAGAGTGCTGGTGAGGCATGCTTTAGGTGGGCACTTGTGTGATAACTAGAAATCTACATGGAACTTGAGGAAACCTTGGTGGCCAGTTGGGCATGGGAGAGTGAGGAAGGTGGCAGAGTGGAGGAAGATTCTGGATCTGCAGCAAGCATGGCAATGTAGGCCATTATTCAAACAGTGGCAGCTGCCCCGTTGGATAAGGGAGGTTGAAGAGGCTTGTAGGTACAGAAGGTGATGGTGAGGAACATTGACTGTAATGGTGTCAACCTCATTAATCTCAACCTGTAGGGAATGCAGCTGTCTTACAGCTGGACCTGGGACAAGCAGGAAATATGTTATTGGCTTTGTTTTACAAGAAACAAGGGAACCTCTCTTTAAGTCATCCTGTGTCTATTTTCTGAAGTAACATTATGAAAATGTTTTAGCAAGTTGAATTCACTTTATAGGGTCTGAATAGGCTGGGAGGACTTCTTGTCCACTTTCCATCTCTGAGAATTAAGCATCTTAATCAACAGTGCCCTGCTCTCAGCCTTTCTGCCAATTGTGTGTTTCTGTCTGGTCCTTCCAAGCTGTGCTTTCTGATTCTTACTTCTGTTGAGTCTTATGCTCTCTTCAGATCAGAGTCACTTGAAGATGATGTTATTTGGCACTTGGAAAGGTACCTGTTTGAAGTGTATGTGTGGCGTTAGAGGTGGCAGAAAGGTCATAAAGCATCATTCTGGAGTCTTGGAAGAAGCCAAGGAAAATCTACAGAGAGAAAAATCTGGGATCACTTTTTGGGTCCAAAGGGTGCCCTGATTGTTGAGCCCCTCAGGGGAGGCAGAGACCTCTGCTTTGACTGCATGACTCTCAAGTTTATAACCCATCTTAGTAAAGGCAGTTGGAGTATCAGGGACTTGAGATAGCAAACAAGCCCTCATCTTCCCTCTATGGGGCTTCGGGACTCTCACTGTGTAGGTGTGGACAAAGCAGACCAAACAGACAAGGGCCCTTGGTGCACTATAGTCCTAGCACCAGGGATGTGGGCGTCACAAGTTTCCATAGCAACGAGGAAGCAAAACAATTATCCTGTACCTCAGGGCCCTTTGCCAAGGTTACAAGGATACTGTCTAAGCTTTTTGAGATGACGACTTGCTAGGGAAACAGAAGTACTATCTCTGTCTTGAAAATATTGACATAGAGGTGAGAAAGTTTTGAGAGCTACAAAACAAGTTTAGCAAAATCTAGTCTGAGTAGTTTTTGGAGGAGGAACTGAGACCCAGAAAGGTTAAGGACCTTTTCCTAGGTAGCCCAGCTGGTCAGGGACTGGACTGCAAGTGTTAGACTGGTACACTGTTCCCCTGGTCAGTACACTTCCTCCTGCTCTTCCTTCCTTCTGCACACGGCCCTGGGAATACAGATGCCTTTGACCTTTGCACGTAAGTGTATTGTCTCCAGGCTATGTATCACGTTTGCGTAAAGCAGTTTGCAGTTTGCCACTGACTTCCTTGTGGTCTAAGACCTCCTCTTCCTTCCTCATTTTGGACCAGTCTGCTTTGGCAACATCTTCACATGCTCTGGGGCTGAGGTCTGCTTTGGTTTTTTCTTCCTGAGACTCAGCCACAGTTTTGCATTCAGGCTTTGAGCAGTGACTTTCAGGACCAATAAGAAAACATGAGTAGTTGACCTGGGCCCACTAGAGCACGGGTGGAGAGGCAGGGGAGCCTGGAACCTCCCCAGCCGTCCAGGAAGACGACCTCCCTCTGCTGTCAGCCCTCCAGCATTGGGATGGTTGGCTCCTTTCTGACTAAAACTGAGGCCGATGGGGCCTTCTACAGGGAAGATGGATTTTCCTGAAGGGAAGTGGGGTGCGAGCAGTGAGGCTCTGAGGACAGCTTTCTGGAGAAGTAGCTGAAGCATAGCTACCTTTCTATGCCTCAGGATAGGCCTTAGCTTTGGCTGTGGGTTCACAGAAAGTTCCAGAAGTAGATGGTCCAAGTGTTTCTGTTTTAGAGACTCAGCTGAAGACAGTGGTGAAAAGAGGATCAGAAGTGTACCTCCATTGCTGACCAAGCCACATTTTGAGGTACAGTTCAGAGTAGGGGAGAAACTTTACTCAGTTTCAAATCCTTGAGAGGGAACATTTTATTTTACACCTGAGGGCAAAACCATATGCTAATCAGCCCAGATTCAGCCCAGAACAGGTGTACCATTTCCATTAGTTGAAGAACTAAATTCTTTCATTCAGCATATAATGTCTGCCTCTGCCAGATATAGCAGAGAACAAGGCCCTGATCTGGGGAAGCCTTATTACTAAGGCTGAGAGAAGAGGTTCCGAACCCCCTCCCCGCCCCCCCCCAGAGATCCCCAACAGAGAAAGAGCTCCATCATTTCTGAGGTGGGGTAGGACATCTGATGGTGCCGTCCAGATGGCATTATTGCTGTGCTGTTGGAGGTAGCTGCAGCATGGGAAAGGAGGGGTGATCAGCGTGCTTACCACAGGGCAGCCCCGGGCCAAGGACTTTCCATATGGTGCATCATTTAATCCTGCCAGTGATCCAGAGAGGTCCTCGTTGCTATTTGCACTCGTAGACTGGGCAGCCAGAGCTCTGAGGTGGTGGCCTGACCACGTACATGGACATGAGAACCCATTCGCAGGTCATCCTGATGCTGCTGATCCTTTTGCAGAGGGGAGCTGAGGTAAGGCTCCAAGAGGAACGTTGCCGGCTCCAGGACTCTTGGGTTGCTGTTTCCAGCAGTGGCTGAGAGCAGGAGGTGCTTATGACTCACAGATCTTTCCCACCCTGTAATCCAGCCCTGCAGAGATGGTGTTGGCCCACATGTTGGCTGATGTCTGTGATGAGGAAGAGGTGGAGCTGAGCCCTTGGGACAGCAAGACAAAGAGCAGTCCCACTCTCGTTGCTAATCACTGTCACGTGAAGAGCACGTGATTGTCCTTAGATTGTCCTTATCTTGTGACCGTCCCAGCCCTAGCCGTGGCTGGGACAGTGGCAGCCAGACTGTCGCTCGCAACACTGATCTTGGGTTGAGAGCCAGAGTGGTCAGGGTGCCTGCTTGGGTCTGAATCCCACACCTCTGCTGCTTGCTTCTGTGTAGTCCTGACTGGTCACTGCAGCCCCTCAAGCTTGAATTTCATCAAGGTCGATGATAACTCCAGCCCATGGCAGTAATAAGAATGACACAGTAATATGGGCAAATCCCTCAGCACAGAGGCACATAGCAAGTGCACACTGATAGTTATCACTGTTGTTATATTAGTATCAGACTGAACTTGCTTGTAGAGCTGGACTAGACTATAACTCACACATTATACTGGTTCCTGGGTCATACTTCCCAAAAATCCATGATGCAGAAATTCTTACAGAAGATAGATCTGTCAGATATTTAGGGCAGAGAATTCCAAACCTCAGGGTTAGAGAATACCTTAAGAGTATGTTACAGGTCCAGGTTTTTGCATTAAATCTGCTTCCAATCCCTTCTGTCTCTCCAGAGATTCTGACTACTGAATCCAGCGTAAGGTCTAGGGTCAGTGTTTTTAATAAAACCCTGAGGTGGTTCTTGCAGAGAGACCAAGGTCTGGGTTTTGGAAGCAGTGTTTCTAAGCTATTTCCTTCAGCCTAGCCAGAGTGGTGGAGGATGGCTGTCCTCCATGGCTGGGCTATTTCTGTCTCATCACTGGGAGCTGTTGTCTTGAATGGGGCTCCTGACCTCTGGGTAGCCCTGGAGACACACCGACAAATCCTTTCTTTTCAGCTCCCTCTCTAGACAAAATGCAGACCAGCAAACTCTTTTCTTTTTCTAAAATATGATCATTTATCTCCTGGTGACCATATTTGCTCTAAATTCTCCTAAGAAACATGGTGAAATAAAGGTTATTTTTTTCCTCCTGACTTGTGAATTCATCTTAAATATCTTACAAAGGTACAATATATTTGTCTGTATTTGTGTATGAATGGGTCCCTAACAAATGGAACTTAAGGCAGCACATTGGTGGAGTTCTGACTGTGACTTGGGTGACTTTAGGGAAGTTATATAACCTCTCTGTGCCTCAGTTCCTTCATCTTTGGAATGAGATTAATAGTAAAACCTATCACCTAGAGTTGTTACGAGGATGAGTGCAGTAAATACTGATAAAGCACTCACCACAATGCGTGTCCCACAGGGAGCAGCATATTTGTGTTTTATGTAAAACATAAAAGCAGATTGTCCTTGTCGCAGAGAGTAAAGCTGTAACTGCATATCATATGGTGGGCCGGACAAATCCAGGGAGCTGCAACACAGCCACACACACTGGGGGAATCCAGGTGAGAAATGTAGGCACCCTGCCGATCGTCTTCAAGTTCTGTCTTGAAGCACACCTTTGGGACAGTCCAGTCAATGTTTTTTTCAGGACAGGAACAAGCAAGCTTCAGTGATGGCAGAAGAAGCCATATCTGTGATGGCCACATTGAAGCTAAACATGACCTTAGCCAAACTCTTCAAGGCCTCTCTTTGGAGACTCATTCTCGCTGAGATCTAGGTAGTGAGCAAACACCAGGGGATTATTTTTTCTTTGTTTCATCTTTCATTTCTGAGATAGCTACTGAAGGTCTTGGCTGGTTTCTCCACCAGACACCTAGAGGGGAGGAAGCTGTGGGAGATGAGGCATGAGAAGCCCTGCTCCCCCTGCCCCTCCACCTTCCTTGCAACCTTCCTAAGCCACCTTGCCACTTCACCTGCAAGGAAGGCCCTTGGCCTTGGAGTAGACAGACATGGTGGACAGCCTTCTCTGGAATCTACTAGCTGTATAATATGGGGAACATTGCTAATAGTCCACTCCTCTGTGAAATGCAGGTTGTAACAGGATTTGAGTTCTGAGCCACTGGATGAAGTTCAGCAAAGCAGGATGTCCAGGGGGTATTTTTCTTGTGCCCAACTTAGTCTGAGGGATTGGTGACTCAGATCTTTCCCTGACAGACTCCTTAAAAGTGTAGGCAAGAGCTGCTGGGGAGGGAACATAGGTTGAAAGAGCCCGACTCATGAGTTACTTACTGTGTGTGTGTTTAGCTGGGAAGTGGGTAGCGCTTGTTACCCTGTGAGGAGGGACCTCCCTCAGCACAATAAAGGCCCTTCTATGATTTCTCATGACTCTCAGTGCTCTAGGGAGAGCTGCAGGAAGTGAGGGGACTGGCAAGAAAGCACGTCTCAGGCAGCAGGTCACACCCAGGTCCAGGGAAGAGCATGGCAGGAAATGCACTTCTGGGCAGCGCCTCTGAGATGGGGGTGATGTCTGGGATGTATCTGCCAGCAGGCAGCACTAGAACTTCCTGGAGGAAGTCACAGGATCCAGGAGGGTAGCTGTTAGGCTCAGCTGGGGGAATGGTCATCCTCAGGTCCTGGCCCCTGAGCTCAGCCTCAAGTCAAGGGCAGGGCACAGCTCTGACCCCTGGGAAGGAACTGGCATGAGCTTCCATGGGAGTCCAGTCTTGGAAAGGAGCCTATGGGAACAGGGCGCCAGCCCTAGAACATTGGAATTTGGCCTCAGGGGACAACAAAGGCAGCCTGTTGAGGAGGGGATACATGTCTCAGAGCACACTGATTCCACTAATCTCCATATGTAGCCAGGGAAGACACGTTTATTATTACCATGTTACTGATGAGTAAACCGAGGCTCACATAAGCTAAAAGTTTTGTCCAGTGTCCCAGAGCTCTCACTCAGTGGCAAAATCAGCAGTCACCAAGTTGGCTTGATTAGAATCTCACACTATTTCTTACAGTAGCAGAGTGTCCTGGTCTCCAGCTGGCCAGGGACCAGAGTTGCTCACCAACAGCTGTTGAAGCTTGTTCTTTTGTACTAGATATAAAGCACTGCACTGTGGGATGACAGCCAAGTATACTCCATGGGAGTTTTGAATGGATCTCATAGGACTTCTCATAGATCTCAATTTCAAGTTAAGGAAATGGAGGTTTTCAGAGAGGTTGACTGCCTTTCCTGAGGTTGCTCAGCAAGACAGTTGCCAAACCAGTTCTGCTGATCCTGTTCTTTGTTTGACACCATCAAACCGTTTCCCTCCCCTGGTGTAGAAAACTTGAACTGCAGAGGAACATCCACAAAATTCAATGTTGAATGACTATCATGTCTCATAGGACAGGTGGTGGGAGAAATCTGAGTCTGGGGTTGCACTTATAAACAGAGTGAGGAAAGTTTATCAAGAATCACACAGCAAAGATCACATGCACCCTATTTGTTTAGGGGAAATGCCAGTGGGAAAAAGAGGTATTGGAATAAAGGTGGATGTCTTTAAGTCACACAGAACAGTGGTAGGGGTGGTGGTCTCACGTCATGTGGAAGGGTAGACCTATACCTTGGGCTGGGTGTCCATGGCTTTTCCTGGTCGTTCCTCTTCCTCATCTGCCTCCCTATTGGCTGAGTGTTCTCAGATTGTTAGATTTACTGCTGCACAACCAGCGTCTGGCACAGGGGCTGGCAGAAGTTGATATTCAGCAAGTGTTTGTTGAAGAAATGGCTGACTGGGTATCTTTTCTCCTTTCATATTATCTCTTCTATGGCTCCAAATGCCTTCCTTTAGAGTATGGGTCCCCAACCCCTGGGCCACTGACTGGCAACTGTTGGTGGCCTTGGAAAAACTGAGAGGCTGAAATGATGCGGAGCTTCCTTCCCTCCTCCTTTCCTGCTGCTGCTCTCCGTTTCAAAGCTATCTTCCAACAACCTACTACATGACAAGACCTTGGTACAATAGTCTTAAATTAAACTGGTGCCTGGTGCCAAAAATTTGGGAACCACTGCTTTGAAGAACCATGAGAGACCCGATGATCATCTGTTTCTGACCATCAGCCTCTCAGCAGCCATTTACTTGGTGATAGGAGTCACTATTGGGGTTTTAAAGTGCTTATTAACCATTGCAAAGGGTCTGGATCAACTTGTCATGGTCAAGGCCTGGAGGCCTATCCACTTGCCCAGTCAGGTCTTAGCTTCTTCACTTTTCAGCTGCGTGAACTTGGGCAAGCATTTGACTTCTACATGCCTAGTTTTCTAACCTGTAAAATAGGGGCAGAAACATGGAACATGACAAGTACTGAATGAGACATTGCACAGTACTGGCACCTAGAAAGGGTTCAATCTGTGTTAAGTCTTTTTATTATTCCCTGAGGGGCCAGGGAAGGCCTAGTCCCTCCCTACTCCATCTGCCAGGCAGACGTCAGCAAACTTGGCTATGTTTCCACGTTGCCTTTGTTTAGAAGCACAAAAGAAAGCAGGAGATAATGAGGCAGCAGGGAGAGGAATCTGTTAGTAATGGCACCAGGAGAAATATGGGGTCCACAGATGTGTGCCGGGGCAAGCGCACAAACAGATTATATTTCCATTCTGTTTCCTTCATCCATAACTTTGTTATTTAAAGTGCAGGAAAAAATCCAGGATACTCTGTGCTGTCTGTACAAACAAGGTTTATAAATAGCTGTTGTGGAGAGCAGTGGTGAAAGTGGCAGGATGGAGGGACCAGGGTACCCACGGCCTGGTTCAGTGCGTCAGAACCCAGCTTGTGCGTGTCTGGACATGTTCCATGCATCCTCGCTGGAATTTAACACCTTGCTCTGGGGTCTCCTCACAGAGACCCTTGTGCCTCTGCTTCTTTCAAGGAGCACTGTGGCTTTTGAACAGGCTTGGATGGCATCTGCATCATTACGTATGGCAGGGATGGCAGGATTTGGAGCGGGGGAGACCTGGGTTTGAGTCCTGGCTTCATCCCTAACCAGCTGTGTGACTGCTGGCAAGTTGGCTGGGCTGCAGTTTTCCTCTGCACCCTTCAGGAAAGGTACATGACTGATAGGGTTGCCAGGAGGTTGGAATGACCTAAAGCAATTGCCTCATTACTAGTGGCAGCTCAGTAGGCCAGCTTTGACAAGGTAGGCAGGGGCTTCTGAGGCGGGACAGCTGCAGTATTTGCAGGAGTATAGAGATTATGCAAAGGCGGAGGAGTTTAGCGTGGTAGAGAGGAACAGGAGAAACCAATGCCTGCCAGGGGATAAAAACATGGGGTTGAGACAAAGCTCCTGCCAAAGATGTGGGCCTGAGATGCTGCAGGAGAGGAAGAGATATCCTGACCACTGTCTTACCTTCTGTACTGGGACCGGACAATGTCCTCATCACTTTGTATGAGCAGGTGTGCCCAAACACAGCTTTGGGCCCTCAAACTTTATGCCATCCACCTTTGAGAGGATAACTTTAGTTATTATTGTTATGATATTTAGTGCCCTTATTGCCATCCAGTTAGTTACCTGGAATTTTGCTTTCCATGAACAACATAGATTGTCTGAATATTATCTACTGTTGATTTTCTGCCCTGACTTTACCAAGATGGTGAAGATGTCTTCGCCAGACAGTCTTTCTTATCCTCCACTTTTCAACTGTGCACCAGACCATCAGCAAGTCCTTGATCTGGAATTTAATAATACCCTCAGCTCTGGCTGAGAGCCAATCTTGGAGCAGCTCCGGGGAAGTCCTCCATATCTCTGTAGGCCTGCAACTGTGGATATATTCCATCATGTTTTTCAGGATGATCTGAGCTCAGGAGTTGACCAACTGAATTTCTCCATGACACGTGAACATTCTCTTTGGAATCAAGCCTTCATTTGGAATTTCTTCTCACTTCAATTCCATTCTATAAACATTGACTGATAACTTGCCATGTGGGTGTCATTATGCTATGTTTGATGGAGACCAAGATATATTGACAGCACAGTGGAGTGAAAAGGTCTAGGCCACCAATTCACCTGTAGTGAATGCCTGTTCACTGTCCACTATCTGTGTGGTCTAGAAGAGTTACTGATTGCTTCTGAGCCCTGATTTTCCGCTGCTAAAAGGAGATCCGATTATCTACAAGGTTTTTAGAATGGAAAAATGATTTAAGGTTCCTGCTCCTTTGTAGGTACTCAGTAAGTGCTATTGTTCATTTCTTCTGCTTCTCTTTTCTTTCTCTTCCCTTCTCCTTACTTTCTTCTACTTCTTTCTTCTTTTCTCATCTCGAGGAGCTCACCATCAAGTTATGGGCCAGGTATAGACCTAGGTCAGTTATTTCAGATGATGTCAGGTTGGGAGTGCCAGGTACTCCTGGATTCAGGTGGACGGCCCAACATGCTTTTCTTCCAGTCTGTCTTGGAACCTCAAGGGGAAGGTACGTCATATAGTTGTGTTCATGATACACATATGTACAGTTGCAGGTGTGTAGATCCTTTGCCCACTCTCTCACACATGTGTATACCCACATATAGAACACAGTCACATCCATGCCTCCCAAAAAAGGAGCTCTCATGAAACTGAATTTACCCCGAAAGTTCACGTGAATCAATCTCTGTAAAGAAATTAGAGCAGGGCTGGGGTGTAGCCCAGTAGTAAGAGAACTTGCCCAAGAAGTGTGAAGCCTCAGGTTCATTCCTCTAAAACCACATTCTAGAAGGGTGTGGTAGTATACACCTATAAGCCCCATATATTGGAGGCTGAGACAGGCAGATTGCAGTGAGTTCTAGCCTGGGCTACATACTGAGTTCAGAGCCAGGCTAAACTACAGACTGAGATTTTGTCTCAAAAAAAAAAAAAAAAAAAAACCCTAAAAGAAGAAATGAAGGAAGAAAAGAGTGAAAGAAAGAAAGGAAAAGAAAATAGAGTTAAAGAAGCAAGTTGTCAAGAGATTTTCAAGAGGAGGAAGCTCTTGCCATAATTAGGATTGTGGGACAAGGGGAGAAACAGTATTCTTAGAGTTTGGTAGGAATAAGAGCCTTAGAAGAGATGCTGTCTTGTAGGTGATACAATCACGGTGGGATGTGTGTGTGTAGGGAAGTGGCATAGCTACTGGCAAAGACAAGGGTACAAAATATCCTGGCTACTCTCCCACCCATTGGTCCTATCAGAAGGCTTCAATGGTTTAGCACCACCAAGGAAGCTTGGTGCTGTATAGGTAGGGGCCTCTTTCTAGGCACAAAGCCTGGCAGAGAAAAGTAAGTAGCCATATGCATTTATGGGCTCTCTTGCACAGGGAAACACAGCTCTGCGTAGGCCTCCTCCTTCAAGGCACTTAGGGCTTGGGAGGGATGGGGAATGGTAGAATGTGGGTGCAGCTGGTATGATTTCTAAGCCCCTCCTGCATGTGTGTGTGTAAAGTTGCACAGGCCTCACTGAGCCTTCTGGACAAGGCATCCTGTAGAGTTTTCTCAAAGCCTGCACACAGTAGTGCTTCACTTGCTTTTGAGAAACCATGATTAGCTTCCAGCCTCTCTGGTCTTTGCTGAAAGCAGCTGTGGAGTTCACACTTTCAAATTACATCCACAGGTGGTGCTTTTGTATTTCTACCATAGCACCATGCTCAGGAAGTTGAGAGGCTCAGCGAAGGCAGGGTCTTCCAGCTGCTAGGAGGATGTCTCAGATCAGGCTCCTGCCTGAATGGAGCCAGTAGTGACCATGTAACCCTCAGTGAGTGGCTTGCCCCTACCCTCATCTCCTTGGCGTCCCAGAGGCTCCCTCCCCTCCCTTTCACTCTTACCTCCTGGTTCTGGCCGATTCTGACTAGGGTTTTTGTCATGGAACCTTCAGTGCTAAGCTGAGCTACCAGTGAGCATTCACTGGACAGTAAGCCTGACATGTAGGGTGATGAGAGAATTCAGTGTTCTGACCATTGACACAGATGACCAGAGTGGCCTCAGATGATGAACAGGGAGGATCTTGACAGGTGATGATGTCCTAGTATCAGACAGGACAGAGGGCTAGGAGCGCTGGCTCAAGTCCTCACTGTGCCACCTGGGACATCTTGCCCATCAGTTGTTTATCTCTCAGTTGTGTATTTCCTCAGGATGTCTGCAGCACACTGCATGTGTATGTTGGCTGCATAATGCTCCCCAGATAAGAATGACAATGGGCCTTTGCTGCCCATTTGATGTGGGTAGTATCTGCCTTGAGTGAGTGGACTTGGGCCCAAATGACATTGCCCTGATACTGCTGACAACCAACCCATGGCTTCAAGACCTCTAGACCTCTCCTGGCAGTCTGACAGTTAGGTTCTGACAGGGTCTTTTAGCCAGCCAGGTAAAGGGACTACCATTTCATACAGACACAGAGAGAGGAAGGAGGGAGCAAGAGACGTATGCAGATGGGAGCGGGTAAGGCTGTCCAAAGGAAATGCTGCCCACCTCTGCAGAAGTGAACTCCATGTCTTTTTGGATGGGTTGGGTTTATGTATCAGCACAAGGTGGGGGCAGAGCTGGATACTCTTTGCCCTGGGTGCTCATCTAATTCAAGGGCAGGCGTCACAGCACCCTGGCACCAGGGACCCCAGGAACACAGAGATACCAAGAGTGAAGGCAGGGTTGGTCTTCTCCTTTCAGGGTAGCAAGCTTTCTGCAAAATCCCAGGCTGACATGACTCTCTCCAGCTCGGTTGGCTGCATCTCTCGCAGGTCAGAGGGCTCCCCTGTGAGTCTATATTTCAGCTGCTCACCTCATTCTGGCCAGCATGTGCATGCATGGAGGTTGAGGGGGTACAGTGGGATCTACATGATATGGTCAGATTCATCCTGTTTCTTCTATGTTAAGAGGTAGCATTTCATCAGATAGGAGGAGCTCTTGGGGTCCTGAGAACACAAGCTTTGCACTGCAGTTGAATTCCATCTGCTCCTGGACAGCTAGCTGCGTGACCTGGGTCAAAGCACTGGGCCTCAGTTTTCTAGTCTATAAGATGAGGATCTGTGTGCCTATCTCTTAGGCTTATTTTGCAGCAGAAATAAATTAGTTATGAAAACCTCCGAGCAGTGCAACTCTAGAAGCCAGGGTGGGGGTGCTCCCTTCACCTATCTTAGTTCTCCATTCTCCTGGCTGACGTACGCCATTTATATATTAACGCAGCAGAGAACCAAACCCCTCCACACACAGTCAGCTCTTCAAGTGGCCTGTGCTGGCCCTGCCCACTCCAAGTCACAGCCTGCTTCTTCCTGACCTGGAATATTAATTACGGTTTTCCAGGGAGGTGGAAGCAACACAGTGTGGAGTGCAAGGGGTATGTGTGTTGTGTGTTGTGTTGTGTGTGTGTGTGTGTGTGTGTGTGTGTGTGTGTGTGTAAAGAGATTTATGATAAGGATTTGGCCTATCTGATTATAGAGGCTGAGGAATCTCAAGATTAAGTTGATAAACTGGACACCTAGAGGACTTCACTATCTAATTCCAAACCGAGCAGAAGGCCTGAGAGTAGGAGAGCAGGGGACATGACTTCCAGTTCAAGAGCTGGCAGGCTTGAGATCTAAGAACAAATATTTCAGTTCAAGTCTAAAGGCAGGAAAAGACTGATGTCTCAGATCAAATAGGCAGAGTTCCCACAGATGGATCGGTCTTCTTATTCTAATTAGGTCCTCAACCAATTGGGAGAAGTCCACCCACATTAGGAGGGCAATCTGTTATACTTGGTCTATTGATTTACATGTTAATATCATCCCAAAGCAGCATCAAGAAAAAATGTTTAGTCAGATATCTGGGTACTGTATGGTACAAACAAATTGACATAAAATTTTTCCTTTCTTTTATATATGACTGAGTGTGTGTGTGTGTGTGTGTGTGTGTGTGTGTGTGTGTGAGATACACAATGGCTACATTGAGTTGGGGTTTTTTTTTGCACATATATATCATGTCAACATTCCTTTCTCTGCCTCTTTTTGGCCCTGCCATTTCCATATCTGTTACCTAGTAAACCTTATGCATCAATAGGTATCTGGTTCTGCATGAGGACAGGCACTCATCCAATTTATCCTGTGTCTTTTGGTCAAATCTGGAATACAGTGGAGGTTGTTCTTGGGGTTGGTCCCATCAGCCATCTAGCCATGGAGTTAGCAGAGTGTTGGCCATGATCCATACCAGCCTGGTGGCCCTCCACAGTGGCAGAAACATCAGATACTCTATCAAGATCCCTCAAATGATATTTATTATCTTCCACTCCTTCACCCTGGGACTTAGCAATTATTTCTGCCTGTGGTTTGCACTGGAAACCTGGGTATTATCTTTGAAACACTGAGGCCCGCCTCTGTCACATTCATTTTGCATTCAAATCTTGTCAGTTCAGTCTTCTTCAGTATTTATTGATAATTCTCAGATCTATTAATTTTCTCTTGGTACCCATTTCCCAACTTCCAACTACCATCATCTCTTAACACTTCAGTGCATCTACCTTCTCCAGTCTCTGAAGTCAGGGGCCTGTGCTCTTCAGCATAATATCAGGGACCTTTGATAATTTGGCCTTGGTAGACCTTTCTAGAAGGGTGTGGTAATGCACACCCTTTTAGTCAGTTCTCCTAAAATTTCCTGATGTAAATCCTTTCTAGCCTGCAGCCTTCCACGATGGTCAGTTTGCTTGGTGCCCTCATTCCTTTAAAACTTAGATAATTCTCAGTTATCCTCTAAGGCTCTGTCTTGTGCCACATACTCTTTCTGGTCATTCAATAACATGCTCTAAAACCCAGTTTTCTTCTATGTGAAATGAATACAATTATAGAATCTACCTAATGGAATTGTTGTGATGATTAATGAGATGAGTAAGCTGTGCAGAGAGTACTTAGCACAATGTCTGGCATATCAGTAAATCCTCAATCTCATAAATCCCTGGCCACCTGCCTCCCTGGCATTTAGACATGTTGCAGGTTTCGCAGTGGCAGTGGCAGGGACTGGGACTCTGCTCTCTGTTTCCCGTCAGGAAGCCTGAGTTTGACAGGACCTTACTAGTCTCAGTAAAAGAAATAGAAAATAATTGGTGTCTATCACACAGCAAATAGGAAACAGCTCACAGATAATCTGATAAGACTAGGGGAAGAAATTTGTCAGGCCTAGAAAGGTCTGTTTCAGAAATCAGGACATAAAAGGAAATTTGATTTTATAAATACATTTAAACTTGTGTTTTTAAAAATAAAAATATAGATCTATTTACTCTTGAAGAAGTTCAGATATTTCCTAGACCATTGCTGTAGATGGTGAATCCTGAAAGCTTTGGCAGAGGTTTCTTGCATCTGTTTCCAGTTCTGCCGAACGAAGCTTTCAGGGACATTTAAGAGAAATCTGTCACTTACAAAGCCACATAGAAGAAATAACTATTGTTCCTGTTTTTATAGGAATAAATTGGCTATATCAGTACATAAAGACTCAAAAGGAAAACATAGATCCCATAGGAGAAAGAAGAAATTCCCCAAACCATAAGGAGACCAATAGGTGAAATTGGATCTTAGGCAGAAGAAGCAGTGTTTGTGCCAGATTTTCTTTTCTTTTTTCCTGCAAAAAAAAAAGGTAAGGTAGAATCAAAAGCAGATACATTTGGCTCCGTCCTTAGTCCAGAGTTGGAGGAGATACCTCTGGGACAGGTAAGACTTTTGGAAGGATCATGCTGTAGGTAGTACAGGGCTAAATAGGAAACATTCTTGATTAAGAATATGAAAGTCACTGGCAACTTGGTATCAAGGCCTGAAGAATGCCTTTAAAAATAGAAACGATAGACCCTGTATTGAACTCCATTCTGGAAGAAGTATCTGCATCAAATAGTGTAATTAGTGAAACATTATCACTGACATTTAAAAAGCTAGTCATTTTAGTGTATGGTATCTAAAAAGTTGTGTACTGTCTTGAGAGATTTACTCTACTCCTGTGACTCTGTGACTTATTTTGCTCAACGAAGTGTGAACAGAAGTGACACAGAAATGACATATTCTACTTCCTGGTGGAAGCTTTAAGAGCAAATATGTCCTCAGGGATCGAAGATACAGGTTTTCCAGCAGCCTGCACTACAGTGTTAGGATGACAATGATGACATAGGAACAAGGCTATGGGTGACCCTCAGTGGGTGTCTGGTACCAGTGAGAAGTAAACCTGAGTGGTATAAGCCATGGTATTTTGGGTGTTTTTTGTTATTATAGTAGAACACAGTCTCTCCAAAAAACACACTCTGTTTTTAAAAGAAAGAGTGATGTGGCCTTTTCTTACTTCCATAACTAGCTATGTCCTGATTTTTATAGCAGAAGGACAAACAGAAGAAAAAGTTCCCATAAGTGTTAGAAATGGACCAACAGTTGCATTTACAAAGGGATACTAAAGACTGTATGACCCCACTTATAAGTCCTCAGTTTATTCATAAAGTTTTATCTATGCAGTGGTAACAGAAGCATTCTATCACATGCAGAAACGATCAGCTGCATGGATGGTGTGCAAAGGCCACAAGGAGAGGAAGCCCCATGTTGACGTCTCCCCTTGGCCACATCCACTTCTTGTTATTCCCTGCTTGTATCTGCTCTTTATGATGTTCTCTAGCCCAATCCCCTGCCTAGAGATGCTGGTTATTATTCTCTTCCAACTTCTTGTCCCTTTAGTGAAAGCCTAGCATAATTAGGGCGGTTGCCATCTCTGTCTCTAGAGCCTTTCCCAAGCCCTTCCTTCACTGGAGGATGATGAAAACTTTTTCCATGTCTTCCCATAGCTAACCTTTGGCAGGATGCTCCAGGGACATCTCTGGTGTGATGTAGTCAACACCACATCGTTAGCCTGTTCCCCATACTTACAAATGGCTCCACCACCCGCTTAGGAACCAAACCTGTTGCGCAACGTTCTGTGCCATCTCTCATTGTTTCCTGCTTCATCTCTCAGGGAACCGTATCTGACTGAAATGGATTGGGAGCATCTTCCCTCTGATTATCGCTGTTTGAGTTCAAGACCTAATTGCCTGGCACTGGCTTTAGTCTGACAGCCACATTATGCACTCTCTTCTCATCCGTTCTCCAGTCTGTCTCTTACAGAGTGAGAATTCTGAAGCATGGAGCTGCTGGAAACTTTCAGTCATTCCGATTGCCTGGAGAATCAGGTTGAAACAGGCTGAAACTGTGGGCCTTTTGAAATCTTCTCTGTTGAGATTTTTCCTACCATTAATTCCTACGCTTCCTGTACTCGAACAATGTGTATATGTTGATATACATATATATATATATATATATATATATATATATATATGTATGAGTATATTCATATATATATATGTATGTATGAGTATATTCATATATATATATATATATATATATATATATATATATATATAAACTCCGTGAATTTGCTTGTTGCTTCTTTTGTATCCTTCTCAGATGACCCTAGACTTAACCTGCAGGAGCCACTTCAAGTTTTAAATACTCTAAGAAGCTGCCTGGATTTCCCAGGCAGAATCCCTATCCCCTTTTCTAGTGTTCCCCAAGTCTTGTGTTTATGCCTGTCTTAAAACATTTCCACTCTCTGAGCCAGCTATGGCTCAAGAATGTCGGCGGTAAGTATCATGAAAGCAGAGACAGAGTCCTATTTATTGTGCCTTTTCTTTTTTCAGTAGACAGTATTATGAGTGGTTGTTCGTATACATATATCCATCCATTTTGTTGTAACAAATAGCTCCCCACAAAGCAGGGACTTGGAATGATAAGCATCATTTATTTCTCACTCCTGTTAATGTGTACAGCAGTGATGATTTGCTCCTGTGTCTTCCCATTCTGAAGTACAAGCCGACGGATCACCCCTATTTGGGACATGTCAATTTCCTGGAAGGGGGGGGGGGGCAGATACAAGCCAGAAGTGTCCCTTGCAATACTCTGCAGATTGCATCGTGCCAAAGTTGCTATGGCGTGATCAAAGCGAGGTTGCGTTCTCAAGCCCAGTGTCAAAAAGAAGCATTATCTCGGAGAGTGGAGGGATGCTGTGAGGCAGTGGTAATGAACAACCCTGCATAATGTGTTTACAGAGGCGGGGGACATAAGCAGGGAGATTATAATACACTGCACTGTAAGTCTATGGCACAGGAAATGGACTCTTGCAGCTGAGAAGAACCGGAAAGCATTCCTTATCCAATTTTCCCATTTGTTGGAGGCCCGCCATTTTGGAGTGCCTAGCATCTGCACCCATTTCTTTTGTGTGAAGAATTTGGGGAATTTACTTTGGGTGTCTCAGTAGAAGGAAGGTTGATCACTGTGAAATAAGGGTTTTTCTATCTCCCTTGTATCTAGAGCCATGTCCACAACGTGGGCCATGTCAATCAGACCTCCTGAGGCTTTGAATCAAGAACTGATGCCTGTCAACAGGTGAAGTCCCAGGAGCTTTGAGTTCTAAAGCCCACAGTGGCTGCATTGTGGAAGTCTTGTCCGGAGTCCACAATACTGGCAGTGGTTAGGAGTAGTCCTCTGCTGAAGTAAGACCTGGGGTGATGTAGGAGATGACCTCTCAGGAAACTGAGTTCTCTACCTCTCCTGGCAAATCCCTGAGCTGTCTGGGGTCCTTAACTTTGCTCCTTTGCCTGCATCAGCCAACATGGTTGCTGTTGCGTAGACCTCATTTCTGGTTCCTGGAGCATCTTTTTCCAGGGGACAGGGTATAAAGATTTGAAGAGCCTCGCTTTAAAATCAGATTTCTTGGGCTTAAAGAGCTCTCATTCTCTGCTAATTCCATATGTGGGGCCAACTGCTTGACTCCTACCAGCCTCAGTTTCCTCTCCTGTAAAATGTGCATAATGATAAGATTTACCTCGTGATTGTATCATGAGATTATATTCATGCAGGGAATCAGGGCCTATCAGTACTATGATTATAGTTATTCATAAGAAATTACTTTCTCAAGTTCATAATATGTGCTATGGCGTGACCACATCCAGAAGTCAGCTTCCCAGCTCAAATATAGTGCTTGCAGACCTTCCTTCAGATGTCATTTATCTTGCACATATAAATGAAAGAACCCATGATGAGAATGAGCATAAGTTACTAAATTGCTGTGCACTTGGCACACAATTTATAACAGAGGGCCGTGGTCTGAGTTTTTGTAGTTTATGATGCTGAGCTGTCTTTTCCTTTCCTCATGTCTGCCTGGTGTTTAAAATGTTAACAGTATTACTGAAGTTTTAGAGTGTATGTATGTATGTGGAAGGGGTCATGAAACCCAGTTTTGTGGAGTTTAATCTATGCTGTCTGCATGGCAAATGCCTGCTTCAGGATCGTAGAAAGGGTGACACACTGTCTGCAGCTTGCTGCATGGCCAGGCATGACCAAGGGCCCTTGTTAATGGAGCTTGGGCAGCCGCCTGAGATGGTTTAAGACCTTAGATCCCATGGATACAGTGGGCTGTCTATTTTATAAACCAAAAAAACATACTTTCACAATGACTCTTTTCAGGGTTCTAGTGAAAGCTGAGCTTTCTTACAGGGTCCTGAGAAGCTTAGCGTATGGCATGAATCAATCGGGAGGTCATCTCCCTTCTTGGGAGGTTGGGGCAGCTAGAGCAAAGCTGTGTGTTTCTGCAGGCAGGCTTCTTTGCTTCGTATCTCTGCCGTGTTGTGTGTGATTATCAAAAGTCAGAGCCTCTCATCTCGTACTACATTCTGATGGACTTTTCTGAGGCCTGGCCTCATCCCTATCCTTGGCCATAAAGCCCTCT
This sequence comes from Ctenodactylus gundi, assembly GCA_004027205.1. Classification (NCBI taxonomy): domain Eukaryota; kingdom Metazoa; phylum Chordata; class Mammalia; order Rodentia; family Ctenodactylidae; genus Ctenodactylus; species Ctenodactylus gundi. The sequence continues at coordinate 106,197 of PVKB01003157.1, read as the reverse complement.
TGCCACTAAAAGTTGTGAGCTATTTCAGGGACACAAGGCAGCTATGAGGGCCTCAAGAATAGGCAGCCCTCTCACGGAGGGGGACAGTGGACACAGAGTTTACAGAGCAGAATCCAATATGTCCCTGACAGGGCTATTATCCTCTACAATGAGGGGATGTTGAGTTGAGGTGGGAAGAGGGTAGCACCTCAAAAGGAGGACTCCTGCTCCTTGAAGTAGGTAGCAGCCATCTGTCTCCAGCAGCGGCTGGCTGTCAAGGCTATTGTTTTTTTTTTTCCATTTATGATTCATTTGTGCCCCTGCCTTTTGGCTGTCTGATTTCCTTGGGGCTTAGGAATATGTCCTGGATGATGAACTCGGGATCAGCAGGTCCCCGTGCCTCCTCTATAAAGTATGGTACACAAAGTCCCTGTAGGGACATCATGACTGCAGGAATAGGTAGACCTGCCTAGGTAGCTCTGGCTGCTCTGTATCTCCATGGAAGGGTACCCGTGGCTTCCCTTGTGGCAATATGCTAGATAATCCCCTGCTTGGGCTTTTCTGAACCACCAGTTCCTTTTGTATAAGCTACTCTAGGTATCTGTTGTCATTGTAATATAAAATAAATTTAGGAGGAAGGTAGCATTGAATAATTCTTTGACTTCCCACTCCTGGAATCTTTCGAGGCATTTTCTCATTGTGAGTAAGAGACCCACATAGTTCAGGTGGTAAAGGCGGAGCTCACCAAAGTGACTGTCCTGTCTGACATTCCTTTCAAGATGCAGTCACAGATTCCTTTGGACGAATACCCCACTTTCCTGGTGTGCCCCACAGAGTCAGAACTTAAGAGCACGATCAAGGTGAAGGGCTCACAAGAGCCGCATATGAACCTGCATAAGAAAGAGCAGGGAGATGATGAGGAGTAAGTCTCAACGATGGACCACAGATTCTAACAGGCAGTGCTGAACCTACAAATGACTAATGACTGGACACTAGGTTGGGCTTTCTTTCCAAGTTTTCATGAAATTTGTAGTTTTTTTTTAACGTTTGCTAGCTTGGACCAGACAGTAGATACCCCTAAAGACCCTTGGAGACCTCAGGGCTCACTAATGGGATATGGATGTCAGCCATGTGAGAGCCTCTGGGCCCCACAAAGGAGAGCTGGGAGGGTGGGACTTGTGGTTAGAGTAAGGGGAGATGGGACTTCCAAGGCCTCCACCTCCCTAAAGGCATTTCAAGCCCATGGATGGCTGTTATCCATGGTGAGAGTAGTAACTAGGAAACTAGGAAACAATGAGCAATGCAAGCACAGCCTTTCTTGATGGCTGTGGCCTCGCAGCCAGAGCTCCAGATGTGTTCCCGTGTTAGGGACGGTGAGGTGACTGGCAGGTTTCCTTCTGTCATGCTTGCTCTCATGTTCACAGGTAGGGCGGCTAGGAGGTAGGGCTTGATTGAATAAGGTGGGCTTCAGAGGGCAGGCTTTTAAAGACCTCTACCCTTCTCTCTGCTTTTCGCCTCCATAAAGTGACCAGCTTCCCTCTGCTCTGATGTTTCTGCTTTGGAGCCAGTTGACCATGGACTGAAGCATTGGAAATCATCAGCCAAAATAAACCCTTACTTCCTTAGGCTGTATATGTCAGGTATTTTCCCCCAGCAACAAAAATCTAAAGAATACACTTTCAAAAATAGAAGATATGTTCCCTATCTGTTGGGACTGCAAAGGGCAGAAGGTCTCTGTGGTCTAAGGAGAGTCAGCTGAAAGGATGCTTTGCTCTAGGTCATGCTGTTTTGCTTTTTGCTAGATTGCTCTGCATAAAATGGCTGAACTAGTATAAGGCCTCTTCTCCTCAACCCTCGACATCTCTGAGAAGCAACCCCATCCTTAGAGCTTCTTCAGGGTCATCTTACACAAAACTGGCTGTCCTGCTAATCAGTCTTGCTTCCTGCCTCCTCAGAGGAGTGTGCTCTAAGTGCTCTCCTTAATGGACCTCCTGTGGCCTTCTCTATCTCTGAGGCTGTATCTTAGGAACCCACCTTGTGATATCTCCAGCCAAAAGAGCCATGCTTATCTCTGGGTTTGTTTGGTTCTGCACAGTGAGTGGCCCAGAGCTTCTTGCCCAAGACCCATAAATGTCCACCTTGGGGAGGAGAAGCAGGCTGTCACTGTACTGTCACTCTATCCAGTAGCTGCTAGTGCCCAGGGTGGTAGAGTACAGGGGAAAGAGGAGTTATAATTTTCCTCCCACTGACTCAGGAGGCAGAAGAGCAACCCCATGGCCATGATGCCTAAGTTTGCTACCTGGTTTTTCTTGGCTCCTTCCTGGGGTGAACTGAGGCAGGTTATTTACTCCTCTGTGCCTCAGTATTCTGATCTGTAAGCTGGAGAGGGTAACTGTACCTCCTAGAGGGTGCTCTTGTGAGGATTAATTGTCAAAATCTTTGTCAGCTGTTGGAATGATGCCTGTAAAGCATGTAATAAGCACTTTAGGCTTCTATCTAAAGACCGCATGTAAGAACTCTGACCTGGCAACTCTCTCCAGAGGCCTACCCCATAGGCATGCAAGATGGTGAACCCTGATTTCCCAGGGCCAGCTGCTTTTTGTAGTCCTTGCTGCCTCTTGCCCTCGGTTTTCTTCCTTTGGTGGCTCATGGCCAGTACTTGGCCAGCAGACCTGCCTCAGCTGCTGTGAAACCTGCCCCCTTGGCAGGGGGCACATTGGGTACAGATCATTCTTACCCACAAGCTGTGGACTGCTAGAAGGGTGGGCTCTACACCTTCCTGGCTGTAGTCTAGCAGATGGTTGCCACCCCTTCTCCTTTGGTGTCTCCTACAGTCAAGGAGAGGTGGGTCATGACTCAGCAAGGTAAGAGTGCAAGGAGCATGGGGTGACAGTAGGAGCAGGAGAGATCCCCAAGGAGAAGATGAAGCATTGAACACTGAGTGAAGGAAGATGAGGAAGATCAAGCTTGGCCCCATCTGGTCTTTTTGTGAGAATCACAGAGCGAGTTCTCTGCCTGGTAGTGTTCTCCAGATCCCCTCCCCGCCTTCCTTGATGCTGATTTCATTTCCATAAACTGATCTCTTTAGACCATGTCAGTCAGGCTTTCAGTCCTGGCTGCCAGATGAGAACAGCCAGTAGGCAGCATTTGGCAGTGGCTGTGTAGCTGTGGCTCCTGCTGGTTTCTATTAGGATCCCCACTTCTACTCCCTTCGGGCCTGACATGCAATAGCTGCCCCCTCTTGCTAGCCCAAAATATGTCTGTTCCTCATTGCCTGCCTTTAGCTTGGGTCCACCTTTGTAAATAGTTTTTCCATTGAATCATACTGAGGAGCTTCTCACTGATGCCCTAAAGATGGGTCCATACCTACTGGACTGACATGATCGGGAATCCCTGGCATGGTGTGCAGGATGTAGGATGCGCTTCTGTCCCTCCACTGTCCCCAGAAGCCCATATAGTGCCCACTGTATGCAACTGCATGTGGTTATGTTGAATGGACTCAGATTCTTTCTTTGTTGCTTATAAAGGCATCTCCTCCAGTGCCTAAAACAAACCTGAGTTTGCTTTAACCAAGGAACTGGTCAGATCTTTTACCAGCTGCAGTACTGTTCTTAGAGTAGGAAGTGAGTGTCAGCACTGGTATAAGCAATGCCAGAGAGCAGGTGCTGTGATGTTCTGATAGGTATGGGTCTGGGGACTGTTTTCTGAATCTGTGTTTAGAGAAGCTGAGAGCCAGAGGCTCCCTCTGCTCCCAGATGGCTTATATCCTGCTCCTGCAGTTATCTACTGTAATAGTTCTCACTGGTTTCTTCACTGGAATACTTTTCTGATAATAAATCAAAGATTGTAATGGTTCAAATTATCTTTTATCATATCCTTGGGTTTTCTAGAAGTTGCTTTTCCATGTCCTGGGCTTTGTGTGAAGGTCATGGGCTCTTCTTACTGTTTTAGTTTATGTACTGAATCTATTTACCCTGATTTTAGATCCAGGGCTTTTGAGTGGAAAGCCAATGCTCATAAGCAAGGCTTCCAAAGACATATTGTCTTTGCTAGGAAAAAAATCATAGCTGTGGAAAAGCCCCAGAAATCGTAGATCCAATTAATAATTCTATAAGACAATTCATTAGAATGCACACATGTTTAACTAAACAAAACCATAATCAGAGTTGTCAGAAGTGATCCACAGTTGTGTTAGACTTCTCTCATCCACACATCATTTCCTCTACAATTTTGTCAGATAACAAACAGCACTTATCCCCACCTGGCTTTTTCAGCCACAAAATCTAGTTAAAGTTATGTTAGACTAATAGCAGAGAAAGGGCCCGGTTGGCGAAATAGATCTTATCTTAGAGATGGGTGAGTCTCATACAGTCACACCCGAAGTCAGTTTGGTATGTGAGCTCTCTGTAACCTGGCTTACTGTCTAAGAATGCCACCCTTCTGCTAGTGTCCTTAAGATTGTACCCTCTCAGAGCCTACGGGAAGGAGTGAGCCTTTTCTTTGGCCCAGTGCCATTTAACTAGGCCAAAAGAGACACAGGATATAGAGAGAGCTTGCTTCTCCCAGGAGGCCTTACATTCCCCCATATTGCTTCATTCCTTTAGCTGAAGCTGCTGTTGGTGGAACAATGCAGATTCCTTTTTGAGGAGGGTCAGTTTGGAGGGTTATCAGTGTTTTCATCTTGTTAGAACAATTTGTCAGGCCTTCTTGAGAGTCAGCTTTGAAGTCTAGGGGCTGGACGAGAACAAGTGAAAGTGAGAAGAGGGGCTCTGAGTGGCCCAGCATGGTCAGACCACTGGACCTGGGAGCCGTGCAGGAGCTCTGCCATCGAAGCTTCATCTAGGCAGCTGGTTTCTCACAGGATCAAGAAGTAAATGGCTGTGTTCTTATTGTTCATGGCAGCCAAATCTGCACAGCCTCAGGCAAGTGGTGCTCTTGTGGTTTGGGTCTGGAATGTACTCCCAAAAGGTATTTGGATGTTATGGACTCTCTATGGAGCCGCGTGCTGTTGGCAGCTGGTACCTAGTCTGGAGGATAGATTACAGGTGTATAGATTGGCATATAGGCCTGCAGTGGGCGCTTACCCCACCTTCCGTACCTGGAAAGGATGGAATACTGATGGTGGACCATGGCTGAATCACAGGGGCAGGCCTGGAGGGATATATATGCTGCTTCCTGCCTTCCTTATGGGGCTAGATTCAACTTGCCTTAATTTGGCTTCCTGTTAGCAGTGTCGTGAGGAGCTGCATCCATCTCTGCCTCTGCCCTGTACATCCACTGTTGCCGGCCACCCCTGAGTGGACTGTGACCTTCAGAAATTGTGAACTAAAATAAACTTTGCCTCCTCTAATTTGTAGATGTCAGGTCTTGAGTCACAGCAATGGAAAAGTAACCAAGATAGGTGCTGAAGTTGTTTATAGGGTCCTCTTGGCCTGTAGTTACCTGAGAATATCATTGCTTTCTTGTTTCTGGGGCAAAATTCATTACACTCACAACTTAAAGGAGGAGAGAGGTTTATTTTAGCTCAGTCTCTTTACAGGATACAGTTTATAGTTGGCCGTGTTCAAAACAGAAAGGTCTTGGTGGAAGAGCCAGAGTGGAAGACAGCTGCTGAAGTCATGGTGGCAAAGAAGCAGAGAGAGTAGGAGGGGGTTAAGAGCCTTCCAGGTTATAGCCCCAGTGACCAACCTCTCCTCACCAGGCCCCACCCTCACCCCCACATAGCGCATTCGGCTACAAGCTAATCAGTGGATCAATCTGCTCGTGAGTATAATGTTCCCATGATCCGATCACCTTGCAAATGCATGAGACTTTTGGGGGATGCTTGAAATCAGAATCATAACATTGAGGATAGCTCACATGCCAGAAATATCAGTTTTAATTGATTAAAATAAATCCATAAGTGTGCAATTCTGAGTACATATGTTCCTTATATATTCTTCCTCTTTATTTTTTCCTCGGTGGAAAAATTATTTGTGTATATAGCAATAAAAAGATATTAGAGTCCTAACAAGGTTGAGAATCCTGGTAGATTTAGATGAGTAGACATCCAGTACCAGCTCCCACTTGGTATGTCTAATTGCCCCTGGATGAGTGATGACCCTACATGGGCATCTTAGTCTGTTTGGGCTGTTTATAATGGAATATCACAGACCAGATGGCTTATGAGAACATGTTCATTCCTCACAGTCTAGAAGCTGAACAATCCAAGATCAAGGCCCAGAATATTTAGTATCTGGTGAGGATCCACTGCATTTCCTGTGTTGTCTTCTTACTGTACCCTCATATGGCAGAAGGGCAAGAAAGCTCTCTGGCATGTCTTATAAGGGTTCTCTTCCCATTCCTGAGCATTCCTTCCTCATGACTTAATCACATTCACCTTTTAACACCGTCACATTGGGGTTAGGAGTTCGATGTGTGGATTTTGGAGGGGCCCAAATAGTCAGCCCTCCAGCCTGGGCATCTTGCAGCTCCATCCACTGACACCAGCCATGGCCTTGGGTTGTCACCAGCCATGGCCTTGGGTTGTCTCTTTACTGAAGCACATCCTAATCTGTAGTGGTAGCAGGGAAGCTTCCTCGGATGGATGACCTGCCCTATGCCACCATATGATGGGTGCTCAGTCACAGCAACTCCCACGGTACCCCTGCAGGATGGGGTCATTGCTCCTAAGCTGAAGGAGACTCAGAGGATTTAAATGACTTTATTGCGGCCACTTGGTGAAGTTCCTCCATGTTCTTCCCTTCCTACTGGGTCTGCTTTACAGCTCCAAGGACCTCTGAACTCAAAGGAGGCTGCAAGGGCGCAGTGCTGAGGACCCGTCTCAGCGATCCTGTCAGTCTGGGCTCCCAGTCCTGTGTACCTGCACTACTCTCCTTCTGTTTTCCCCAGGTCCTCTGGGTCCTACCCTTCCCTTATCCCCTAGCCATTGTGTCCCCACTCCTGCCCACTGCCTGATGGATGGCCCCTGTCTCCCAGTGAGGCACCTGCCGAATCACAGTGCCCCACTGCAGGTCCTTTCACTGTCCTGACTGGGCACCCTGGGCCTTTCACGGTCTCTGCACTCCCTGTTCCCACAGCCTGTAGTGCTCTTTCCTTTGTGGAAGCACATGGCTTCCTCGCTTTCTTTCTGCCTTGAGCCCTTTGCTCCGGTGTCAGCTTGTCAGAGAGGCAGTCCCTGCTTCATTTGCCAGGTGGCCCAGCGTACTTTCCATCTCCCTCTCTTGCTTCATGTTTCTTGGCATCATTTTTCATGATTCAATGTGGTTTTTTTTTTAAAGTATTTAGGGTTTGATTGTCTTTTTCTGCCTACGAGCTTGTAAGCTCCGGGAAGGAAGGCTTTGTTAGTTTTAGTCACTGAGGCTGATGTGTTGGTGGTATCTGGAAAGAGCAAAGGTCTTGGGAGCTGAGAGACTGAGGCTCTGAACCTATCACGGCCACATACAGGTATGACAGGTGTATGACCTCAGATCTATCCTGGCATCTCTGAATTCTATTGATTTAACTATAAAATAGGAATATTAATATAGGAACCTCTTGGTCTGCTCTGAAGATTCATAGTAAGGTTCACATTGGCTGAATGCGAGTCATGTGCCATGCCTTGTACCAAGTACTTTCCAAGGACAACTTCATTTCATCCTGATGATTTCCTAAGAGGGGCATGCTTCCTATTCTTGATTTACCTAGGGTTGGCTGAGTCACAGATGACCAAACGACTTGCCCAAAGTCCACAGTTAAAATGTGGGAGATTTGACACTTGAATCCAGGATCTAGATTTAGAGTCTATACTGCTTTGCGTGTGTGTGTGGTGCATAACAGCCCTTCCCTAACATAGCTGTTTTCCTCAATATGATGTCTTTTCCTGCGCTGATTTGTCTTCTGTTTCTAGCCTTCATCTGGGTTTCTGGTGCTTTATCCTCCATGAGCACCTAATTTTCCTTTGCTTTCTGGCTTTCTGCTCAGGCCTTGGGTTGGTTTTACCCCTGGAGTCTTCTGGGCTCAGAGCTCCAGCCCCCTGCACCTGCTGCCGCTTAATCCTGGCTGTCCTGCTGCTGCAGTCAGCTCTTTTGGGTCATCCAGTCTCCTTCCTGGCAGCCCAGTGGGAGAAACCAAGAACACAGATCCGAGCTCAGGCACACGGTAGGAGTCGATTAGAACTACTGATGGCTTCCTTGGGTTTGCCATTTACAAGACAGGAGCAGGAAGGGACATAAAACCAGTGGCTTATGGCCACGATCAGATTGGAGACTAGCAGTGGGAAACTTCACATTTCGGAGACCTATTCAGCCATGCGGTTGTTGTTTTTAATCCACATTCAGAAAGGCCAGGACCGGTGAGCCTTGGCTGCAAGAGAGGTCAGCCACCACCCACTGCCACTGCAAAAGCAGTGTACAGGGAAGCTGCCTCCTAGGGGACAAGTTCAGGAATGTTGTCGGGTAAAGAAATGAGTCGCTGGCATCCCAGTGGGCAGCCTCTGCCAATGTGTCCAAGGTAACTTCCCTGAAAGGTCAGCCTGGGACAGGCAATTACAAACATAAACTTTAGAGGTCTGAAATCTGGATCTGGTTCCACCGTGAGTGCCAACACCTTCTGCATGGTTTTGGGCAAGTGACTTTATGTCTGTGAGCCTTGATTTTCTCATCTGTAATGTGAGAATTGTTGGATATGTTTGGGAACAAGTTTCTCACTAAGAGATAGTATTGTACAAAGCCACTTTTTCTAATTAGACCCCCTTGCCCCTTCTTCTAATCACAAAACATCTTAAGGCAGCAAGCCCCCTCCCACTTCCCTCTTTTTTTTTAATTTGAAAGTTGTAGTATTGAGCATGGAGAAGGCAGCAATGACTTAAAAGAATACAAATAAAAATTATACAATAATCAAAAAATTCAAATGAATCTCAGGCTTCAATGTATCAGGAGGTACATGATCCAGGAATTTAAAAGTTTGTATGTATGCAATGTGAGCCTTCTCCTTGCCTAATTTTATATAGATTGTCCTGAGTATTTGACCTATTCAAACCTGGTAACTTTTGTCTAAAAGTGCCATGAAGATTGGTGAGAAAAGACCCTGTAACTGCTAGGAAATCTCTAGTTGAGAGTAAATAGCAGGGCGATAGTGGAAATGTGTTTGTTGATAAAATAGTAAGTGGGGGGTTTCATAAAAGTCTTTTCTTATATTTATGGCTCATCAGTTAATTTTTGTGAAATTAATGGAGGGAAATAGTGCTGTTTATATGTGTGTGTGTGTGTGTATGATTTGTTCATGCATGAATTCCAAATTCTATAACAAATTAGAGACATGGGATTTAGGAAATCAATGAGCCTCTCTCTTCCCACCCCTTTCTCAGAGGTTCACCTCTTTCCTAGCTGACAATTGTTCCTCTTTCTACCCTCTCACTCATTTTGGGCCTTTTTATGCTGTTATTGCATGGATTTCATAAGAGGGACACCCATCTATAGTGAGTCTTTTGTGTTTGATCCATTTCACTAAGCATTATGGATTCAAGGTGGCTCCATTTTCTTTCAAAGCCTTCACATCTGTCTATCTTTATGGCTGCATAGCATTCCATCTTGTGTAGGTATCATTCTTCTATGTATGGGCAGGTAGGTTGTTTCCAGGATTTGACTATTATGAATTGTGTTGCTATATACATAGATTGGATTCCCTCGTGCTGGTTCCTGTGATCTCACAGTAGGTCTTCCAATATTCAATGTCAAAGATGTTTACTGAGCATATGTCCTGGGTACCATGAATATTGGTGAAAAAGGACCCTGTAACTGCTAGGAAATCTCTAGTTGAGAGTAAATAGCAGAGCTATAGTGGAAACATGTATGTTGATGAAATAGTAAGTGGGAGTTTAATGAAAGTCTTTTCTTATATTTATGGCTTGTCAGTTAATTTTTGTGGAATTAGTGGAGTGAAATAATGTTTCTGTTGTTGAGTAGGTTAGAGAGATATAGAAGTAGAGGTTGAGTATGGCTATGAATGATATAAGAGTTGGGGTAATAATGTGTTATTGTTTCTTGAATAATAACACATTTAGGTATAAGTCTTGTAAAGGGGGGGGCAGTCCTCTTAGGGATATTAGGGATATTATTATAATTATTATTATAATTGGGGATTTGTTTCAGACATTTGATATAGATAATGGAGTGGTACTAAGATTTAGGTGAAGTGTCATAGATATTGTGAGTGTTAAGAGAATATAAACTAATAGGTTGAGAATAGTTGTTGAGGGGTTGTAAATGATAATCACTAATATTCAGCCTATATGGGCAATGGAGGAGTATGTTAGGATTTTCGTACTTGAAGTGGATTAAGGTCCCCTCATCCTCCTATAAGTCCTGATAAAATTGCTAAGCTTAAGATAATGATTTGGCTTGTGAGTTTTACAATTTGGTATAGAATAGAAATAGGAACCAATTTTTGTCTTGTTAGGATAATCATCCCTGGGATGGTTTGGGGTCCTTGTGCTACTTCAGAAACTCAAAAGTAAAATGGAGTTACACCTAGTTTTATAAAGAAGGATAATACCATTATAACGTAACCAAGTGTACTGGTTGGGTTTGTCAGGGATCATTGTCCTGATTGTACAAAGTTATATATAATGGATAGTATTAGTTATATATTATGGATGCTGTTGTTGTGTAAGAAAATACTTTGTGGCTGCTTCGTGGAGCAGGGGGTTGTTCTGTTTATTAAGTTGGGGATAATGGTGATTATACTTATTTCTAGCCCAATTCATACTAGTAACCAGTAGGAACTGAATAGTGTAATTATTTTACTAGAAAATAAGGTGGTGGCAATAACTATTATTGGGACGGGATTGATTAGTACAGGAGGGATATAAACCAACATTTTTGGGGTGTGGGCCCCATAGCTTATTTAGCTGAACTTACTAATAGGTTATAGTGTATTAGGTTGCACTGAGAATTTGATATCTTAAGGATAGGTTCAAGTCCTATATAATCCTAGAAATAAGGGGGTTCAGCCTCTATGAATTAGTCTATCAAAGTAACTCTTTATCACACATATTTCTTGTTCTAATAGTGGAGGGATCCTTGAGATGTATCATATGCAAATGAGCCGGGGTTAAAGGTAGAAAAGTTTTTCAGAATAGATGTATAAGTTGGTCATCACGAAAGCAAGGGTAAGCTGCTTGGATTCATAAAAATAAAGTGGTAAGGATAATTGTTGATCCCATTTGCAGCAAAAGAACAGCAACCTTTAAAGCATTACAATAAATAATGTTTCCTAATGAGCAGTCTCAGAAGAAATGTCATTGGAGACATAAAACTGTTTTACTGTGACCTGTGTAAACATCCCAGAAAATAAACTGAGTTCCTTTTCTGTAAAATCTCTTGTCCCTTGTCTTGAGCAAAGTACATTAGATTATTTGAAAAACCATAGCTAGAAGCTTGGCCTAGAAGACCAAGTTCACTCATAGTGCAGAGAAATGGGACATGGCTTTACGTGATGGAAAATGCTGTGCTATTAGCTTCACTACCCAAGTCCTCCAAGATGTACCATTCATGCCCTCGTATGGTGTGGGAAGATGACCCACATCTATGGGAGAGGCAAATCCTGTGGCTCATGGAGGTCTGAAACAGTGAAAATCAGATTCTCACTCAGATGATTCCATCTGAAATTACTGAAATTGGAATGAGAAACAGCAAATCAGCAGTGTGTGTTGACCCTATATAATGTGTCAAATAAGTCTCTAATTCCTATTCTTATTTTTTTTTTTTAGACCTCACATTTATTCCCCTTAATCCATAAAGACAATTGAGGATTTTTGTGTTACTAGTCAAGGAAGGAGTGGCTCAGAAACATTAGATAATTTTTCTAAGTTCACACAGAAAGAAAACACTGGAGTCTGGACTTTAACTCAGGTCCGCATGCTTGTGACCCTGTAGTCCATACTCTTCTGCTTCATCAAAATTCTCTTTCCTTCTCCAAGTGCACCTCTGAGTCCACCAAGGAGGAACATCTGAAACATCTATTCTGGCCTCTGTTGAGAAATAGACATGGTATCCCATTTACACTGAGAATCCATTGCTTTTTCTGTTTTCCTACCTGGATATGTAAGCACACACAGGCACATGTTTTGGCCACGCACACACACACACACGTATGTGCATGCCAGTGCACGCACACACATACATGCGCAAACACACGCCGCTGGAATAGCAGAAAAAGTTAGCACCATGGGAGTCTTCTGAGAGGAATCATTTTTCTTGCCAGGTCCATGTGTCCTGGCATTTGTTTGATGGATGGGTTCAGGGAGCAGGCAGAGCATTGGTAATATGGCTGAATTAAGGTATATAATGAGGCCAGGCCTCAGGCGCTGCCAAACCCTCCACAGCGCCTTCCAGACACAATTTCTACATGGACTGCCAATTTGGATGAAGAATCTGTCACTTAAATTAGGTCGGGTAAGGTCTGAGATAGGCTGAGCAGTCCTGAAGATATGACTAATTTCCTGTCACTGCACAGGGCTCAGAAAGAAATTGTGTGTGCCCATGTGTGTGCATGCCCACCTATGTGAGGATGAGCATCAAGCCCCCACTTCGCTTCCTACCCCTGGTTCCTTGTTTTTCCTGGAGTGAGGAATTTCCCTGTGCAAGGACATTTGTCTGTGAGTGACAAAGCACTGCGGGACTACTCCCACAAAGAGAAGCAGTCTGTTCTCCTGGCAGATCTAGGTCAGGCAGAGTCTAACAGCTGCAAGACAGGGTCAGGAATGCCTAGCCAGGAGACAGGCTGCTCTCTATACTGCAGGAGAGGTCACAGACCAAGTAGACCTAGGGCTAGATTATCTCTTTGTTGCTAACCAGAAAGTGGGATTCAGCCCTACATCCTTCAGGAAAGAGGTTTCAAATTAAAAAAAAAAAAAAGTTAACTTACTTCTTTGGTGACTTTGTGAGGAAAGTTGATGAGAAGCTGAAGTTTCTGGGTTCTTGGGAAGATTTTAAAGATTTTAGATGTAATTGAGGTTGGGGCTAGGGCATAGCTCAGTGGTTAGAGCCCTTGCCTAGCAAGCACAAGGCCCTAGGTTCAATTCCTCATTGCAGCATAAGCTGGGTGTGGTGGCACACATCTGTAATCTCAGCACTCTGGAGAATTGACATGAGCTTGAGGCCAGCTTGGACTACATAATGAGTTCAGGGCCAGCCTCGATTACAGAGTGAGACCCTGTCTCAAAATAAATGAATCAATCAATAAATAAATAAGAATTCTTAACCTAGACTTCTGGACAAGCGTTAGGGAATCTGTGAACATGCAAAAGTTATGAACATAATTGTGTGTATGTATATGTGAGTATATGTATTGTGTCTATGAATATGTACATACATGTGCATGTACATCTTGGTCAATATAGGCTGCAGTAACAGAATACCATGGACTGTAAGGCTTATAAACATTAGAAATTTATTTCTCATAGTTTTGGAGGCTGGAGTTTAAGATTAAAGTTTCAACATGGTCAAGGTGCACCGGAGGCTTTCTTCTGGATGGCAGACTGCAAGTTCTCATTGTATCATCACATGGCAGAAAAAGAACAAGAGTGCTCTCCAGCCTCTTCTTATAAGGGCACTAATCTAATTTATGAAGGCCCCATCCTTGTGGTCTAATTATCTCCCAGAGTCCTCATTTTCATATATCATCACACTGGAGATTAAATTTTAACATAGGATTTGGGTGGTTGAGGAGTACAAACATTCAGTTCTTAACACAGTGTAGATATGTTTTTTATTTTCTGAGAAAAAAGATTCCATTTTCCAGATTTTCTGAGAGGTGTAAGAGCCTGAAGTATAGAATCTACATTAGCGATGCTTTCCTGGGACTAGCAAGCTGTGCTCTAGGAATCACAGATGTGGGACTGCTTTATGGGCACTGGCTCAGCCATGCTTCAACCTTGGCCACAGGGGCACAATAGCCACAGCACTTAGCTCTGCACAGACCAGAGTATAAGGCATTGGTGGCAGGAGTTGGTGGCGTCAAGCTCTCCCAGCATGTAGCTAGACAGCTGGTCTCTCTGGTTTTCAGCAGAGTCCTTGGCTGAGATTCAGGGCTTCAATTCTTGGGTGCCACCTTTGGAGACTTTGATATGCTTTTTCGCAGCAAGAACCATCATTCAGCCCGAGAGGAGGAGCAGCCTGTCATCAGAGCTCCCAAGCCCTCCCTTGGGTCAGCTGGTAAGCACATGCCCTCAGGAGACAGATGGAAGGTGCTGCCAAGTACTCAGCCCACCAAGGAGAAAGAGGACCAGCATGGCTGGCCAGCACCATTCTCGCAACAGAGCTATAGAGCTGTTGGTAGAGGCTGCAAATAGTCATCGGGGGCTGGTGGCTAGCAGCCTGAAGTATGGGCTGTCTGGCCTGTGACAAGGCTCTCATGGAACTTGTGCATAGTTGGGCTTCATGGTTGTCCTCCATCACAGCAACTTGTCTTTCAAATGGTATTTCAATGTGGCCAGTCCTGAGATTTGCGTTGGGATCTAAGAGATACCCCTTTTCTGAAAAAAAAAAAATCCTAGAAGGAAAGAGATAGGCCAGCAGGTGGTATAAAAAAAGTGTCTGGGTAGCTGGGGAGCTCCTCATAAGCAGCCACTTTCATCTCTGTTTCTTACCTTGAGTCCATGGTCAGATCCAAGAATGTCCCTAAACTGATAAATTTCTCGAAGGAACTTTCTCCATAGTGCCTCGGATAAAGGCCTGTGATTAGTTGTACTGTGGAACGTTTGCAGGCATGACCTGAGGAGAAGTTGAAATATTGTGAGACTTTATCCAAGAGAAGACCCATAGTAGGAAGGTTTTATTACCCTGTCTTGTTCTTGACGCTTCCTACCAACATCTCAGAGGCCTGTGGAGAGTAGGCTAAGACAATGGCTGTTCAAATGCTGTGTGCACTTTAGTGTTGGACAAAAGACTGACTGCCATTAAAAGATTTTTTTTCTATTTTGAGAATTTCCATAGCCCTTCTTCTCACAACACCTTATCTGGTTATTGAGAGTTTCATATATGTCATTATTGTCTCTGTGGCTTAGTGTCATGCTTCTTTGGGGCAGGAACTCAGTATGTCCTTATGGCTGGATTGTTGTTGATTGAACACTTGATTGGTGTGTAGTGGGCCACAGTGAGGTGTCTGGAGTGTTCAAATAACATGACCAAGGTCCTGAGTGGTGTAGACCCTGCCCTCAGGAGGCTTCCAGAAGATGTGACCCTTTGTGTTGTGCCTTGTCTTGGCATATCTTCTAAATGGTGTCGGTGGGTGTCGGGGATCCCAAGCATTTCATTTTTTACATAGGATGAAACAACCAATGTATTGAACACGGAATAGCGATGGTCTTTAGTATACAAGTATGTGGCTAAGAGGCCATGGCCATTCCCTTGCTCCCTGCCAGTATTAAGACACCGGGGCTAGAGCCTTTTACTAATTATTACTGGAGATGCGCTGAAGGTGGACAATGGAAGACAGAGGAAAGGGCGAAGGTCATTCCATCCCCAAAGGAGCAAACGTAATTGGTGTACTTCTCAGTCTTCTCTCAGATATTTAGTAGCTACTTGTTGGACATTAGCCATGCATGACCTATTGTGGTACACCTGGGACAAGAAAAGAAATAACATGAATTCTGTCCTCAGAGTTTGAGTCAGGGATAGCTTAAGAAATATAGGGGACCTAAGACTTAGAGTGCTTCTTCTTCCTGTCTTCTTGGTATTCAAAATAAAAAGATATGAAATTATAAATATTTATGAAGAATCCCAGCACTTCTACCTTTCCTCATGATAACTACTTAAATGTTTAAACTATATATCAAATTCTTTAAAAAGACTTTGGTTGTAGAGCTTTGTCGATGTTCTGAACACACACTCTGTATGCCATTTGGGTACCACGGCTCTAATTTTAGCTGGATGGGGAGATCTCTACAGAACCACGTGCACCAACTGCCTTAATTATCACAGATAGAGAGAACCTAGACAAGGAGGTCACTTTTTCAGCAAATGATTTTAGAACAGCAAAATTTGCCCTTGGTCTTCAAGGATAAGTGAGGCTTGCAATTCAGATAGGACCCAGGTCATTCAAAACAAACAAATTAGCAGGGCTTGGTGTTATAGCTCTCTTGCAAGCTGAGACAGTATTATTACAATCTCAGTGCTCTTGGCGGCTGAGACAGGAGGATGCAAGCTCAAGCCCAGCCTGGACAACTGAACAACTTAGTGAGACCCCGTCTCAAAACCAAACCAACCAAACAACAAATACCCCCCCCCCACACACACACACATATGCACAAAACAATCAAACAAAAATTACCAAATGAAACAAACCAGGTTTGGGATGTAGCTCAGGGTAATGGGCTCAGTCTCCAGTACTACGGAGCAAAACAATAAAGAGATCAGAATGAGCAAAGGTAAAAACATGGGTTATATTAGAAGAGAAGGGAAACTTCTCTTTCACCTGAGAGGTAGGGAGATGTGAGGAAATCAAGAGAGAGAAACTGAGAGGTGGGGCCAGAGCCTCTTGGTCCAAGTGCCAGAATGAGGAGTTTGGGTTATACTGGGTAGTTCTCGAGAGCCACTGAAGGCTACTGAACTTCCCTTTGCTGTTGTGGGGCAATTTTCACCTCAGGATAATCAAAACCAGCCTTGCATTGCATTGAAGAATGCCTACAGTGATGAAGTGATGCCAGAGTAATTGAGTATTGGTAATTGCTTTTGCTGTGCTTTGGCGTAATGCATTTTTAAAATGGAGTTCCATTCTGTAAGTGTATCTATAGGAAAAAAGTGCCAAAGGCTTCATTATCATTAACCAGTGCCAAATGGGAGATAGCGGAGCGAATGGAGACCAGGCCTCTGTCCTCCCTTACTGCTCAGATCTGTTAGGGAGGGATCACAGTAATTGCAGAAATTAAAAAACAACAACAATTTGGGGAAGCAGATATTCATATGGCCTTCAAGTAACACCCCACACATTACTTATTAATTAGAAAGAATGGAGGTGACTTTACAATGGAGAAATGTGGCAGACACCACCTTAACCATGTGATCACTCTTAGCAGTCCCAGTAATGGGACAGATTGGCATTATGCGGCCTTTGATGGAGTGTGATGTGAGGGACACAGTATCAGTTGCACAGTATTACTACCCCAAATCCCCAACCTAAAGGCAATAATGAGAAATTAATCAGACACATTCATACTGCAGGACATCTTGCATCCATCAGCATAGACTTTAGAAATGCCAGGGTTTAGAAGGATAAAAAAGATGTGTGCGTGTGTGTGTGTGTGTGTGTGTGTGTGTGTGTGTGTGTGTACAGAAGGAATATTCTAGACCAAAGAAGACCAAAAGGATATGAAAACCAAATGCAATATTTGATCTCAGATTTGACTGAGAATTGGAAAAATGAATGCAGAGTTATAAAAAAACATTCTTGGGATATTTGAGAAAAATGTGAATAAACGTATTACTAGGCTATATTAGATAATAGTTCTATCTATGCTAAATTCCTTGGGTATAACAATTGTATTACACAAGAATACCATGATACCCGATGTATTTAGAGTTGGAGAGAGAGTTAAAGGAGGGCACATACCAGAGACACACTGAACTGTCACTGGTGGATTGTTGTAGATGATGATGCAGGTGTTCACTGTGCTACTGTTGCATAGCAGCAGTAGGGTCTCCTTGTGTAGCAATTTAGAACAATGTCAGCGCTGAGAACTGAGACCACAAATTGGCACAGTGTTAACTTTTCATGTTGCTAAGCTACAAATGTACATGTCCCTTGCTTAATCAAAGAGATATCTTCTGTTAATATACGATGGTTGCAAAAGGAATTTTGTGGCCGATCTTTTTCTTCTCGGTGGTTTCTGTTATAAGATGGAGAATCGTCACTGACCGATGGAGGTGGCCTATTGGCAAAGACAAGGCTGTTTTAGAAGCTGCCTGTCCGTGGCATCTCTCTGGGTTCTCATGCAAGTGTCTCGTAGGCTTCTGTAGAGATTTCACTAGTTACACACTTTGCTTCCCTAATGCCTTCTTCGCTTTCTTTCTGTGCTGCTGAGTTGAGGGGTCTCTCATCTCCCACCCTCACCTACTTCCAGACTTTGATACAGTGTTCCTGGCAGTCTCTCCTTGCCTAGTGTCTCAGAGAGCTAGGCAGCTGCACTGTGTGTTGCCAGTAGGTGACACTGATCAACAACTTCGAAATTCTCTTGAGGCTTTAAGATCTAATGAATTTATCAGTAATTTATCTACTGATTCTGTCAACTTGTAAATAAATTGCAATTCTGAGTCTTTAGTTAACATTGCTAACACCCGAGAATGAATGTTGCAGCTGTGTAGAACATACAGTTTCTCTCTCCCCAATGTCTGGAGAATAGCCAGTGACTAAAGGTCTAGCTCATAGAGAAACTAGAATTGGGAAGCTTCATGTGTGTGCAGGCATGGACCACATCATTCCTTACTATCACTGTTAATTACTGCTACTTTTACTATGATGAATTACCCATTGCACACTAAGTACTTTATTACTTTAAATTTTATATGTAATCATCAAAAAGTCTATGAGATGAGTGTTATTCTTAGCATTTTATGAGCGTAGAAACTAAAGCTCAGAGAGGCTGGGTAGCTTGTCACTATCACATGGCAAATGCAGATGGAGAGCCAAGTGTGAACTGCCAACTTGGTATAAAGCTTGTGCTCTCTTCAAACTGTGGTGGCCTCAATGAGTGTGCCCTTCCAGAGAAACTAGCCTTTGTATCATGGACATCTAAATAAGGGAAGAAGGGCTTTTTCTCCCATATAAGCAAGCTTAGACCATCAGAACATGAAACAGACACATTCGAGGGTGGTCCTTGAAATGTCATTTCCTTGATATGTTACAGGTAACAGACTGGGATGAGGCCAGTGCATAGAAACAGTCAGGAAACATGAATCTGAGGTTTGAAGCCTAATCGGAGAAAGATTAGAATTTTCTGTTCAGAGCACTGGGTGGTGGCTTTACACATTATATGCTCAATAACTTTTTCTCTTTTTAAAAATCTCTGGATGTTCTCAACAGTCTTTGGGGTATTTGGTCTACATGTGACCTGAAAACTGAGAAGAGGTGAGTGACCTGGACAGCAGGGATTGGTGGCACCTGAAAGGTTCTTTTGGGCTCCTCATACTAGAACTTCGTTAGCCTCTTACTTGGTCTTGCTTCACGTGGAATGTTTCAAATTCCATAGCTGTTCTTCTGGATCGCGTCCTTCTTGTCATTCAAAGCTCTTACCAGACCATAAAAACTGATCTTCTCCTGTGACACTGAAGTCCCTCAAACTGACCCTTGCTGTTCTTCATAGTCACACAAAAAATATTGCCCTTTGCTACCAACTTTGACAGAGAACGGAGCTTTATTCTTCCTAGAGAGTGAAACATGTGTTTTTGCATTGAGGTATATCTAGCTCTGCTTGAGTATCATACTGAAAACAGAGATTAAGCAAAAATCTTGCTCGTGCTGAATACAAAGATTTTACCAATTGTTGGGATACACAAATTTTTACACTATTGTCAGGTAATTAGATTTTTCTTTGCTTAACCTTCCAAAAGACCTGAATATATTTTTCCAATAATTTTTATTTCTTTTGCAATGCAACTCAAAGTTATCAAGCTCCCCACTAGAATCTCTAACTATTCTTTAAGTGTTCTATACTTAAATAAGAGAAGATGGTCAAAGATCACTGGACACTTAAAAACAAATGACAGAAAAACAACCTGAAAGACAGAGACATAAAACACAACAAAATAAAAAAAGCAACCTAAAGAACATAGAAAATGCAGGGACATGACATCTTTTAAAATTGTTTAAGTGTCCTCAAAGAGATAAGAGATATGTTGCATATAGGTAAGAAGTTTCCTTGAAAAAAGATATCTAAAAAAAATCTAAAGCACAAATATGAATTCTTTGGAATTAACATGCTAGCAAAAAATGAAAAACTCAATGAATTTGTTGGGAGGTGAAACTGACATTATCTTTTAGAAAGTGGAGGCAAAATATAGAGAGATGGGGAGTAAGGTAATGTAACTAAAGCATTAATCCTGGAGGTCCAACATCCAGATGATAGTTGCTCCAGGTAGAAAGAGAGGAGAAAATTTTAAAGAAGTAACTCAAGAACATTGTAACTCTTACTCATGTCAGGAGTGAAAGATCCCACTGAGTACTGCTCATAATGTGTGACAATACACCCAGGTTGGGGTACACGGAAGTGAATTTTTCACGATCCTCTTGACAAAGTAGGGTTTTATAGTTCCCCATGAAAAAAAGACTTGGGGAGAACTATTGTCATGGTTTCAGTGACTAAACAACGATGTTGGAAACTGGAAGAAGATAAAGCAATGTTTTTATCATTCTGAGGGAAAATGATTTTTAAGTTGCAAATTTATACTCACCTTTCACTCACTATTAAGTGTGGGTGTGAAACAAAGTCATTTCCCAAAATGTACAAGGGGAAAGGGATGAAATGTGTGGGGGTGCAGAATATGTTTGCAGTAAAAGAGTTAAACCTTCATTTTCATTTGCAGTTGTCAATAGAAAATGCTTAAAAACTGAAAAAAATATAGAAATAACATAAGCATGTTAAATAGAAGTATGGTAATAAATCTGAAGGGAAAAATCTGGACGAGTTCAAAGTAGTTGCCCTGGGGGAGAGGAAATTGCTGGGAGTTAGAAGTTGTGTTGGAGCAGGACATTTCTACAGAAAGAATACTGAAAGATAAAGTTTGTAGTCATATTTAATCTTTTAATCTTGTGCAAATATTCTGGAGTAAATAGAAGAACTCAAAAGTTGTGGTGAAGGAGAAGGAAAATGGGGAAAAGGTTAAGGAATAAGTTGAAGCAAGGAAAGGATAAGGGGAAAAGAAAGAATAATCAGAAGAGAAAGAGAAGCCAGAATAAAAGGAAAGTGCATCAGAGATGGTGATGGGAGACTGACTTGATCTGGGATTTTCCAAAGATTTGCTTCCTTCATTTCCCAGATGGGGGAAATGATGTCTTCTCTGGTGGGTTTTACGATGGTTCAATGCTATTGGTATAGTCTTTAATCAATATGTAACGATTTCCTCTTTTGATTGGAATGAGAGAATGCGTTCTCAAAACTATAATTTCTTAACAGTTGAAAAAATTCATTTGCCAACTCATTCATGGTCGCCAAACAATTGATGTTCCTGTGGTGGCCCTGCTAGCAA
This sequence comes from Ctenodactylus gundi, assembly GCA_004027205.1. Classification (NCBI taxonomy): domain Eukaryota; kingdom Metazoa; phylum Chordata; class Mammalia; order Rodentia; family Ctenodactylidae; genus Ctenodactylus; species Ctenodactylus gundi. The sequence continues at coordinate 84,997 of PVKB01003157.1, read as the reverse complement.
TTCCAAGGTAGCTGGACCCACCTCATTGATCACTTTGCCCATGTGTTCAGGACCTGAGTGTTGGGGAGCAGCTTGTGCTGGAAGAGGCTTCTTGCAGTTGTTCTTTCCAACTGGAACATCCCCAGAGGGGTTTGTCCTGCACATGTCCTTGTCTGAGGTGCCTAATGTGGACAGTGTAAAAGCAGAAGTGTGACTAGGGAAGGAGAGTAGTGTTCTCTGGAGAGAACCAGTGGGCAGTTTTGCATGACCAGCTCTCTGTGGTCTTCTGCAACCAGATGTCTCCCAGGACACCAGCACTGTTCCTGCCAGTGGACCAGTCTGGCCCTTTTTTGGGTCTCCTGACTATTTTCCTGCCTGTTTACTGGCAGTTTTGTCCCATTTGGATTGGGAAGTAATATGGTCTTGAGCGCTTCTCCACATGCATGACTTTTCCATCAACACAGTTCTTTTTCTTAGTCTATTTCTAATTAATTGCAGATGAGTGCCCCTTCTTACTACCAGTAAGCAGCAATCACAGTGATCAATAGTTCTTTCTGGTTGATAGACAGCCAGCCCTACTCTAGGATGCCTGAGGCAAGCGTTCTCTTCCGTGTCAGCAATGTGGGAGGCAATCTTCTTCGAAACACTTGAACCACTACTTGGCTGGAATCATTGTTGCTTTTCTTATGTTTCCTTGTAGGTTCTGGGGGACAAGGTTTAACAAAGGGTGTGAAACAGTCTCACTATGGGGCAAGAAAATAATCAGTGTTCTGGACACGTTTAATATCTTGTAGTGGTTTTTCTTTTGCAAACTTTGTGAAGCAGGTTGGAGAAATAGCACAGCAATTTAAATGCTTGCTTAGCAATTGCATGGCCCTGAGTTCAATTCTCTACTATCACATAAGCCATGTGTATTGGTGCACACCTGTAATTCTAGAACTCAGTAGACTGAGGCAGTAGGATTACTATGATTTTGAGGCCAGCCTGGGCTATATAGAGAGTTCAAGACCAGCCTGGACTACAGAGTGAAACACTGTCTTCAAAAACCAAAACAACAAAACAAAACACCAAAGAATTTATATCCAGAATTCCATATGTGAGTTTTACAGTGTGTGTGTGTGTGTGTGTGTGTGTGTGTGTGTGTGTGTTCTTTGCATACTTTTTATATCCTCTTACTGGAAAATCTGTGGGCTAGAGTTCAGGAAAATTCATAAATTCTAAACTTTGTTTCAGCTGGTAGATTCTACTCTTTTGCTTGGCAGAACCTTTCATCACAGAGGATCTCAAGGACTAACGCAGATAGAAGATTCTAAACATTACAAGTTGCTGCAGAGTGACTTGAGAGGGCTGTAATAATCCGTAGTTTTACCTCTGAAAGCTGAACTGGGCTTTAAATACTTGCCGACCTTCACTAGTAAGGAAGGCAGGTCATAGGGGAAGAGGACGCCCTTTCAGGGGAGTGAGAACGGATGGTGACTTCTCTGACTCAGAGATTAGCTCAGGCTGAGGACGCGAGGATTAACTGTGGAGAGGGTCAGATCTAAACAATGATTAGGAAGTGTAGACAGACCTCAAAGACATGCAGGTGGAGGAGAGAGCACGTGAACTGGGGTGCATGGTGGAGGTAGGGGTGCAGGGTTAAATCAGAATGAGGATCTTTGAATCTGATGAGGAGGAATTTGATGGACATTTTAGAGAGAAGCGTTTCACTGGACTGTCAAGGACTGAAGGCAGACAACATGGCATTTATGAGGCAATGAAAGCTATAATGTATAACCCAGGATGATGCCAGCTCCAGGCACTCTTTGGGGATAGCCTAGAGCTTTTGGTGAGCAGGTTGTTTCTGTAAATCTAGGAAGAGTGCTGCACTTTTTTGAGATAGGATTTCACTCTGTAGTCAAGGCTGGTCCTGAGATCACTATGTAGCCTGGGGTGGCCTCAGATTTATGGTGATCCTCCTGCCTCAGCCTTCTGAGTGCTGAGATTAGAAGTGTGTACCACCATGCCCATTTTATGTGGTACTGAGGAATTGAACTCGGAGCCTTGTACTTCTAGGCAAGCTGTTTAACTATGGAGCTACACCCCTTAGCCCAAGACTGCTGATTGATTATGTCTGCTGTGGGCATAGTGGCAGTCAGCATTGGCATGCATAATCTTTAGTAGAGACTATATATTCTAGAATCTGGTAAATCACTACCACTCTTTCTATATTGCTCATTCTTCCCTGTCTTCCTGTTTGTGCACAGGGTTGATATTCATGGTGTCTCCCAGTCAGTTCATGACCATCACAGCCGACTCTGGCTCCAAACACCTCTTTTTTTCCTTTGCATTAGCTTTCTGTAGCCAAGACAAAATACCTGAGATAGACAGTTCAAAAGTAGAAAAGATTTTGGCTGTGGTTTCAGTCCACGGTCCCTCGGTTTTTTTGTTTCCACTCCTGTGGTGAGGCCGAGCGTTGTGGCAAGAAACATGTGGTGTGGCAAAACTGCTCATCTCCTGGCAGCCCAGAAGCAGAGAAGGGAAGGGGCTGGGGACAAAATAGATCGTTTACGGGCACACCCTCAGTGGTCCACCTTTTCCCACTAGGCCCACCTCCTAGGGGTTTTGACACTTCCCAATAGCCACTAGGTTCTAAATCCACAAAGCATATGTATCACAAACATTTTGAAGGGAACTGGGGGCCTAAGCTGGTACTGTGGAGTTGACCAGCTTCCCAACTTCCCTTCCAAGTGGCCTTGCTTCCTTCTCAGATGTTTTTTGTCTTGGCCTGGAAAGTACCTTGTGAGAGAGTGAAGGACTGAGGCTGATGAGAAATGCAACCACTTCTCCAAGAATACTTTGTGCCTCTCATGACTGGCAACTTGTTATAAATGTCACAACTTATCTGCAGCTGGAAGGATAATTTAGCAAACTCTGTTTCTGCCAGATGAGAATGTTTGCATTTCATACTGAGCGTCCTGTTCATGTGTTAACAGAAGCCATCAAGGGAGGGGGCCTCGACCAAACACACAAATGATTAACCTTAAAAGCAGACACATAAACAAAATCACAGTAGATGAATTATGCAGCAGGCTGTCCCTGCTGTGGACAACAGCCCACATCTGGTTTCTCTGCTCTGGCCACTCCTGTCAGTGAGTTGACTCCTCTGTTCTTTTCCTGGCTCTTGATACCTTAGTTTCTTTATGCAGGAACCTGAAGAATGTGGCAGCAGTCTCCTTCCTGTATTCCCAAACAGTTATTCCCACTGGGGCTCAGGGACCACATCCCCTCAAAGGCCACACATGTTCCCACCCACCTGCCAGCTCAGGAATACCCCAGTAAAACATGGGGGCCTTTGACCCCCGCCTTCAGAATCAAGTCAGACAGTCCACAGAAGGGAAGAGAGGCAGGCACTATTGATTTAAGCTTGCTTGCAAGGGGCCCTAGTCACACATAAATCCTGCAAGCCTCAACTCCCCTTAGAGTTGTGTCTTATTTATTCAGTCTGAGCCTTGCTTTATGAGGTGCTGAGTTGAGCCCAGGCGCGGGCACTTTGTCCTCTTACAGGCGCTGTAAGAGGTGCTGTATTTGTTCTTGCAGACTTTCTGCTCTGAGCCAGACAGGCTGAGCCTCATCCAAGGCTGCTTCTTGGCTCTTTCCTTTGACAATCTCCTCTTTAGAGGCCTCTGAGATCGTCCTGTGAGGAGCCAGGCAATGGAGCAAGCAAGGTTGGAGGAGACCCGAGGCCTTGCCTGAACTATATTTGCTACAAGAAAGAAGTAGAGACTCAGCAAGCAAGAAGAAGTCAGTCATAGTGAAGAACTGGGAATCCAGCATGTGGAAACACACAGCTGACTCTCATTTGTCCTGTCCCTGGGACTCTGGAAATTACGATGCTGGGGCAGCTAATAGGGACCAACATTTGTTCTAGGACTTCTGGGTCTTAGGCAGCTCTCCTCACATTCTCTCATATGCTCAGGCAATGTGGAAACAGGCCCTACCGAATTTAGAAATGAGAAATAAGTAGCTCTACTTGAGCCATCTCTGGGGAAGGCACACTATTCTATAACTGGCAGATTGTGCCTTGGAAGACTTTGTTCATGAAAAGACAGCATACTAGAAAATACTGCACTTCAGAAACTCAGTGAATCACTTCTGAGGCCTTAATAAAGAGCAAATGAATAATAGAATAATATTAACTTTTATTCTTCAAGTTAGTATTTTCACCATTTAAAATGAAGCTGGTCAGATCCAAAATTCTGCTAGATTTAAACATCTCCTTCCCTCTGTCACTTATTTATAGTCATCGATGTCTTGGTTAAATAGTTAAAGGGATTGAAAAGTCGTAACACTGAATTTTTTCTAACACAGACTGATACAGCACTCTTCACACTGGAGTATGAAACCAATGTTTGTTGAATGATTAAGTGAAGTAATGAATTCTGACTCTTCTCCACTGCATAGAGTATTGGTGTCAAGTCTGGGAGAAATGGCAGGCTCAGGACCCTCTGGAATGGCCGTTTTTAAATCTCTATGAGTGGAAATGAGAGAGGAGTCCACAGTATCCAGGCCCAGCTGTTCTCTGAAGTCAGCCTCATTGGTGTGCAGTCTAAGACTGAGGTTGCAGCAGGGTCTCTGCCAGGCCGGAGGGCCACCAGAGCAGCATCGGGTGCATGTCTCTGGCATTCCCGGCTGCTAAGAGGTGCAGCTCTGTGGGAAATGAGAAGAGAGAAACTTTCCGGCCTTTCAGGGAGAGCCCGGAACTGTGCTTGGCATTATACCTTCTCCATTTGTATAGACAATGTAAGAAAAGGAGATTCCCTGGCTCCTTACCTGATGATGTGCACTGTCCAGAGATGGGCATGAGGGACAAAGGGCCTGAGGACTGAAGCTTGCTGAGGCTGACTCTTTGCTGTGCTTTAGAGCACTGGAAGGCATCTCAGCCTCAGAGCCCTGGCCATATTAGAATGAATCATTCTTTGCCATGACAGTTGTCCTGTGCAGTATAGGATGATTCTCTGTGTTACCAGCATCGGTGGCTTAGGATTTCTGCTACTGATGCCAGCAGTGAATCTTCCTCTACCATTCATTTATGTTGTGACTGCCAAACCTGTCTTCAGACATTGAGACTGGCTTAGGTGCTGGCCTGTGTCTGCTCGCTTCCGCTTCCCCAGTCTTGAAGAGCAGTGTTACTGTATCAGATTTCCAGGTGAGAAATGACGCCCGCGAGAGGCTCAGGCACATGCCTGTACATATCCAAGGAGAGAGTGATGAAAGTCAGATTGGAAATGCATTTCTGTCCACTGGTGTTAGAAGGTCAGTTTCAGGTAAGTTCTTGGTTGCTAATACCTTCTCCCCAGATTTCTACTTTCCTAAAAACAGTGACTTTCTTCCTGTAGCCCCGCTTAGCACCTGCTTGAGATTCTCTTTGTGGTTGCTAATGAAGTCTTCTTGCAGAATGAATGGGGTGAGAATGGACGTAGTGAGGATGCCAAGTTGTCAAAATGCTTGGCCTCCTTTCTGGCTTTTGTTTCCTTCTCTTGATCTCTCTTTCTGTCTGTCTAGGACTAGCAATCTTGTTTTATAAATGAATTTAAATTCTTTCTTCATTTGAAAGGCAAGTTCTCCATATTAAGTTAATTTATTCACTTCTAAGGCAAGTCTGGAACACAAAGGAAGTATACAAAGAATATGAAAAATGTGGGGACATTGGAGGTGGGGACCAGGAGGACAGGGAGGATGTAGTGGCTGGCAGAGGCAGCTGCGAGTTGGTGGAAGAGGCTCTTCCATGTCCTCCAAGCCAAAGGCTTACAGCAAAGGAAGTGTTTGATAGCCATGGAAAAGCCCACGTGGACATCTTAAAAGCACATCTCACGAAGGAAGGCAGGCTTGGAGAAAGTGTCCTTCTGAGAATAACAACAGAGGGTGCTTCAATTCTTCGACAGGAAAAGAAAACTTGCTGGATATCGGTGCATCAGTTACAGTTTGTGGGGACATCCCTGGACAATTCTTTGACTTGATGAAGCTCTTCGAAGTGGAGGAATCCCCGGCTGACACTCCTACTTCTTCCTAGGGGACTGTGTTGACCGAGGGTACTTCAGTATCAAATGGGTGCTGTACTTGTGTACTTGTGTACTTGAAAATTCTTTGCCCCCAAACACTGTTTTTACTTCATGAAAATCATGAATGTGGACGTCTAACAGAGCATTTCACATTTAAACAAGAAAGTAAAATATTCAGAACGCCTGTATGACACCTGGATGGATGCCTGGACTGCCTTCCCCTGGCTGCCCTGATGAACCAGCAGGAACTGGGCATGCATGGCCGCCTGTCTCCAGAGATCAACATCCTCAATGACATCAGGAAATTAGACCGATTCAAAAAGCTACCTCCTTGTGAACCCAGATATCCTGTGGTCGGATCCCCTGGAGGATTTTGGAGAAGACTCAGGAACATTTCACTCACAGCACAGTTGTGAGTGTTGGTACTTCTACAGTCACCGGCTGTGTGCGAATTCTTGCAACACAGTAACTTGTAGTTTACACTCCGAGCCCACCAAGCCCAAGGACAGAAGAAGCCAAGCAACAGGCTTCCCCTCTCTAATTACAATCGTTTTCAGCACCAACTTACTTAGGTGTATACAATAACAAAGCCACAGTGTTGAGGTAGAACAACGTTATGCATATCAGGCAGTTCAACTGCTCACCCCAGCCGCCCTGGCTTCCAGACTTAGTGGCTGCTTCACTTGGTCCCTGCCCTTTGTTGGGGGAAAAGTGACTGAGACGCTGGTCGAGGTCCTGAACACCTGCTGAGATGATGAGCTCGGGTGGGAGGAGGATGGTTTCCTCAGAGCTACAGCCTCATCCCAGAAGGAAGCGATTAGAACAAGATCCGAGTCATCGGCGAGACGACACGCGTGGTCTCCGTTCTCGGAGGAGAGAGTGGGAGCTGAGGACCCTGAGGGGCCTGGCCCCGCCGCGTGCTCTCCGCGCTCTCCGGTGGGAGGGAAGGAAACCCTGCAAAGCGCCATCAGAGGATCTTTGCTACAGCGTGAGATCATTCGCTGGTGGAGGCCAAGAGTTTAGACCAGATTAACCGAGAGGGTGCCACCCCGCAGAGCAGAGATGCCATAGCCTCTGACTCCAACCTTAACTCCATCCACAAGACTCTAGCCTCGAAGATTACCAGCACGGACAGCCAGGGCAGTAATAGCAGCAATATTCAGTGGCTACTTCTGCTATTTTTTTTTTTAGCTGCAGGGCATGATGGGGGTTGCTGCATAACAGCTGGATATTCTGACAGTTGCGTATTCTTCTTCTTTTTTTTTTTTTCGAGGCAATGTCTCATTCTGTAGTCCAGGCTGGTCCTGAACTCACTATGTAGTCCAGGCTGGCCTCTGACTCACAGCAGTCCTCCTGCCTCAGTTTTCTGAGTGCTGGGATTACAGACATGTGCCACCATGCCTGGTTTATGTGATGCAGGGGAATTGAACTCTTGTACATTAGTGCTCGCCTAAGCGCTTGCTAAGCAAGCACTTTAATCGATGAGCCATTCCTCCAGCCCTTGCCTCTGAACGTAGCTTATTTGCTCTTGGGGCCAGGAATTAGATTCAGTTTACACTATCATGTAAAACAAAGAGGGAAAGAGATTGAACCATATTTTGGTGCAGGTGGTGACTCAACACCTCTTTTGGGTGTGCCTTTTAAAAATGCTTATGGGGGAAATTTTTACAAAGAAATCTCATGCTAGTTTATATTGTGATGTTAAGGAAATGAACATGTTTTCGTCCCGCATTGGAGACTTATAGATAGGCTAATGGAAGGCCTTTTATTCTGTTACTGGACATGGAAACGTCATCTGATTTCTTACTCTATTGTACATTTACAGTCACAGCACTAAAATGGATGACATCAAGCATTTTTAACAAAAAAATGGTGTGCAAACTAAGTAAGGATTATTTATGGATAATATTTTTACTACTCTTGTCAGACAATAGCTATAAACTGAATTAGGCAGTCTAAAAAAAAAACAGAAAAAGAATTTTGCAAATTTGTTAAAAATGCCAGAAAGGACAGTTTAATTTTGTACAAACCCTGCTTACCTTAGATTTCCTTGGTGCGCTTTGATGCCCGGTTTTTCATATAACAATTAATTTGGCAATGAATTTTTTTAAGTTTAAAAAAACTGGATTAATTATTCCTATCTTTTTTCCATTTTTATTTAGGGGTTTTGTTGGTAAATCGTCTTAGTTGTGGCTTGCTGAATTAAATATTTGTGAGTGGTACATTTTTAAGTATAGCGAACAAGACATCATATTAAGTGCAGTGATAAAGCATCTATATTCTGTAAAAAAATAATCTGCCTATGCATGTTTTTTAAGAAAAAAATGGCTGTCTCGGCCCATGTGGAGCTGTAATGCGCTTAATGGTCTGACATATACTGGAAATGTACGTATACTGGTGTATTTTATATTCTCAAATATGCTTAATGCCTTTACAATTTTGTAATTAAAAATCTTTGAAAAAATCTAAAGGAGAAGGTATTCTTAGAAATTTTTAACATAAGCTTGTCAGTGCATATATCAATGGGTAGCATGTTTAGCAAACCTTGTGAAATTTAATAAGTTGGTAGTTACATGTGAAACTCTGAATGCATGGTGACTGCTATTACCATAAAAAGTTTAGTAATTTTGTTCTGTTCTGTCGTGTGCCAAAGACAATGTACTTTCTTCGCTTTTTTCCCTCTGTATATCAGTTACTGGTTACCACTGGTTCATTCTGACAACAGTACAGCAAAAGTCCACTCATATTTTTTAACGCTTGTGTAAGTGCCCAAGTAATTCACCATAGCCTAAAGCCTTGCCTTTGTAATTTGACTTCTGAGATGTTAGAAATCAAAGCATGCACCTGTAACAATGCAACAGAAAAGCATGTTATGTTGCTACTCAATAAAATGTGCAGGAACTTTAAAAAATGTGGAACTTAAATCTGAAGATGCAACTCAGATAGAGACATCGACCCCATATTAGAGGTCAGTCAGAAATATTTTAAGTTGAAATAGAATCAAGATTTTATGTATCTTGATTTCAGGGGTCCCCGTTTGCCCATTTGTTTGTAGTAGCTGGTTAAATAGTTTCACCTGTGTTAGGTAAGAAGCTAACAAGATATGAGATACTGTGCTTTACGTGCTTATTAGATGCCACTCACTCCATAAACTTATCTATAACCATCTCAATTCATTCATATAAGGATTCTTTGAAGTAATCTTTCGCCCAGTGTAACCAGTAATCAGCACTGGTTGGGCCTGGAGAGATGAGCTCCAGGCCAGGCCAGGACCATGCTCTCATGGAACTGCATTTCACAGTGAGTAAGTTGGAGGCAGGAGGCAAAACATTAAAAAAAGGATAATTTTAAGTAATGCTATGTGCTACAGTGGGAGAAGCAGAAGACAAAGCTTTGGCAGAGTATCTAACACGGTACAGCAGAGGATGCTGACACTGGGTAGTCAGGAAAGGTCTTTTGGTGACAGGCAATATTTGAGCTGAAGTTGGGATGACAAGAAGAGTCTGGTCCTGGAATCACAAAGGTCCTGAGATGGAAATGGGCCTGCAAGCAGGAAGGCCCATGGGGCTGGAACATAGTGTGTGAACTTTGTGGACCTTGCAAAGAAGGGGGATGTTCTATACTATGTGAAAATGGAGACTTGTTGGATTTAAGGTGAAGGAATGATGTGATCTTGTTTGTGTTTCTAGAAGTTTGCTCTGGTGGCTGTGGTAGGTGGGCTGTAAGGAGTGCAGGGGCTAGCACAGAATTGGATTTGAGGAAAGGCACCAGGAAGGCTAGAACAGAAATGGCAGGGGTTTGGGCCACTGGAATGGGAGGAGCAGAGACAGAGGGGGCAGAATTCAGAACAGTATGGAGTCCTCGCATGGAAACCGGGGCTCCGTGTCCTCCAATCTTTCATTCCCTGTAGGGTAACCATTATTCCACGCCTCTGCAGGGATGATCAAAACCTACTGAGAGATAACAAGTTGCTTGTGCTTTAGAGAAGTCTAATAGATGTAGAAAAGAAAAAAAGCCTCCTCCTATGCAAGAGCAGTCTCTTGCTTGATTATTCTGATATGCCTCATTATCAGACTTTATAGCAAATGCTGCTATATAGTTTGAACCTTTGGTTTAACCCAGGGGCTGCTCACTGGTATTAATCAATTCAGGCAAGAAGGGACCCTCTGGTTAATTGGACTGAGTTTTATGAGTGGAGTTTTGCTGATGGATGGGAAGATCTCAGGTTTCTTGTTGACCATTTCCAAGCCCAAGGTAGATTTCTGGCAATCAAGTAAGGTCAGTAGGTCATCCAAAATCCATTGCCATATTCTAAACCAACTCTTAAATTATGTGGAAACATGTTTTCAAGGAACCCTTTTCTGTATTTATTCATCTGTTTATTCATTCAAGAAAGGCATAGTGAGCTCCTGGCTCTTACTCCTTGCTGTATGTTGTTAGAAAAGTTATTTGACCTTTCTAAGCCTTGGTAGCCTCGGCTGTAAAACAGATGTGCTGGTAGCACATGTCATAAAAGATGTAATGGAGGCATGGGGGTAATTGACTTTCCAGAGTGCTTGATGCACAGTCAGGTTGGGGTCTTAGAGAAGAATGAAGGCAAATAAGAGACAGGAGCACACACCCATTTCTTCATTACAACCTTTTATGCTGCCATCCATTTCATTCTGGCATGTGCCTAGCAGAAGTTTCTAGTAATAAGAGACCTCCCGGAGCCTCTGCTACCTCTTATATAGCCATGTTGCCATCACTCGGGATTTACGTTCTTGATAGATCTGTACCTTTTCTGTATAGTCGTTGCATTCCCTGGTTCATCTTTTCTTAGATGCTTTGTAGCATATACCCTTTTTCCTAGGTGCCAGTTCTTGGTTTCAGTGTTTTCTAAGTGTGTCCTCTTTGAGAGGGACTGTTGCAGCTGATCTTCTCTCAGGACTGTATTTCATCTTAGATTCATGTATGACTGTTTGCTCCTAATGAACAAACAGATATGGCTACTTGATCTTGGAGTTTATTTGGTTTCCTCTAGTTGGCTAGCAATACTGTTTCCACAAATTCCTTGATTTCCTGACTTCATGGTTCTTGATGTGGGGCCTGTAGAGTCCTCATCTCACAAATTCTCTCTTTTTAAATACTAAACTCATTAGGAAGGAAGTTTGTATGCCAGATCTACAGTTGGAAATTGACTTTCATTATTAGCATAGACAAGGATCTGGAAAGTATTATGCTTCAGTAAAGAAACACGTTTAGTTTTCTTCTCACACTTTGAGAAATACTGCTGTTCATCTAGTTCTGTTGAGTGGATTTTGCAAATCAAATCTGGAAACCAAAGCCTTAAAACCCCAAATCTAGGCTCTCTGCTCAGAACTTCAAATTGCTAACAAACTGTTGCCCTGATTTCTAATATCATTTGGTTCACATCCCTTGGTTGGATGGGATTTTTTTAAGGTTAAGATGTAATTTCAGAGTTTCTTGAGACATCCCTCATCCACCCCCTTTCCTGAGTAAAGCCAAGGTGCTTGTGAAGATTCATATTAGCGCTTCTACATTCGTATACTCACGCCTCAGAGTACATATTGGCTTATAACTTCATGTTATTGGATTCTCCTTCGATGGAGTTAGATATCTGATTTGTGACACTCCCAGATGATGGTGGTTGAAGTTGGAAGATTAAAATATTTCCCCTCCAATGAGGATGTTAGCCTTTTACCAGCTTTGAATAATGGTGCTAGAATCCTTTCTCTGATTAACAGGATGGACTCCTTTCTTTGATGTGGCCGCAATGGAAATGTCGCCAGTTTAGGAGGAGTATGGTAATTGACAAAGTAGAGAAGGAACTGCAGGAATCTGCCCTGACCACCTGGAGTGTTAAAATCAGCTCAAAATGAAACAAAGTGGCCATGCCTGTTAAGAGATGCATGCCTGGCCCATCCAGAGGGCAGTGGGGGAGCTGTGACACATTTTGAAGCCTGATTCTGCATCAGCTTACACGTTTTAAGGGATGACTCCACATCAGCTCAGCCTGCAAGGTGCTTCCCCTCAGGACTGGCTGTGTCTGGGGGTGGGTGCTGCTGTGGGGGAGATGGTGAAGTTGAATGAGTTTTGTGGGGCACAATGACTGTTCCAGTCCTCTTGGATTTGACATTCGTATCTGTGGCCCCTTGAAGTTGGTGATCCTTTGTAGGCCAGGAGGCCAGAGACAAATATAGACTTAGGGAAAACAGGTTCTCAGGATCACAAAGGATCTGAGACTAGATATGTTGGGGGAGGGACGCAGTTCCTAGGCTTCAGTGTCTTGCTTATCCAGCCCTTGACCCAGTGAACTTTCCTTTGGGTACTTGAATATCATCTTCCTGTGTTCTGGTCCTACTCTTGGATTTTATTCCTTTTTTATTGCTCTTATTCTTGATGTTGGTGATATTAATAGCAATATCCTGTGTTTATTAAGCATTTTAAAAATTTATTCTCTGGGTACTGTACTAAGTTTTTTTGTAAGCATGGACTTACCAAATATTTGTAGCAGCTTTCTGAGATTCTTTCATTAAATCTACTTGACAGACAAAAAATTAGAGGTATAGGCCAATTGGGTACTTGTCCCCTTGGGATCTGAATCCAGGCACTAGTTCTGGAGCCAAGCTCTGTACCTTTGAGTCATGGTCTCTTTAACGCCTATATGGCCTGATGAGATGGTTAAAGAAGGAAAGAGAGTAAACTCCTATTTATTCTGTGGCAGTCAACTGGGATGCCCAAAGGTGGGTGCTGTTCGTGAAATTCTTGCAAAGAATCTTGAGCTACAGAAAACAAAATTGACATTTGTTGTTGGGTGGCTTTAACACTTGATGTTGAGGGGGCTGGATGCCCGCCACAGGGGAAGGACAAAATTTACATTTTGTAACCAATACCGATTTCCTTTACTTAGGTACTGAAAGCCTCTGTGATGGAGACTGTACTAAAAACTTCCAACATTATCTCTTATTTCCCTAACAGTCTTCCAGTTGGCTAACAGGATCTTCTTTTTCAGATGAGAAAACTCAGAATTCAGAATCAGCTCCTTGTAAAGCTTCCGTAGCAAGGGGGAGCTGTTCAGAAAAACCATCAAGTTTTAATGAATGGGAAGTTGTTTCCTGAGATGCTTGTGGGCTTGCCTTGTGAAGACAAACCAAACAAAGAGATCTGTCTGCCCAGTTGAGAGAAACTGTACTGTTGCGTTCCAAGATTGGAAAGTCGTGGCCTGGGGCTGCCCCTCTGGAGCTTCAGGACAGATCTTTTTTCTAGCAGTGTACTTCCCTTTGCTTCTGCCTGGAGCCAACTCTTCTGTTAGCAGAATTCTTGGCTTCCCAATATTGTTGTTGTTAGCTTTCAGTCAGGCAGGTGTCAGGTACAAGGATCCCTGCATGAAGCTGAAATGAGTAGAAAAGTGACCCGGAAGGCAGCACCTGTGGTGTCTTCTTATTTTTGGCCTGCATACTGCCTGGCACTGAGCTGGCAGGACATCAGTGCAAGGAACTGTTGGATAAACTGCTTCATTCTTGCCCGATGTGCTGCTTAAACACTAGTATACAATTTGAAGTGATTTTTCCCTGCCCTGAAGGGCCCTTTTTCTTTTTCTTTTGCACATTAATTCTGGTTAAGCCAATAAAACACTATCACACATTATTCATTTTAGAATTTAAAAATCAAATTTTGAGTCAATGCTAAATGGATCATAGTTATTCTTTCCTTCTATGAGAGATGAGCTTTTCATTACCAATTCTGTCAATCTGAATTGCCTGTACTAGGCAGGCTTTGTTTCTTGGATTTGTATGACTGTGGGTACCAAGTGAGATTGTCCTTCTGCTGGGAGCAGGGAGCAAATGACCCCAAAGGTTTTCTTTCACATTTCTGTGGTTATAGTGCACACTACACAAGCCAACATGGCTTGGTCCATCCAATCTGCTGCCCTAGCTCTTTGCTGTCAACCTTCCCAGTGCGCAAATTCTGGGGTAAAAAGGGTGAAGTGAAATTGTGTTGAATGATTAAATGAATATGCATCTGAAAATGCCCAGCAAGTTCTTTGAAGCATAGAGATCATCAGTGGACTTTACACAGAACCATATTAAAACCAAATCCATCAGGAGGCTTTAGATCTGCTTTGGGAAACGCAAAAATTTTAGCTTGGCAGAAGGTCTTCTGCAGCCCGGAGTTTGTTCCTTTGAGCGAATCAATCAGCTTTTTAAAACCCTGGCTTTAATTGGTTATGCCCTAGGAGAGGGTTTTTGATACATCCCCCATCTGCCAGGACAAATTATCCTTTGCATTCTGTGACTAGATTGGTACTTTGAGCCTAGGAGGAATGCTTGGAAGGTGTGTATGCCTGTAAATGTCACTGCTTATAGCTCTTTGATGATTATAGGTCTTTTCTGACACCTGAATCTTGCAAATGATTTATAGGATATGTTTTATAACTAAGCAGCTGCCACAGAGCTCCTGGGATGACAAAGAGGCGAGGTGCCCTTGTATGGCCAAGGCACGGAGAGCCGCAGAGTGGCATGATTTCTTCTGTCCCTGGCCCCACATAGGTAAAGGGTACAAGTCAGAAGGACCATTGACAGCCACCTCTCACTGGACACTTTCCAAGCCTCATATACGGCCGTATGGCTGCTCCTCTGTGCCTCAGGGAACATCTTGCCTCTGCCCCCTTGTCACCTATGCCAGTAATACATATTAGAATCCATGCTGGGGAACTGGGCTTCTGAGTCTGGTGAATATAGTTGTGCTAGAGTAACCTTACTACTTACTAGTTCGTCATATACAATCTTGGAATCCTGCCTAGGATTCCATGTTGATATGCTGCCTTTTCTTTATGTAGAACTCGGTCCCACACACCACAGTTTGGAGAACCTATGAGTCAAGGCCAACATAGGCTTATCAGTTGTGCCTACGGGGAAGGGCTATCTCTACCACATAAGTCAGAGGGAGTCCCATGGGGGACTTGCTTTCCTTTGTAACTCTGGTTACACTACTTATAATCACCCCTCTAGGTTCCTGGATTGTGCTATAGTGTACTATTTCTGGATTACCATCTGTTTCTTAGCTACTGTCTCAGTTGCTTTTTTGTTGCTGGAACTCGATAGCCCAACACTAATAACGTAACAGAAGAAAGGTTTGTTTTAGCCTACAGTTTCAGAAGGTCTCAGTTCACTCATGGGTGTCTGGCAATGGAGGGAAGAGTCTGGCAGAGAAGTGCAGCTCATGATATTGCAAGAAGAAAGATCAGTATTGAGGAGAAACAGGGCCATGAGTATATTCTTCTGCACTGTACCATCAGTAAGCCACTGCACCCTCAGTGACCTGCCCTCCCAAACAGGCCCCACTTCCTAATGGCACATGAAATCCAGATAATCCATCAGATCCAAATATATGAGGCTTTTGGGGAACACTCTAAATCCAAAAGATGACAACTGTTCATATACTTTATCATTATTATATCATCAATATATACTTTATTATATGGAGCATTATAATTTATGCTATAGATAACATTTGATTCTTAATAGTTCTCTGAGGTAAGCCATTGTCATCTTAGTCTACTATTTTGTGGTACTATAACAGAATATCTGAGACTGGGAATATATAATGGGAAGAAATAGATTGTCTCATGATTCTGGAGGCTGGGAAGTGTAAGATTCAAGGGTTGACACCTAGTGACGGCATTCTTACTACATGATCCCTTGGAAGAAGGTGAGAGAGGAGAGGAGAGGAAAAAAGAGGAGAGGAGGGGGAAAGGAGGGGAGGAAAATGGAAGAGAGGGGAGGGGAAGGAAAGGGAAGAGAGGGGACAAGACTTGTCCTTTTGTAAGAAACCCACTCCTGTGGTAATTAACCTGCTTCTATAACGGCATCGATCCATTCGTGAGGGCACTGCTCCCACAGTCCAGATATCCCCCCTTAGATCTCACCTCCCAGTGCCTTTCAGGATTAAGTTTCCAGCACATGGTTTTGGAGAGCACCTTCAAATAATAGCAGTCATGTTATGGAGTAGTGTTGAGTCGTGATTAGGACTTCTGAGACTAGAGCCAGAGCCAAAGTGTTTAAATCCCAGCCCTGACTAACATTGGTTCTATGGCTTTGAACAGGTTGCTTGATAGCAATTTTCTAAGTTTCTTACCTGTGAAATAGGGTAACAATAATATCTTCCTTACTGGGTTGCAAGGGATAAGAGTTAATGCATACCATGCTTATTGAACAGGGCCTGGCATTTGGTAAACACCTATATAAGTGTTCACTATTATTAATAGGATCCTCATCTTACAAATGAAGATTCTGAAGCACAGAGAAACTAAGAATATTTCCTAAAGTCACCAATGTTTAAATGGCAGAGCTGGCATTAAATCAGATCTACCTTCTAGGCTTCACCATGCAAAAGAGGATGGAAGTACTCTTAGTACACTCTTTCTAGAGAGATATCTGCCATGGAAATTACATATTAACATGGCCTGGCATGGATAGTGGTGCATATAAATGAATATTTCTCCTTATGAAAGACTTGCCTTACATCTCAGTGAGCTTCAGCTGAGCTGAATAGGTCTCAGCTCTCTGTATCCTAATCCCTTCTCAGTACAATATCCCTGAGACCCTACCCAACTCTCAGTCTACTAATGGCAGGCTATTTCCACCCATCTGTGATTACCACCCATCATAACAAGGTTCCCCCATTTATACTGCAGTGGGCATTGAATGAGATAAGCTTCATAAAGCGTTCATCCCAGAGCACAGCTCAGAGTAAGTACCCAATAAATGTAAACTACGGTTACTATTACCATTATCAATTCACCTTCTTTCCAAGTTTTGTACCATACTTCGCTTTGCCTAGATAATACTTTATAGCCGTGGGTTCTGATATTCCCCCTTAGCTTCTTGCCCTCCTTCTGGCTCTATTGTATCCCTGTAGAGAAGCACCACTGTGGTCAAGAGCAAGGGCGTGCTTGGGCCTTGGGGCCTGTAGTGGAGCTTTCCTTGGGAAGGGGAGTAAACCACTTAGCTTTTAGGTGGGCTGTCTTTGGACTGTATTCTTTTCCCTGACTAGTACAGCCTTTTAGGATTCTATGCTGTGAGCTGTGTGTCACTTGGAAGTGCTATCTCATCCTTAGAAGGCTATCCTTTGGGTCCAGGAAAAAGAAAACTTAGATCAAATAAAATAAGAGTATCTCTACTATATATTTTGCCTTCCAGGGCCAGGAGTTCACACAAGGATTTGAAGCCAAATACAAAAATTTCCAACAGTGGTAGAGAACTTGAGACTACCACATATTGCTCACTCAATTCTCCTGACAACCTATTTGGCATGAGTAACGGTGGCTCCCCAAGGCCCATATTCGAGTTTTCAGGACGTGTTTCTGTAGGGTTCTGTAGTTTTCTTTGTACAGATTCTTTACTTGTTGGTAAGCTTTGTTTCTAAGCATCTAAATTTTTTTTTGTTACAATTGTGGATGGAATTGATTTCTTGATTTCCTCCTCATTGAATTTGTTATTGGCGTATAGGAGTGCAGTTGATTTGTATTGATTTTATAACCTGCTACTTTGCTGAATTTGCTTATTAGTTCTAGGAGACTTCTGAATGACTTTATTGGGTCCTTGATGCTGTCACCTGCAAACAAGTTTGTTATAACTTCTTCCCTTCCAATTTGTATTTCTTCTGTTTCTTCCTCTTACGTTATTGCTCTGGTCAAAATTTCGAGTACTATGTTGACAAGGAGGGGTGAAAGTGGACATTTTGTCTTGTTCTTAATTTTAGAGTGAATGCTTTCAGTCTTTTCCCATTTAGGATGATGCTGGCACTCAGATTGTTATGGATGGCTTAGATCAGATTTAGTTAAGGTCTTTCTATTCTTATTTTCTTCAGTTTTTAAAAAATCATAAATGGGTGTTAAATTTTGTCAAAGGCCTTTTCTGCATCTGTTGAGATGATCACATGATTTTTGTTTGCATCTGTTAATGTGTATTACATTTATTGTTTTGCCATCTTTGCATCCCTGGAATGAAGCCCACTTTGTTGTGATGTATCATTTTTCAAATGATTTTCTGTATTCTGTTTGTATCTTTTTGATATTTTTGCATCTATTTTCATTAGGTAAACTGGCTCATAATTTTCTTTTTCTTTTTCCTTTTCTTTTTTGTTGGTCTTTGACTTGTTTCAGTATTAAAGTTATAGTGGCTTCAAGGAATGACTTTGGTACCTTTTCTTCCTTTTCAGTCTTTTGAAAAGGTCTGATGTATATTGGTCTTAAATTTTCTCTTAATTTCTGGTAGAATTCTGCTGTGAGTCTGTCAGGTCCTTGGCTTTTCTCAGTTGGAAGTGTTTTTATTACTTCTTCAGTTTTGTAACTGGTTATTAATCTATTCAGGAGTTATATTTATTCTTTCTTCAGTTTGAGGTTGATATATATTTAATATAGTTTATTACATGGCCAGGATTATGTTTCTTGTGAGCTCACTATGAGTTGGGAAGATTGTCTTGTTTTATTTGGGTGGGCCCAGTGTGACTGTAAGAGTAAAGAGACAGGAGTCGGAGAGACTCAACATGAGAAAGACTCAGTTCACATGTGATGACTCTGGAGATTGAGGAAGGGTGCCACGAGTCAAGTTGGAGAAGGTAAGAGATGACTTCTACCCTAGAACCTGCAGGAGGAATGCAGCCCTGCCAACATCTTTGTTCAATAAGGCTCCTTTGATATGTTAACCTCCAGAACTACAAGATAATATTTGAGTCATTTAATATCACGAAGTTTGCAGTAATTTGTTATATCAGCAATAGAAAACTAATACCTCCTATAAAATGGGAAATAGTTATGATTTCTTGGAGCTTAGAGAGCATCAATGGACTGTGAAAGGTCATAGGCAGTGAGAATTGGAGCCAAGTCCCATAAGCAGCTTCTGATTGTGGAGCCTGTACTTGAACTACCACTCCGTTGAGCTCCCTGATTCCTGCCGCCCTGTAAAGCATGACCTTTGTCATTTCCTTATTCACCATGTGATTTCCCTGAAGGGATTTGCATGGAGGGAAGCAGGACTCAAGAAGCTTGGAATTCAGTTCCTTGGTTGCTTTTCGATCTCTTTTCATCAGAGGCCCAACCCAGTGTACAGAGGAAAGGAAGAGAGAGACCTGAGTTTCAGGAGCTGAATGGGCAGACAGTTCTGGCGTGGCCTTGCCCCATGTATGCTGTGATGGAACAGTGGTCTGAGCTGACTCTGCCCTCAGTGGCGATCTGTGGTGGAAACCTTCAAGTTCAGCTGCTGAACTGTGAAAAGCTATGTAGAGGCTCAAGTGAGTGGAAGGAAAAATAATTTTGATTTATAGCCAACGCAGTTGAAAGGATGCATGGATGAATGAATACTCTCAGTGGTTCTCGAAACTTACTCACTGGATATAATTTATTTGTGTTATCATTTTCTGAAGCTAAATAATATAATGTAATATAAAACTACTTTTTAAAATGTTATTGTGAAGACAACATTTCATAGGAGAAAGGATGTGGAGTGCTTTTTAAAAGGGTAGGCAGGGCAAACTCAGGGCATGTATTATTTACTGTGAATAAAAATACATCCTATAGTAGCTTAGGGAAGGAAAGAAAAAGTTTAAAGGAGAATGGAAAGAACTGGGCATGTTCAGACAGGCAAGAGGAAGGACAAGTACTGCTTGTAAACTGTCACAAGCAGCATTGTCCAATGCAGTAGTCAGTGATCACATGTGTGACTGTTGGGCACTTGAAATGTGGCAAGTCCAGTTTGAGATGTGTCCTAAATGTGAAATAAATATCCAGTTCAAAGACATCAAGTGTGACAACAATAATAGGCAATCTCAGTAGTCATGTATGTTGATACAGTAGCCGTCTGAATCTGTGGGTTTTATATCCTCTGGTCCAAGAAGCCAGAGTCCAAAAGTACCTGGGAAGATCACAAGTTTGAGTTCAGCCTGGGCAACTTAGCAACACCCTGAATAAGTAAGTAAATATATAAGAATATAGCTCAGTGGGAGAGACAGGAGAGAGGGAGCGAGGGTGTGGGGAGGGACAGACACAGAGAGAGAAGTGAGGGGGGGGGAGTGAGATGGAGAACATTGTAACTCTTCTGAATGTGAATGTACCTAAATACAGTATAATAACTCTTTACATGGCATTTATACTGGATTTGGTTTTATAAAGAACAGAAAGATAGTTTAAAGTATGTAGGAGCATGTGCATAGTATGCTATTTACAGACATTGTATTACGAAAAGAACTTGAATATTTTCAACTTTTGGTGTCTGTGAGGATTATCAGAGCCAGTTTTCTAAGGATATTGAGGTATAATTGTATATTGGGGTGATAATATTTTAGATGTGTTTGTTTAAATAAAATATATTATTAAAATTCATTTCATTTGTTCTTTATAGTGTTTTTAGGGTACCTACTGGGACACGTAAAATTACTTACATGGCTTGTAGTTTATTTCTGTTAGAAAGTGTCTGTCCATAAGGCAGAGGTAGGAATGGCATAATATAATGAGGAGCCAGTTTGTCCATTTCCTAAAGAGATGGAACAGTTGGTCATGCCCAAAGAAGACACACAGTGAGCTCTCTGTCACCAGGGTCACAGGCAAAAATAGAGGCCCTTCTCATGGGCTCTTCAAAGGTATTGAGTCTTTGAAAGAAGATGGGTCAGGTCACCTCTTGAGTCCTTTTAATGCTTAAAGGACTATGAGAACATGAGTTGATTTTATATATTATGTACATTTTGTTTCACTTTTACCATCATCCACTTCCATAGTTCTGCTCATTACTCTTGGGTAAATGTCCTTGTCTTCTTTCTGAAGTCTAAAGGAGAGGAAAGAGATGTCTTGTTTCAGGAAAGCATACAGTTCCATAATGCTGCTGAGCCCTTTTTAGCCCTTTTGATGTTCAGGTCAGGCCCTGAGTCACTGCACTCTGGAAGAACACACTGTCCCCGACAGCTGTCCCATCCCAGATGAGCTCCTTCGGCAGAGCTTTGGGGCTCAAACCCCCAAATCTGCTTTCCCACTGTACTATGGCCTAGAAGAACTGAAGAGTCTTGCACCCTTTTCCTCCAACACTCAGCAGAAGGGCTGGAATGAGGCTCCCTGGACTTGGGCTGAATATTGTCCCTGCTCAGCCCAAGAGGCCTTTATTGTCAGCTGAGCCAGTGATTAGCATATACTACTCCTAGCCGCAAGAAGAAATTTGAGACCTTGTAGAGAAGAAATGTGTGTAGGCTGTTGAGCAGAACTCATCTGTACAGTTTTCTAATTACAAAACAAAGAGTCACACATACTTCCCACATTCTTCTTACAGCATGTTCTTGCACTTTGCTACGCACAGCCTCCCATGCTGGCTTTCTGCCAGTGCAGGCTGGCTTTGCCCTGGTGTAACTATACCTGGGCCCTTTGGGAGCAACCATTGCTTGTAGGCGGTACTACCAAGTCAAGCAGACAGGACTTCACTGTCCTTCTGAGGCAGGAAACTACGTAAAAATACATGCCATGTGTCTGGGTAGAAGGGACAGTGCAAGGACTTTGCACACACTCCCTCATCTCACCCTTGGAGACCCTTAAGGTGTATATTTATTGTCCTCATTTTGTGGAGAAGAAAGTGAAATTTCTGAGGGATTAGGAGGCCACATAATTGGTAAGCTTCAGGGCAGAGCCAAGAGAACAGATTGATCAGACTTGAGACCCCAAACTATAACAACTATAACAACTATTTCAGTGGCTTTGCAAATCCATATGTTAGAGTCTAAGGGGTCTTCAAATTAGAGGTACAGGTCGCAAAAGAAAATAAAAAGAAGGCATGGGAAAACATGCCACATGTGTTCATTCATTTCCTCATTCCTTCATTTATTCATTATGGCTTGCTCCCAAGCCCTTGGTAGGAGATCTGGTACTAAAAATGGGAGCAACCCCTATCTTTCACACTCCCCCACAGTGACTTAGTACTTGGTGGCACTGTGTAGCCTGTCTGTGGCTCTGCTGGTTGTAGACTAAAAAGCAGTAAAAACAGTTTCTATACGGGACAGAGTGGGTCATTCATGTACCTAGGCAGGAGGCATTCAACTTGGAAGTAAGAAGCTGGCATTTAGTATGGAGGAAACCAACTAAGCAAAGGCCCAGAGGCTGTGGGTGCATTGACATATTAGAGGCCATGGTGGTCCGTTGCTAGGAAAGGACACGGTGGCTGAGCTGTTGCACTGGTCCTTTCACCAGGTCATGTAATAGGAAGTGGCAAAACATCCCCCAGTTCCCTCAGCGATTCAGCTTTTATCTAACCCACTTTTTTGTATGTGTGTCAGCCACTCTTAGCATGTCTGCAACTGTTCATACATGAGGCCCTTGACCAGGTAGAGGGAGTAGCCGACAGCTTGCAGGCAAGCATCCCAGTGCTAGTCTGCCTATCCAGATTTAGTTTAGGCTTGAGAGATTCTATCAGAGGGCAGTTAGTTCCCTGGAAACCACAAAAATGACCCGAAATGCAGAGAAGAAAGAGGCAGGGACTCCTGTTGACTATCAGGCATTCTCCAAGGAGGGAGTGAAGATTTATTGAGTGTTAAATGTCAGTATCGATGTAATAAAGATGGTATACTGTAAGTAATAGGTACTTTCTAGGTGAGGAACCATTTTCAATAAGTTGTCAACCTGTCTAGTACTATGATTTATTATTTTCTAAGAAAGGAGGAAGGAGATGAAGGAAACCCATTTGGCGTTATTTAACTTTCAGATCTGCTCCTTAGTTCTTCTCTTCATGACAGGAGCACAAGTGTCCTGTGGCACCCGAGGACGCTGGGATTTACATACTTTT
Source organism: Ctenodactylus gundi (assembly GCA_004027205.1). Classification (NCBI taxonomy): domain Eukaryota; kingdom Metazoa; phylum Chordata; class Mammalia; order Rodentia; family Ctenodactylidae; genus Ctenodactylus; species Ctenodactylus gundi. The sequence goes on along the minus strand of PVKB01003157.1, from coordinate 62,160 downwards.
CAGACATAAAAATCCAATGTTCCTTTTGTTTTCCTTCCTTCCCTGGGGATAGTCATATAGACAATGGATTTCTGATCTTCCGAAGGAGCTATAACAGGAGAACGGTATTTGGAAATAAAAAATGGTGTGAAAGAAGGTGGAAAGGACCAGAGGTTAAAGTACTGGGGTGATGCCAGGTACCTAACAGGTATGGCACAGTGTCAGTGGGGGGCCTGTCATCCCTCAAAGTTCTGTATATAATTTCAGATAATTTCACAGCTCTTAAGAGTACAGAGCCTTTCTTGTGAACTTCTGTTCACCCCAGAAACCCAAGATCACCTCTACATCTTGGGCCCATGGGTCTTCTCTGTGATGTGCTCATTGTGCTGGTAGTGCAGAGAATTCACCCCCATTCACATTCAGGAAAACAGTGGGCCTTTCACCAAGGAGCTTTAGTAGAACAGTAGCTGTAATTGGCTCCAGAAAACTCCGTCTTCTTAAAACATCCTGCTGGCCACTTTACCTGGTGAGGATTTATTGCCCTACTCTTTATGCTCACCCCCTTTCGTCTTGCTGGGCTGACCCACAATGTCCTCCTTCTTTTTCTCAGGAGCACACCTCCAGCCCTTTATCATAAGCTGTGAATTCTAGCTCACAGGACCAATCTCCCCTTGGTCTGGGCCATAGTTGGTACCCTGAACCTAGGAGGTGATTGTATGTATGCTGCCTTGGCACCCAACCCTCACCATGTTGATCTTACAAAGACTTCTGGGTGAATTTTACTGTTAACCATTATCATAATAAAACTGTGTCTTTTCTGTCTTATCTTTAAATCTGGGAATAATGAGGATCATATTTTACTAATAAGGATGAAAGTCTTGGAAATGTTTAGTGGCTTGCTCAAGATCTTATAGAGCCCTGCATTTAGGCCCTGAGTCATGATTCAATCTGGACATGGAAGAGTTGAGGTCCTGGTCATGCTGCCTGACACTAACCATTCCCAGCTACAAAGACTGAGGACTTTTCTTTTCATCTTAGTACACCAGTTTGTGGACTCTACTTTCATGGGCCCCAGCATGGCTGCTCAGTCTTCCTCCCCACTTTGGACCTAGTCCCAACTCCTATACCTACAGTTTGCTGGGGTTGCTGAGATCACCGCCAAACTTGAGTTGTGTCCTACTAATTCCTAGGACTCTTGTTCTTGTAAGCCACATAACTTCCTGCATGTTCTGTCTTGAGTCCCATGTCATCATTTGAAGGCAGCAGAGATCATTAAGTGTTTACATTTCACTTGGCTGTTTTTGAAATGAAGCACATTGCTCAGAACTAGCCTGGGTTTCCAGGTCAGAAGAGAGCCTGTTGAATTTTGTAGCATTCTTTCTTAGAGACAGGCAAGCTCAGGTAGGCATCGTGATTCCAGTTCTCAGCTGCTCTGTGACTTTGGACAATAAATAGATTTTTTAAAACTGCCCTGAGCTTCTGGTTTCTTATTTGCAAAAATGCAGATCATGAGGGTTTTCTCCTTGCACTCTTGACAAGATTAAATGAGAGTCTCTTGTGCACAGTATGTGCTGTTTCCTTGAAATGAGTAGGTTATACACTGATCCTAATCTGGCTAGCCATGGCTGTGTTGCTCTGGGCCTACATTTCAATCTGCATCTGCCCATGCAGAGTTCACGGCTTCTCTTTGGAGCGGCATTAATCATTTCTCCAAAAGCACATGAGAAGGAGCCTAAATACCAATTCGCCCACGGGTATTGAAATCATTATTTATTGAAGAAATGTTGGTGCATCCCCTAACACTTGGCCCCCTGTGGCTCATTAGCTTCACCAAGGGCTGGCTTTAGTACTTTCTGCCCTTAAGAGACTTGCTTCAGTTAGGAGAGGGAGAGCGTATGTTTCCCTGTGTGTTTCATGGTGTTCTCACACAGACCTGTGCCCAGACTTCTGCAAGCCTTAGATCTTGCAAGTGGTCTGTGCAATAGGCCAGGAGAGGGGTGGAGTTGGGGTGGAAGCATGTTCTCAAATCCACTGGCCATTGACTCCTCCAGAATGAGTAGACTATTTTAGCCTCAGAAGAACATTAGTGGATATTCTTTTTTTCTTCAGCAAGATACTTTGTGTCTACACTGGCACTGATGGTATCAAGGTGACCACATGGCTCCTACCAGGATGGGGAGATGAAAAAGTCAACAGAGGAGCAGTCTGGTGCAGACTGTGCCATGACTGAGAATAATAGGGTGCTGAGGACACTGTAGGAAGGCCTCAGACAGTCCTAAGGGACCAGAAAACATTCCCAAGGGGACCCAACAGCTGAACATTGGAGTACAATAGAGGTAGAATGAGACTAGAGCTTGGAGGAGGGACATTTCAGGCCCAGTGAGTAGCAAGGGGGAACACCAAGGCAGGATTCTCTCTCAAGTGCAACACTGGGCGTCTGAACACACCAATGGGACATGACAAGGTTTCCCATAAGCTTCTCATAGAATAAAGAAGACTGAGCAAGTGGAGTGAATCTGTGGAAAGGCTGTGCTTCTCAGATTTTAATGCACCCCTGAATCACCTGAGCATTTGTTACAGTTCAGTCTGGGCCAGCAGTTTCCAGTGCACTCATAGATGGAGCCGTGGCTCCTGCTGGCCCTTGAGCCACACTTCAAGTAGCAAGAATAGACCTCCAGCAGGCAGGGGAAGCTCTGTGTGAGACCTCACAGAGTTTCATCTCTGTCTTCCATGTGGGGGAAGTCTGGCTTTAGTTGAAGGAGTGGCTTTTCGGTCAGTTTGTAGGCCCATCATTTAATGTGCATGGGGTTCTGGTTTGTTTTTATTTCCCTCTTAACAACATTTACATCCAGTGTCCATGTTTCTGACTTATCAGTAGGACACGGCAAGGAGCTCTGAAAGGAAGACAGACTGCCCAGCCTATGGGAACCTGGGCTAATATGATTGTCCATGTGGCTTCTGTGAAATCCTAGAGGTCTGGGTCTCACCCTTCTTTCAGTGAGCCCAGGATGCCCCCCTTTGCTCTCTCAACCTCTGAACTTGCCTTCGTCTCAGAGCAGTCCAAGCTGAGCTTTCTGTGCAGGGAACTCTCATTCATTCCCTTGGAGCCTCTCTGGCTCCAGTGGTCTGTGTGCTGAGGCGGAGAGCAGTGTGTGGGCAGCGCTGAGTACCTAGTACAGGTGTGCAGATTCTGTGGGCCACACAGCTGGGGAATGGCTGCTGAGACTCACCTGGTCTTCTCGCCACTCTCTGGCTTCGCATGGAGCCCAGCCAGAGCCAAATGTCCTCTCTCAAGTTGTGCTGTCCTTACCAAAGCCCCTAGTGGGGAGTGACTCATCCAGTCCCCCCAGGATCTGAAATATTGAGCACCTACCATAAGCCTGGGCCCCAGGAAGGTGGGTCCTTCGTTTCAGGACACCCACACAACAGCCAAATAGATAAAACAGAAGAGAACATTGACAAGTACAATTTGGTGGGCTACAGGAGAACGCAGGGGACATGAAGACATGATAGGAGTGGATAATTTTGGGAAATAGAATAGATAATTTAAAGAAATGTGTCTAAGTGGTACTTTGAGGGATGCCTTTGCTTAGCAATATGGATGGAGCCCAACACTGAGCTGTGTACTAGAGCACAGCTGTGATAAAACAAACCAGGACCCTGTGTCCTGAGGGCCTGCTAGGCGGGAAGAGGGAAATCATTCTGGGAAGGTGCCATCAGTGCTCTGTGCTCTTTCACTCTGCCTCAGTACACTGTGGCCCAACTTCCCAATAGCAAATCCATAAGCTTGTCCTTGGATACTTTCTTTTTTTTCCAGTGGAGTCCACTTTGCTAGGCAGGCCAGAGTGTGGGGAAATAAGTGCCCTGCCCCTCACAGCAGCCAACAACCAATGACTGGCATAAGATGGTGTATAAACCTCCTGGTCGGCTTGGGGATGGGGTGTGCACTCTGCCCTACTTCCCTGGTAGGAGTCAGCCTATCACCTACCTTGTTGGCTGCATAATGCATCCTTTATTTGCCGCCTTCCCTTTCTTGTCCCTTTTTCCCTTATCTGGTTTGCTTCACCTCCTCCTTGCACTCAGATGCTCACCCTAGAGTTGGTATCTGAGAGAACCTCAGCTATGCCATCAAGAAAGTGTGATCCGTGTTTTGGAAAGGGGCAGTGGCATGGGCAAATGCCTCAAGGTGTGGCACCCAGAGAGCTGCTCATGCTGTGCTACAGCCAGGGCAAGGGTGTCCCAGGCTGTCTCCACCTATAGTAACTCGGAGGAGGGTAGCCTGGCTGAGTGAAAGAGGCTACTGGGTGACTTAGTGGCTCTCTTGGTCCTAATTTTAGTCTATCATGAGCTACTTTGTAAACTTGTCCAGACCCTTGGTGAGCCTTTTACCAAGATCTCACAGGTATCACCCTCTGGAAGTAATTCAAGGAAATTTTATCAGAAATTTTATCAGATTCGAAGGTCAGTGCCAAGATGCTTGGAGAAAGTTATGGATGACAATACTTTCCTGAGCACATGCCTTAGAACTTCAGTCCTGAGATATAACCCCAAAGCAGGGCTACCAGTCATTCAGGTTGTGAAAAGTTGAAGTTACATTTCATCCATAGAGATTCTCAGTGTATCAAAGACCTGAACATCCAGAGTAAGAATCTCTTTCATGTACCCAGAGTTAGCCAGTACTTCTCAGGATTACTTGATCATGAAAACTTCTATCTCACAGCACTTAATAACTCGACACAATACTGGGGTCTGTAGAGAACAATATGGGAAGTGCTGATGTCGAAAGAATATGCACCTAGAGAGTCTGGGGAGAGTCCAGAAGGCTAAATCTGGCCTCCCAGTATTACTCTTCTGCTGTCAGGGAGCCCGGCAGGAATGGTACCACGTCATTATGGAGTCAGGTCATGGAACCACCACTGGGAACAGGAAGTTGGCCAGAGACTGCTCAGAATCTCTTTCTATGAGTCTAGAAGCAGAACATCAGCGAATGATGGGCATGCTTCATAAGCAGTTGCTGCAGAGACGGCAACGTGGGAAATAAGAGAAACCAACACACAGAACTTGGATCATTAAACCAATGGATGATGGACAACGAAGAAGGAGGAGAACTGCATTCTGGACCATGATCAGAGGAGTAGACAAGAGCCTGGGGACGAGCAGGGAGAACAAGGGTAGCTTAGTCACACACACACACACACACACACACAGAGAGAGAGAGAGAGAGAGAGAGAGAGGGAGGGAGAGAGAGAGAGAGAGAGAGAGAGAGAGGGAGGGAGGGAGAGAGAATCTTCATCTTCCCTTCAGGCTGTGGCCTGCCACTTCTTTTACCCTTGTTCTTTTGAGTGGAGGGCCACATATAAAAAAGAACTATATAATTAATGTATTTAAGTACTAAAATTTCCTTTTTAAAATTTTTCATTGTGACATTTTTAAAAATCAAGGACAAAAAAAAAAAAAACAGTAGGCCACAGGTTAGACAAGCCAGTCCAGAAGTCATGGAATAAAAGGAGGTCAAAGCCTCAGGTAGCGAAGGTGTCAAAGGGCAGTGCCTGGCATCTGGCTCTGACAGCATACAAGGAAGAGTTTCCTGTCTCCCGTCTCTCTTCTCCACCTTCTGGTAGGGCTAGGAGGGTAGGAGGGTGGCTGCTTTGCTCTGCTCACTGCTTTTTTCTTCTCCCCTTATTTCTGCAATGGTAGAGTAAGGAAGCCACAGTGCATTTGAATTGAGGAACCTTGATATAAGTGCAGATCTTTTAAATGAATTTACATTTCTGGACTCTCTTCCACTAGATGAATTTGCTGCTAGGAGGTGACTTTTCATGAAAAAAAACATGCACTTGTTCAGTGGCCACAGGCCTCAGAGTGTGGTGGGAGCGGGACTGAGATTCAAGAAGATAGATGGATAGATGTCCTGATTCTCACACAGAACAGGAGTCAGTTAAGAAGTTTAATGTCATCTCTCAGAAAACCACTAGGGTGAATCATTATTTTGAAAATTATTTTTGCATTTTACCAAAGTTAATTCTTTATGTAATTAAAACCTCAGATCACACCTATAATGAAATGATTCTGTTTTACCATAGTCATCTTTCAAGCCCTGATATCTTATATGCTGTTTGATTTCATATTTGCACTGTTATTACCCATAACACACTTGTGCCACTGTTAACTTGATTCACCAGTATTAGGTATTATGGGTTGGCTGTCATAGATGAGGGATTGACTCTGTCATGCTTTTTAGCTCCCCTGAACACATCTAATCTCTTTCTCAGTCTTCACAATTTGGGTACTGACGTTACAGACTGTGAAAATGTTTTTCAATGTTAATAAAAAACTTCCAGGACATAAACGCTTATTTTTCCTGCTTTGAACAGAGTCCACTGAGGACAACAAAAATCATTAAGTATTTTAAGTCAAAGGAAATGAACTTAAGCAATTAGTTACCTGGAACTAGAGGAATAGCATGGCAGTTAAAGCACTTGTCTAGCAAGCCCAAGGCCCTGAGTTAGATTCCCCAGTACCACTTAAACTGGGTGGGGTGGCATGTACCTGTAATCCCAGCACTCAGAAGTCTGAGGCAGGACGATTGTTGTGAGGTTGAGGACAGCCAGGGCTTCACAGTGACGTCAGGACCAGCCTCGACTACAAAGCAAGACACTTGTTCTCTCTCTCTCTCTCTCTCTCTCTCTCTCTCTCTCTCAAAAAAAAACCCAGAAATTAGTTACATAGATAATGGTAAAGCAGGGAAGCTGCACAGGGAAAAGGAGGCATCCTGAAGTTAGCTGCAGTGAAGGGCATCGGTGGTTTTTCAAGAGCCCAAGAAGGTGGGATCTCATTAGCTCTTTCTAGAAGGAGGACAAGCCAAGGGGAGAGGTTTCCTCATGGGAGACATCACAGGAGGCAGCGAGCGAGCAGAAATGTACCCCAGGGTCACTCTTCCTCCTGCTTGCTGTCTCCCTCCAGTGCCTTCTGTTGGCCAAGCTCAGATAGAAGCCAGTCCAAAAGCGCGGCCTCTTGAAGTCAGCCCCGTGGTTCCCCCTTCCTCCAGTGGCACGGGGAGAAGAGCAAGGAATGGCTGTGAGGGCGAATCGCAAGGACACTAATATTAATATTTACTCTTTTTATTAAAAAAGGATTAAATAAGCAGTTAGCCTTCATGTTTCTCCTATGTGCCCCATCGAGCCTGCTTTATAACTCTGATATTACTGTCTGGATGTTTGGCTGTGTCATATAATCCATCAGTGTCAATTTGTTTCCCAGAATGCTTGGTCTTCCTGCTTCGCCTGGGCTGTTAGCTCCAGGCAGCCTCAGAGCTGCCATGCCAGGCTTAGGAAACCTTCATTACACACAGTGCGATCCCCCACTTTAATCCCATGTCTTCCTCTTTCTCCGTATCTTCTTCTTCTTCTTTTAAAATAGGAGCATGTCTTCCAGTAGTTTCCTAAGAAAGAGGCCGTGGGAAATAAATGTTTGCCTTTGCATGTCTGCAAATGTCTTTATTTTACACTCTCAGTTGATTGACAGGTGGCTAGCTTTAGAACTCTAGGTTGAAAAGAAATATTTGTTGGAATCGGAAGGTGTTAATTCACTGTCTCCTGGCTCCCGCTGTTGTTTTTGTGATCCAATACCATCCATTCTTTTTGTTCATTTATATTTTCTTTGGAAGCTTTTAGGATCTGCCTTATATCCCCAAATTATCTTTGCAAATCTAGATAAATAACCCCAAATATAGATGTGAACATAAAGCGCCTTCCTCCAAGTGACAAAAATATCAAGGCCCAAAGGGATAGAAGCTTTTGATCTTAGATAGAGTGCGATATCCCAAAGAGATTAATTCCTAATTGTAGGACTTTCTGACAAATTAACCATGGACGATTGAATGAAGGCTCTCTTGTTGTTTAACTCATTCTGTACAACACTTTGAATAAACAAGACTCTTGGGTGTAATTACAGAAGCATCTTTATTTTTGATATAACTGTCCATTTAAATGTGCTCAATGCGAGTAGGTCTTTGGCTACAGAGTGAAAGTCAGATAGGACTGTGACTTTCTTTTTCCTTAATGTCAAGTATAACTCATAGAATTGATTTAAATAGAATCACAGCATCCACTGAGGGGTTCAGCGCTACATCACCAGCAAAACTTCCAGCCCGACTTGAGGTTAATTCTTAGAAGACTAGCAGCTATGAAAGGGAGAGGATGTATGTTTCTCTCCTTCCTCGCTCCTCCTGCTCTTTTACCAGCTCCATCTCTCACTCTTCCAGGAAGGAGATGGAGGCGAAGGTATGAAGCACACAAGGGCTCTTTCTTAACCATGTGGTCCTAAAATGGCTTTGTGTCATTTGGGCTTGGGAGCATTTAAGAGGACTCCTTTGTCCAGGCAAGGTGATAGAAGCCTGTAATCCCAGCAATCTAAGGGGCTGGGGCAGTAGGATTGCAAGAGCCCACCCTAGGCAACTTAGCAAACTGGTGAAACCCTGTCTCAAATTATAAATAAAAAATGGACTGAGAAGGTAGCTTACTGTGAGGGTCCTGGGTTCAATCCCCAGTACTGATAAAAAATAAAATAAAAGCCTTTTGTTATACTGTGTAAGCTCTCTGGAGACATACATGCTGAGCCAGATGGCTGCAGTTTCCTTGACAGAGACAGAGCCTGACTTTACCTTGCAGCTGCCACCCTTCCAAAGTTTCTGCCCCCTTGATGCTATGCTCAGTATGGCTTACTGAGGGATCCCTTGACTGGCTGGCTGCCCCTGGATAGCACTGCAGGCTGACATTGCTCCACGGGCTCCAGGTCCTGTCACTAAGGGTATAGGGAGCTGCTTAGGGGTGTCCCAGCTTCCTCAGTCATACATCAAGTCCAGAGTCCTGTGTCCCCAATTTCATGGAACATCTGTTAATTTTCTAGGTGGTTCCATTGAAAACTTTTCCACCAATCTTGGAGTAGAAAATAGGTCATCCAACCTTCCCGATAGGGTAAGAAAGGGACCCCAACTCAGAAACCCTCCTCTTTGGTACTTTCTTTAATGTTGAACAAGGCAGTCCTTTACCCCCTCAGTCAGGTGAATTACAACCCATTTTCAGTTACCTACTTTGATGTTTCATGAGCTGGTTTGTTTAGGAACTGACTTGGGCTTCTGGTCTCCATTGCGTTCTGTTGCCTGAGAGAAAATTCCCCACTTAGTATTCTTGTTATCCAGGCCTCTTGAGGATCTGCCTCTCCTTCACCCTGTCACGTCCTGCCAAAGTTGCTGTCTCTAGTAGCTAAGCATCACTCAGGGATAGCTCCTGCAAAGAGATGGGGGCTGGAAATCTGATTCCTTCAGAAAGGAGTTTCCTGAGAAAAGGACATTCCAATTAGTGAGCCCATAGCTCAGCCTTGTCACTGGAGCTGTCAATAGTGGAGCAAGAGTACAGGCGATGCTTTATGAGCCAATAAAGGAGGCACCTCCACAGTCAGAGGAAACACGTTTATTTGCTTATTTATTGCCTTTAATTTTATAGGCTGTGGAAGAAATTTCTCCCTTCTGAATGGGTCCAATTAGCTTTGTGCACCCAAGAGGAATTGTTTCTTATCTCTGAGTATTCCCGAATAAGGGCAGGAGAAAAGACTGTGTGTGTGCGTGCGTGCGTGCGTGCATGCGTGCGTGCGTGTGTGTGTGTGTGTGTGTGTGTATTTGAGACCCCTGGTCTGAATAGTTAAGTAGGTCCAGGCCCTAATAAGTCAGCTGTGGTGAGGAGTGAGAGTTCAAAATCCCAAAGGTTCGTGACGAGAAGTCACTCCTGTATGTGATTGTTGATGTGTGGATGTTCCCCCGTTTAGTTGCTGCTCACAAGAACCTTGGCACTGAGCAACAGTTATCAGCTGGTCTGAAGAAGGACTTGGTGAATTGATTTTTGGATTCCATGGACTTGTTTGGCAGATAGGAAGAAAAAACAGGATTCTTGAACTAATGGATTGAGAGATCAATGGCTCTTAGGGATGGGAAGAGAATGCTAAACAGAAAAGGACTCTATTGTGCTCTGTGTTTCTAACAGCATGTAGGAGGGGAAGTGTCAAGCTTAGGAAGGGTGACAGGGTCATAATGACTGTAGTTTCCCCAGATCTGTTCTTGGATTCTGTTTCTGTTGTTTCCTGTGTAGACAATGGAGTTGGCAACTGCGTGTTACAGAATTCTGTGCAGTCTGGATGCCCTGGGTGGAGGTGAATGTGGACTAGCACTAGGATGACCCAGAGGACCCGTGGGGACTTGTGTCACTTGCACCTGCCCCCCAATAGGACTGTTAGAACTAGGAGATTTGAGCTGTCATCGCCCTGGCTTGCTGATGTCATCCTGCCCAAGGATAAGCATTGTCTGAAAATGCAACAAATGCTGGGCAAACACCCCATCCTCATGGCTCTCTCAGCTGCCCGGCAGTGTTGCCAAGTACCATAAGCAGCAGGATCAGGCAGACTCTGGTCAAGTTTTGAAGGTTTTTGTTTTAAAGTGTGCTTTTGGATTTTAACATTCATTATGACTAAAAGGAACAAAATGCAATTTGGGGTTTCAGGACGCACAACTTTAACCTCTTCAGTTGTCAGGAGGCATGTTCTTAGCTTCTCATCCTGCTGTTTTAATGAGATTAATGATTGTTTTTCTACCAAGCACCTACCTGTGATGTTCATGAAAAAATGAAATCAGTGACTCATGTGGAGATTGAAAAGAATATCACCATGGAAAACAGATATTAGCAGGTCTAGAAAGATGATAATTATCAGCTATTTAAGATGCAGTGACTGTACTATGGTAACAAGATGGATTATGCAGGTAGAAAGCATGAAGGAAATGGCACATAGCAGAATTAGAAGAAAAAGAACTTACTTGATTACTTTCTTTGTTGTGATAAAAAAGGAAATGGGAGAAATTTAAACTATACATGTTGAAATTTACATGGTACACAGCAGCCCCTCTGTTTATTTGTGGCATGAATGTCATACCTTTCACCAAAGATACTCATTGCACTTGTGGGAAGCTTGGGCATGAGACAAGGGCTCCTTAGGCAAAGGGGCATTGTGTTTATGTTAGCTGCCTGTTTTTACGTTTAGAGTGTGACCTAACTGCTCGTAACACGAGGAAGGATAGGTTGGGCATTGCAGGCAGCTGTGGCGTACATGGTACAAAAGATATTTGGACACGTATATATGTGTCATATTATCTGTGGTGAATTTGAGGTCTCCAAAGTCTTGCTTCTTCCCAGCAACTCTTCCTCTAAGTTTGAGCCTCTGCAGTCCTAAAACACTGGCGATACAGAGAGTTATTCTGTGTTTACTTGAAGTCTGGTTATTTTCATTCCAAAATATAGCTTAAATCCAATTATCTCTCTATCACGGGCTTCATCGAAGACACTTCTTTTTTTTTTAAATCCTAAATCTTGTTTATTAGGAAATACTAAACGGAGTTTTAGATGAAATGGCGGAATGCAAGAGTGCAAAACAAAACATGAAATTCACTGGTAAAGGTGATGGTGTGAAAAGATAAAATGCTTTTTTATTAAAATAGCAGTAGGGGGCTGGGGCATAGCTGAGCATTTCAAGTGCTTGCCTACCAAGTGCAAGGCCCTGAGTTCAATTCCCCAGCATGTGGGTATGGTGACATACATCTGCTTCTTTGTTGAGTACTCAGTAACTGCTACACGGACTCCTGTCTGCTCAGTGACCAGAATAAGCCTTCAGCATGCTAACCAGGTGCTGTTGCTCCTTTTCTTAAAGCCCTTCCATTGCTGATCGTTCAAGATCTACAGCGTTGCCAAGGCTCACAAGGCCTCACTGGTCTTCCCTTAGCTTCCTACCTAATCCATTCCTGTACTCTCAGCCACACTGGTATCTTTATTCGTTCATTGATTCTTCTGAATTGTGCTGACCACAGAGCCCTTACCTTGCCATCTCCTTTTTCCTGTGGCCAGATCCTCCTTTTCTTTCAGATACCAGCTAAAATATGTCCCGAGCATGACCCATGCTTACAACCTCGTCTAAAGGTCTGAAGGACCATTTACCACCAAGTCTTTATTGTGTCACTGTCTCCAGCAACCTAAGTGCTTGGTTTATTTCACCTCATGTCTGTCTCTAGCAGCAGAAGGTAAGCACCCATCTGGGTTCTTAGCTTGTGCTTGGCAGCTGATATGTGCTCATTCATGTAACACATTTCTGGCTTAGTAGTGAGTGACCTTGCCTCTGTCTCCTTTGACCTGTGGACATATTTTGGTTTCGTAGAGGCAACCTTGCTGCTGCTGCTGCTGTCCATGGAGACTTCCTTTGGAAAGGACTACTTGGGCTGTTTAAAGTCGTGCTCGCCCTTTCAGCCTGCCCATGTGGCCTACTTCAGGCCTGCAGTGAGCCCTCTGGATACTCAGACTGAAAATACTAAATGTGCAGCATTAACTGGGTCTGCATCTCTAGTGAATAACCAAGACACCTTTATGGTAAAATTCAGATTCTCCATTGAAAGGCAAATCTTTCATTTCAAATGTTTGAATAAGACTGGGTTTGTGTTTAGAAAATAAGTTATATACCAGAGCATATTCTGGTCCCAGAGCTCTTTCATTTGATTGCTCAATAAATACATTTTCACTCATCCACAGCTCTTGCCTCGTAATATTTTGCACTGAGGCAGTCAAATCAGTGACAGTAGCCCTATTGAGTTCTATTTAATTTTATTCAATTTGATACTATTCTGCTTAGTTCCAGGACTGCTCTGGGCTTGTGTAAACCTGAGATAGATTGAGAATATCTTTCTTGGAATGAAGTGAGTTTGGGGTTGTAAAGGAGTCACTGGTCAGAATGGAGTAGGTGGGTGGCACAGATGACAGCCCTCTGCCTCCTACTGCTCACAGAAACTTTTTGAAGACCCTCTTCAGAGTTTCTATAAAATGGTGTATACAGTGGTAGTGGTAATACCTACCCCAGGGGTTATTCTGAAGTGAAATGATACAGTGAACATGAAAATACATAACACATTATTGGGCACATAATTGGTGTTTTTAAAACTGTAGCATAGTATACATTTTAATCACTCTAGCTAGGCTTAGTGTGTAAGAATCACACCTTTGCTCCAGTTAATGTACTCAATAGGGGCTCAGTAAGTACTTGAAGTGTCCTTTGTTATTGTTTCTCTTTGTCGCACAAATCTTTGTCATCCATCCATGGATAAGTGCTAACAGTTCAGTGAATTCCTTGCTACCCCCTCTTAGAATATGCCTATTTTGAGTTGACTTCAGTTTGGTCAATTTGGGTTGAAAAGAGCAGCTCTGAGAAATAGATCAGGCCAAAGAAAGAGAAAGAGAGAGAGGTAGACAAGAGTGAGAGAGAGAAAGAAAGAGAGAGGTGGACAAGAGTGAGAGAAAGAGAGAGAGAGGTGGACAAGAGTGAGAGAAAGAGAGAGAGAGGTGGACAAGAGTGAGAGAGAGAAAGGAAAAAATTGCCCCCAGAGTATCTCCCTTCTCATGTGACCTTTATACCCTTGCAGTCACAGACAGGCCTGCCCTGCACCAGGGAAGCTATCAGCCCAGTATTGGCACCAGACCCTGAAGACCCCTCCCTCTTCCCAGCTGGGCAATGAGAGCTGCAAAAACATGGCTGGCGTCCAGATGGTCGAGCCCTGTCCTCCCATTGGAATTAGTTACTATCAGCTGTTCGTAGTGTGAGATAGATGGCCCATTCTTTCTTGGCTGCACACACCAAAGAAGCCTACTTATCTTACAGGCAACCCCTAAATAAAGCACAAATTGCTTCCTTGCAAGTGGCTTTCTGCTGAGGCTGCTTTGTTGCTCTCCTTCACTCTAGGGCCATCTCTTTGCTAGGCCCTTCATGCTCTGGACAACTCTCCCACTGATAGAGAGAGCCAAGCTACAAAGTTGTTTCACTTATCAAACAGAGATCTAGTCAGAGCCAGAGCAAGGCGAGAGCTAAAGGGACCAATGGGCACTCTTGTCAGAAGGCAACAAAGATACATATTGTGGAGTTTGGACCCTGCCTACCTAATTTTCCTGCTGGGTTCCCTGTGTAATATGTTTATCCTCTCCAAATCTCTTTTTTCTTGCTTATTATGTAGAAGGTTTGAAGTTTTCCTTTGTAAGTTTGTACAGTAGAACCTTAGTTCCCAACACAACAACATTGAGAAGTGAAATCTTTGGTAAGTAATTGGATCATGAGGTCTCTGCTGTCACGGAAGGATTAATTAATGCATTAGGGGGTTATGAAAGGAGCAGATTGGTTATCATAACAGTGGCTCTGTTATAAAGCTACTTGGACCATCTTTACCTAGACTTCTTGCTGTAGGATGCCCTGTGCTGCCTCAGCACTCTCCACAGGTCCTGCTAGCAAGAAGACCCTAGCCAGATGCCAGAGTCTTGCTCTGGAAACGTCCAGCCTCCAGAAGCTTTCAGAACCATGAGCTAAATCAATCTCTATTATTTATAAATTACCCAGTATGTGCAGTATTCAGCTGTAGCAACAGAAGTGTTCTACAAAGGCTCTTCGTTTGCATGCTAAGCCCTTTACAGACACAACACAGTTGATATCAGTAAATCTGATGTGTATCCAGTACTGGGCCGTGTGGTTGGTGGACCTCAAGTCAGCCAACAGTGCTTTCCTTAGAGAGCTCTCTGTCTGACTGAGAAAACTTATGTAGATCTCATGCTTCCAATTGAAAGCAAGCAGAGGTCAATTGCTGAGAGACCCTGGGGTGGTGGCAGAGTTTTGAGAAGGAATGAATTGGTCATAGAACCAAGGATTACTCTGTAGAGGAGAGGAGCAGAATTCTGTTCCATTCTTAGAGATTTGTACTGGGTCCTGTGAAAGAAACCACCATGGTACAAATGTGAGCTGGGCAGCAGTAGGCTGCCTGTGGAGCATCCTTCCTAGCACTGCTGTTTAACTCCGCTGAACTTTCAGCTGAGCTCTCAATAGGCTTTGATGCCCTTCATCTGTAGAACAGGACTGGGGAGGAGATGAACAGCAGCAAGTGCTTCCGTCAGAAGCTGTGCTGTAGGGCATCAGACAAGCCACTCTTGTACCAGGCTGAGGGCGTGAAGAGACTGTTTCAGATGTGCTGGCATAAGCATAGTGCTCAACACATACCTGTAAACACTTTGAGGCAGGCAGTGCTAAGGTAATTGTTGTGTTCATTTGACAGAGGGTGACTGAGGCTTTGAAAGTTTAGGTTACCACATGGTTAGGCCTTAGCTGGTACTGCAGAGAAGGGGCTGGTTGAGAATCTGGCTGCTTAGACCTTGGTCCTACTTTTCAGTGTGCCACCACTGCTGTACACAGGAGAAGGGATCTCAGCATTAATACTGCTCCCCATTGTTGATTGGACACTTAGCATGGCATAGGCATTGTAAAGCACTTCACAGGAGTGAAGGTCACAGGAGGTAGGTCACTCACTGTCTTCAGCTCTTAGGAGGTAGGTATTTCTTTTTATCCTCTTTTTAAAGCTGAGTAAACCAAGACAAGATAGATTCAGAGATTTGTTCAAAGCTGCCTATCCTCTAGGGGGCAGACCTGGCAGTTGAACGTTGAGGCTTTGCTCTGGTGCACTGTGCTAGACTCCCAAACAAGGTGGACTCTGGTGACTGGGTAATAGCTAGTGCGACCAGCGCTCTGAGGAGCTGGTGAGAGCCTACTGACTCAAGTGTTCGTGTCACTGCCCCTGGAAAGTTGCCGCCTGTTACCTCATACTCCAGTCCTAGGCCTTTTCTGGGTATCTGAGTAAAATCCTGGGCCACTGAGGGAGGAAATGCTTGTTAAAAGATACAGTGAGGCCTGTCTGTTGCCGTAAGTATCCAAGCCACTTACGATGAGGGTCAGCCTGCCAGAATTATTCTGGTGCCTTTCATCAGCTCCTGTGTATACTCTCTGCAGAGTGTAGGACCCTGGAGAGGGATATTAGTTCTTCTCCAGCTGAGACCTTCACACAGGTGAGAAAGCAGAGCAGATGATTTGCATTTATGGCCTCTCAGATGGCTTTTCTCGGCTACCAGGGCCCCCAAAACAATATCCTCGAGGTTAGCTTACTCATGATGAAGTGGTGTTTTCTGGCCTCACTCCTGAGGCAGAAACTGTGCTATCATACCCTCTCCTCCAAGCCCTGAGTGCAGCTGTCTGTCCATCTGTCCATATGATGTCCATCTGCTCAGTCAGTCAGTGCAGTGCAGTGATGTTGCACTAGCAGTATACCTGTTTCCCTGTCCGTCTCACACTGGAACGTGTGGTAGCTGAAGGCAGGGAGCCTGTTGGTCTCATCTCTGTATCCTTCCTGCGGTAGTTTATGCCACCTTTCCTCATACCAACACCCACAGAATTTATCATATCCCATCAGAAGTGGATGTTTTTTAAGCCAAGCATATTCTCTCTGTCTCTTCCTCTCTTTCTCTCTTTTGATACTGAAGATTGAAACCATGGCCTTCATATTCAGTTACATTCCTAGCTCTTTTTTATTGTTATTTTTCATTTTGAAACAGGTCCTCACTAAATTCCCCAGACAAAATTTGATCCTCCAGCTTCAGCTTCCCAGAGTGTCTGCAATACAGGTATGCACCACTAAACTCAGCTAATCCCAGCATTCTTGGAGCGAAAGGCTGCATCAGGATTTCTGGAGTTCTGTTTGAAAAAGTCCCCAGGCCTGAGAATCTTGCCGACAAGATTCAGGAGTGGCTGAGATCTTCCCTCTCCCACCTTAACCTGCCTCCCACTTGCTAGTAGCCTTTCTCCAGCCACAGCCCCATCTGTCCTTGCAACAGAGCTGGCTGGAAGCTATTATACCTGTTTCTCAAGACTAGAACTTAAAACAAGAGTTGGCCATTTCTAAGAAAGGCACAGCATGTAGGCAGGATGCCAGTGTTCCGTGCTCTGGGACCTGGGTTCACTTCTCGATCTATCGCTAAGGATAACCAAGGGCCCTCTGTGCTTTGCCACTGGGAAGGGAGACTTTTGATGCTGAGGTAGGGAAGATAAAACATTATGATGTGCACATGAGGAAAACAGACCTTGCAGTCAAAAGTTATTAAATTTCCAAAAGGCTGTTGGAAAGAGGATAATGATAACATATTGCTGCTTCTGGGGGAAGCAAAGTTGTTTTCCAGTATAACATTTATGAAACATAAAGAGATTACAGTATTTGTTCAGGAGATGAGACATTAGGGGTTGCTTTGTTATTTGGGACTTAAGGTGTTTCTGATAGATGTGGGGGCTTGCGGGTTAGGGAGGAGCTAGTTTCGTCTGCCTTGGTAACAATTATCTTAGAGGAAAGGGACATCTCAGACAGTCTTTACTTTTTACAAACTTTTCCTAGTTAGAGTCCTGAACACACAGTTCTTGGATGCAAGCTTGGGAACCTTTGCTTTTCATCTAGCGATTCTGAATCTTGGATGCATATAAGAGGCACCTGGGGAGATAGCGAAACACAACACAACACAACACAACACACACACACACACACACACACACACACACACACACACACACACACACGATATGCAGACTGCAAATCCAAAGATTTTGATTCAGTGGTCTTGAGGGCTGGGATTTGTTTTGTTTCATGGCTCAGGGATGGTGTCTGTCTCTGTCCTACTGAAGAGGGGTGTGTGTTGGTACGTCTCCTGGGCATTTAGCACTGGGGCTTGGTTTGCTCTACCAAACATAGTGCCATCCTTTACTGTGCCTTTGGCCATCCACACTAGCACAGCAGCCTCTGCTGTGTTCTAGGCTCTTGCTAAGAATCTGCAGAGGCTCTATCATACTGCCTCTCGTGTCTGGCTCTGAGTAAAAAAAAAAAAAAAATATATATATATATATATATATATATATATATATATATATATCGTGTCCTGTGATGGAGCAGGGGACAGCAGTGGCAGGCCAAACTCATGGTCCTGAGGATTCTGTTCCTGAGCATGGGGTGGCCTAGGCTAGAGCTTCACCTGGGGTACAGGTTGCTATGGAACCCCAAACCCTGACTCTCTGCACATCAGCATGGAGTACCACAGAGCCCGCCACATGGGCGTGCTTGGTGTGCGCAGCCACAGGCACACACAGGCATGCTTCTCACCAACAACGACTTCCAGTTCCTGGGCCCAGACTACAAAGGTGCACTTCTCCAAAGATACTGCCTGTATTCAGAGATGATCAATTTATTTCCCATCTTTTATTAATCAAAGATACATGTAGCTGTTAAGCAGAGCTTCTCACTCACAGTAGGTGAAGTTTTGCACCCTGAATTTTCTAGAAATATCACCCAAAGCCCAGGAACTGGGTACTTTCCTTGATCTGTGGGTATCTTTCTTATTAGATCTTTTTGAAGCCCTGTGAGAGCCCCAGGAATTCCCTGCCTGGGACTTAGCTCCCGTCTTACTTCCCAGGCGCTCTGCCCCTATTTGGTTCTCCCTTGTCGTCGTCATCACAAGGCTCTTACCTTCCTGCTAGATGAAGGGCTCATTCCCTCCTCTCCCCTGGGAAACAAGACAGAGGAACTCACTAGAGTGTTGAAACCATTTTCTTTAGCTTCAGACTCTTTCTTTAAAGGGTTTCTTATGTAAAGCCCTATGTATAATAGACTAGAACTTCTGTAATGAGGTAAGCAGACTCAGGGTTGCTTTTTCAAAAAAGGATTCATGGAAATCTTGAAAAATCACTGTCCTGGGTAAGTTATTTTCAAAGGGAGGTGATGCCTGTACTCCCATGGGCTATCCGCATCAAAATCCTGGGAAATGGAGATGGTATGTGTACTTTGAGAAAAACATTTCAAAATAATCCTTGTTTTTATTTATTTTCAGTTGTGATATTTATTTTCAGATTCCAAGTGATACAAAAGGAGGGTAGGGATTTTAAAGTTTATTAAAAGGAGACATTGGTATTAAAAGGTTGAAATTCATGGGTCTAGATCAGTGGTTTTCAAACTGGTGTTACAACTCATCAATAGTCCATGAAATCAATTTACTAGGTCAGAACCAGCACTTTTTTCCCCATTTTATTGATATTTATACATGCAAAATTTAAGGTTTACTATGGAGTTGAGCCTTTTATGCACATATGTATCTTGTCAAGGTGACAAGGGCTTTCCCACTGTCCTTTTCTTCCTCCCCCTACCTTACCCTCCCTCCCTCCTCCCCCACCCCATCCCCCTCTTTCACTTTGTTTTTCGTTTTAAGTTCCATAGGAGTTGTGACCTGGGACTCTCATATCAGAGAGACCATTCAGTGTTTCACCTTGTGCTTCTGACTCACTTCACTAAGCATGATGTTCTCAAGTTTCTTCCATTTGCCTGTAAAAGCCTCCACGCTGTTGGACTTTATTGATGCATAGTATTCCATTGTGTATAAATACCACAGTTTGTGTATCCACTGGTCTGTTGATGGGTATTTTGGTGACTTCCATATTTTAGCTATTGTTAGTTGTGCTGCTGTGAACATGGGCATACAGATATCTCTGTTGTGGGTTATTCTGACCTCTTTTGGATATATTCCCAGGAGGGGTGTCTCTGGGTCAAAGGGGATATTTATTTTTCGTCTTTTGAGAGCTCTTCATACTGCTTTCCAAAGGGGTTGTACAAATTTACATTCCCACCAGCAGTGCAGGAGGGTTCCTTTTTCCCCACAGCCTTGCCAGCACTGATTACTATTTGACTTGTTGATATAGGCCATTCTGTCTGGGGTGAGATGGTATCTTAGCATTGTTTTGATTTGCATCTCTCTTATGGCTAGAGATGTTGAACATCTTTTCATGTATCTATTGGCCTTTTGCATTTCTTCATGAGTGAACTATCTCTTCATTTCATTTGCCCACTTTTCAGTAGGATCCTTTATTTTGGTAGGCTTACTTTTCTTCAGCTCCTTGTATATTCTAGTTATAAGCTTCTTATCTGGGATGTTGTTGGTAAATATCTTTTCCCAGTCTGTTGGTTCTCTTTTTACAATGTTAATAGTTTCCTTTGCTGTGCAGAAACTTTTTAATTTGACACGATCCCATTTGTTGATAATGGGGTTAATTTCTTTTGCTCTTGGTGTCTTGTCAAGAAAGTCTTTGCCTACCCCTATGTCTTTTAGAAATTTGCCTAATTTGTCTTCTAGAAGGTTTAGTGTTTCATTTTTAATGTCTAAGTCTTTGATCCACTTTGATTTGATTTTGGTGCATGGTGATAGGTGTGTGGCTAGATTGATTCTTCTACATGTGGATGTCCAGTTTTCCCAGCACCATTTGTTGAACAGGCTGTCCTTTTGCTATTGTGTCTTTTAAAACTAGAATGTTGCAGGATAAAATAGAATATCTCAGAATTAATCTCAAATAGCAACACTAAGATTGTTTTGTAAACTGTTGTTTCCCTTATGTGTCTTTGCATTTGTGTGTGAGATGTAATTAATGGAATGCAAAAAATAGTTCTTATGGTAGGGTATGACCAAACAGGCTGAGGAGCAATTGCCTGAGGCTAATTGCCTGAGGTAATTCCCGAGGCTCTTCAGGCTCTGGTTTCAGCTTGCATGTGCATTTGCGAGATCTCTCCATGCTGAGCAAAGTCCTCGCGAGGACTGCAGCCAGGCAAGGCGTCAGGAGAAAGCAGGAACTGTCAGCAATGTACACCCTCCCATAGAGAGGCTGGCACTTGACATAATGTCTAACAGTTCTGCTGCTCTGCCTGGGATCCAGCAAGAGGCAGTGAAGTTAGGATCAAACTGACCTTTCTTGAGCGTATGGTCTGCGAAGCTAACTGTGCCATCTTGTGAGAGGTGGGTGAAGTGGACAGGTGCCCAAGGTGATCTAGAGAAGAGATTTCCTAAGTACCTCAACAACAAAGTAGCTTGTCACCCCCAAGGCTTTCTATTCACTGAGACCCCTCTTAGGAGCCTGCCCACACTGTGCTTCTCAACATCCTGATCCAGATAGCTTTGCTTTCTGTTGTAGCTGTGATGTCACAGCTACTGGGCCAACAGCCCCAGGGTCAGGGTTAACCAGGAAGAGCAGGAACCAGGTGTTTTCCTGAGGAATGAGAGTTCCATGGGTATGAAAGTCAGTGTTTCATCACTATAACAAAATACTGAGGTAATAAAATTACAGAGAGAGGTTCATTTTGGCTCACAGTTTTTGAGGTTTTAGTCCCTGATCAGTTGGCCCCTATTGCTTTGGGCCTGTGGCAGCAGCACATCATGGTGGAAGCATGTGACAACAAAGCTGCTCATTGCGTGACCTAGAGGCAGAAGAAAGGAAGCGTAACTATGTCTTAGTTACATTTTTGTTGCTGTAACTCAATACTAACATACAACACTTAGGGGAGGAAAGATTTATTTTAGCTCACAGTTTCAGAAGGTCACAGACCATTCCTGAGGGGCCAGCAACAATGGAAACACATGGCGGAGGCAGAGGTAGAGACAACTCCTCATGGCATTGCAAACAAGAAACCAAGTCTCAGAAGGAAGTGAGGAAGTAGCATATATACTTCCAGATCCTGTCTTACTGGTCCACTCCTTTTCTGGGTCTAGTCTCAGTGTTTCATCCCTTTCAGGTTCAAGTTCCTAATCTACCACTCCCCTGTGTAATCTAACTCACCATTTGTAATCTAATCCACATGCTTATAATCTATAATCTGCCACATGCCTGTATTCCACCACACAGCTAGAGTGACCATACACTGTATTCTACCCCTCCAGACCAGACCCCAGTTTCCTAATAGCACATGGTTTCATAGATAATCCATAGCATCTGAATACTTGAGAGTTTTGGGGGTCATCCCAGATGTAAAACACAATAAAGTGGATGGGGTCCTCAGGTCCCTTTGAAAACATTCTCCTCATGACCTAAGGATTCTTGGAGATCTTACACTTTCCAAGTGGCCCAGGCTGCTTCTCTGCAGCACTGTATTTTGGTGCTTCTTGGTTGATTAAATTAATTGATTCATAATTCCAAATGAATGGAGATTAACTTTTACCTAAGGGTGTTCATAAAATGAAGGACAAGCTAATGTGCCTTCTTCTATGTGCCAGAGCCTACCAGGAAGCTACTATTCGAGTCATCCACCCATAGCAAAGGGCAGGGGATCTAGGTCCATGTTTTTATCCTAGAAAGATATTCATGGGCCTGTGCAGGCCTATGTATCAGAGTACTCTCTTTGGTCAACACTAACTTCAAGGCATGATGTGGAGGGAAAAATTTCAGGA
The DNA here is from genome assembly GCA_004027205.1 of Ctenodactylus gundi. NCBI lineage: Eukaryota > Metazoa > Chordata > Mammalia > Rodentia > Ctenodactylidae > Ctenodactylus > Ctenodactylus gundi. Next base: position 40,003 of record PVKB01003157.1, on the reverse strand, counting down.
CCGTAGACTTTGAGCAGAGCACTCTCCTCAGATGTGAGCTTGGGAGACATCTCATCTCACAAGGAGACTGGCTTGCCCTCTTGTGATTTATTTTTCTGTGATTTATTGTACATTTTGAAAATCAATTTGTAGAGCAAAGTTTCATAATTGTGGAAGAAAGTTCATACTCTGTGGGTAATTTTAAGACCCATTGAGGGAGCCTTGTCTGACCTTGTGCATGAGGTATCAGTATGGATGCTTTTCAAAGCCCGAGGCTGACAGAGACTGATAAGTGTGGGACCCTATTCACTGCATCCTGGACATGCAGAGTTTCTTTGTCCAAAATCTTTGCTTTTTTTGTCTGGCTGCAACTACACTTGCCTCCTTCCTCTGCCTCAGGTGTCCTGGCAACACGACTGGGTTGATAAATTAAGAATTTGCCAGATAGAAAGGACTAATTCCACCCACCCACCCCCCTTCAAAATCATGAGCATGATGGGTTTTGCACACATTCTGCTGGACACATGCTGCATTCATAATATACAGTGTCGAAACATCATAAAGGTTTTACATCTTTGATGTGATAAATATTTTTACCGTCATGCTCGAGAAATGGATTTTGCTTGAAAATGGCCTATTTCCTTTGATGGCTTCTTTGACACGGATTCAAAGTCTTTTCCGATCCTGCCGGGGCCCGGGGTTGGGAAGGCCTGTTTGTTAACTTTTTTCTGAAGGACAAATCGACTTCTCTATGCTGTGGTACAGCTGTGGCTGCAGGGGCTGGGAGATTTATGACTGGGACTCTAAAGAAGAGATGTCCAGTGACAGCTGCCAGAAGGGGTGGGGCATATGGCCCTAAGGCCACCCGGGCTGAGACATCGGGGGCATGGGAGCAGACCCCAGAGTTGCCATCTGCTGCCAAATTTTTATTCCTCTTTCTGTAATTTACACTTCAAGATTCAGATGTGGGCTATTTAACCAGAGTGAAGCCTCATAATATTTTATCTTGCAAGTTTGTTTTTACAAATGTTCTTCTCTAGTCTTTGAAATGGCGTATTTTTAATGGTCTCGCTACACGCAGTGAGCAGCCACTTGAGACTAGAAGAATCTGTTCTCAGGATAAACCTTTATGAGCTGCTGCAGCCTTTGGTAATTGTGTGTTTATGTGCATGCACAAGTGTGTGTGTGTGTGTGTGTGTGTGTGTGTGTGTGTGTGTGTGTAGATGCCCATGTGTGAGGATGCAGTCATTGAGAACAGAATGAAACAATGGAAACTGCTCTCTTTGGGAATCCTGCATGGCTCCAGGGCTTTGTATTTGACAGCCTCCTGCCTTCCCACCAGTTTCACCCAGAGGTCACAGGATGTTCCTATAGGTCTAGACCAGAAATGCCAGCACTGGTAGAGGCTCTAAAGGAGAGAGGACATTTGCTGGTTTGCCCCGTGCTCGTGCTCTGGGGTTTGGCTGCCTTATAAGTACTGAAAATACTTGTTCACCTATCACGTAGGTTCCCTCTTCCCAGAACCACACTGTAGAAACCTCATGGGTAGTAGAGCTTTCTGGGATTTCTCAGTTCTTGATTCAGCTACTTCCTAGCTGTGCTGCTTCATGCAAGGCATTATACCTCTCTTAACCCTCGTCTGTATGTCACATAAAGGGGTTTAAATAGAGATCCAAGGGTCTCATTGAGCTTTCTACTCCTGAGTGGACATCGCCAGGGCCTGTGTGAGCAGATTCAGTGACACAAACCACTTTAGAATTGTGACATTTTCTGACACAGAAAGGTTTTCGAGATGCCCTGTGTTTACCATAGAGAAGATTAAGACTTTTAGCAAAAGGGAAGAGCTTGCCTGTTTCCACACATTGAGTGGCCTGAGAGCCAGGACTGGATAGGAGACCTGTGAATTCCAGAATAGTGTTTGTTCCTGCCCTGCTGTGGTTCTTAGAGTGGGGACCCTGGGCCCATAGCCTCAGAACCTACCTCTAGCACACTAGAAATGCAAATCCTCAAGTACCACACAAGATCTGCTGAACTGGAAACTCTGGGGGTAGCTTCTAGCAGCCTGTGATCCAACAAGCCCCCTTGGGTGAGTGTGACATCCACAGATGTTTGGGAACTGCTGTTGTATAACAAGTCCTTTAAAACATTTAAGACCGGAAGGAAGGCGCTGGGGACAAGAGACTTCCCGGGAGAGGCTTGGGAGACAGGCAAGCTCAGCTTGGAAGAATGGTGTGCAGGCTTCCTGTAGCTTAATCCAGGCTGCAGGTTTCCCACAGCAAAGATCTATGTGGCACATTGTAGCACTCAAAAGGGAGTCATGACAACCAGTGGGCCTGACTTTGTCTGGGCTGCTGGCTGTCCTATTGAAAAGGGCCACATTTCCTTTACCCTGTGGATCCCAGCCATGATACTGTGTACCTCTGTCAGGAGAAACACGCCACTCAAGCATCAGCGAGGTTGGTCCAGCCAGTTCCCTCCAGGAAATTGATGTGTGGAAACACTGTGTTTTATGTGGGAACAGTCAGGTATATATTTAGAAGTCCGGGTGCTCAGCTCCAGGTTGTCAGCTGTCTCGGGGGGAAAATGATGGTATGTGCTTCGGAGTTCATTACATCTCCTAGGCAGAATTCTAGGTTTCAAGGGTTGTTTTAAAGTAGCAAGTAATGGCGCATATAAATCCTGGGCCCTAAAATACATGCATTTGTCACTCTCTAAAATGAGTTTTTCACATGTGCTTTATATGGTTGGCTTGAAGTATTAAAAAAAATAACTTCGGCCTTTTAATAGCAGCTTTAACTCTGCATAATTTCTAATCAAGTCCATTTTCATTTTTGTTAGTTTTTATGCACACACTAAGTCCTGCTGCTGCTACTGTCCCAGCTATCTCAGCTGTGAGCTCAGCAGAGCCAGGCCCCAAATTCCCAGCCAGGCAAAAGAAGGTGTGGGATCTGGAGTGGGCACAGGGACCTGTGGATGATGGAGTGTCTGAGGGGGCCTGCAAACCAGGCATCTTCCTATTCCTGTTGCCAAGTCAGCCCAAACTAAGTGATCATGTTTCTCCTCATCTTCCCCCACTTCCATTTCTTCTCTGATTCTTTGCTAGGACTTGCGTTCTCTGAATTCTACCCACTTGATCGGGCTGCCTTCCCAAATCATTGCCAGCCTTCCAGACATGCAGGCCTGACTCTTCTGCCCTTGTCCTGACACTTAATCTCAGTGACTTGAACTTCCCAAGTTATAATTACATGTTATCCTTCCCAAGCAGGCTAACTTGGGCCTCCCTGGGCCCAGCCAAGTGGGCTGGGGTTGTCTCCTATGAAGCTGCTGCCAAGGGAGTCGGAGTGAGTTCTCAATGGAATGTGGCAAACACCTATCAGTGTCAACATGCTCAAGGTTCAAGGCTCTTAAGCCATGAACAAATCCTACCTAACATCTTGACTGGGCCTACGGTGTGCCAGGCCCTGTTCAGGTGCTCTACACATATTCTCTCCTTTACTCATCACTGCAGGGTGGATGTCACCGCTTTTATAAATGAGAAAACTGAGGCACTAAGCAGTGAAGACTTGTCCTCCTACTAAGTGATGCAGCAATCTTTATGGAGCCTGTGCTGTGGCCACACTAGGCAGAACTGCAGTCCAGGAGCCAGATCTGACCCTGACTCTTGGCCTGCTTGCTTTTAATGAAAAGTTTTCTTGGAACACAACCACACCCATTTATTTACATATTGTCTATGGCTGCTTTAAGCTGACTAGCTGTGAAGGACATGCCCTGCAAGACTGAAATATTTTTGGTCTTTGATAAAAAAAGATTCGCCACACTGGCTGCCTGTCAGGACTTCCATGAAATTGAATTCAGCGTGTTCTTATATGTATGCCAATGTGCATTTTAATGGGGAGAGATCCATAATTTTCACCAGATTTTTAGAGTGACAGGAGCAACCCTGCCTCTCCACCCCCACGCCTCAAAAAAAAAAAAAAAAAATCAACGACAAACCGAATTTCAGTTTAGGGAGTCTTGAAAACCGATGTTAAATGGCCAAATGACAACAGCCAGTACAAAGGACAGTGGCAGGGGGATGGGCAGAAACAAGGGCCAGGAGCCCCCTCGAAAGAAAAACGGACCTGTCACAGCCTATGAGACAAAGTTGAGTCAGGAGAGCGACTGCCGCAGTTCTTGCCTTGCAGCACACATAGTTTTCCTTTGTTGTTTCTTGGCTAAATGCATGAGAGGGGCAGGGCCAAGGGCTTCAGGGTCAGTGGTGGATGGAAAAGATAAAGCTTCTTGCAGCCCCTGTGTGCCTGCCATCCCCAGGTATTCCTGCTCCTTTGGAGACCCTTGGTGGCAGTCCTCCTCTGATTGTGTTGGGCGCCTTCCTAGGCTATCTCAGTGGGGCGTGGGGATGAGAGTGGTTGTGTTGTATAGTGTTGGCACACGTGGATGCTCAACACATGTCAGCTGTGGTTACTTTATCTCACTATTAGAGAGAAATGTATTAGAATCTCCTATTTAGAGTTGGGTGATATCTTACACAGGAAAGGGAGATCTTAGATTGCAAGTAGAATTAAGATGGTTCATTCAGCCGTCCTTAAAACCTGGAGAGTATTGTGGGTAATCCGCATGGGCCTGATGTGACTAGAAAGGCCTGTTAGAGTGGGGAAGACAGTGGGAGCAGAGGTGGGTGCTTTCATGGAGAACACAGTGCTGTTGGCTTTGAAAACGCAAAGAGAGGCCCTGAGCCAGGGAATGCAGCTTCCCTATGGAAGCTAGAAGGGCTGGAATCAGACTCTCCCCAAAGCCTCCAACTTGTCTAACACCTGGATTTTAGCCCAGGGAGACTCCTATACAAAAATCTTCTTTTTAGCAGCTCTGAGAACTCCTGAAAGAGGGATCCTAATTGTGGGACTGCTGGCATGTTCTGATGCACTTTCAAAAACAGAGATGAGGGGAATCCTTCAATCCATAGCAGTTTCTTTACTTACTCTTGCTAGGGCTCTTACCATATCAGAGATTGCTTCACATAATCTAGAAATTTTCTCTTCAGGGGCAAGCCACAATAGAGGCATAAGTTCCTACTTTGCTGGACATAAGTATTGCTATGATATACTAAATATCTCTCTGGTGTCCCCAGATAAGACATGACACTGGCCCCATCTTACAGAAGGGAAATTGAGGCCCTGGAGCATGGAAGTTTGCCCAGATTGGAGCGGAGTCAACTGAGTCTTTTGCTTCTCAGGCCAGCCTGCTGCCCACAGGTCTCAGAGCCTGGCTTTCGCTTGGACAGTCACCAAGAAGACAACAGAGGGGAGATAGCATTGTCATCTGAAGGGGTGTCAGAGCAGGCAGGCCAGAGGCAGGGACTAGATGCTGTTGCCCAAATCTTCTAGGACCAATCCGTGCAAGTGTGTCCACATGTGGCTGTAATACTAAAAGTTGCAACCACAGCCTGGGCTTCTCAGAGATGCTAGAATCAAGATCTTCAATGATAGTAATGGTGACTTCTCAACTATAAGAAGAGAGTAGGCAAGAGTTTACTAAAAACCAGTGAAAGAAAAGGTACATTTCTGAACATTCAATCAGCCCTTTTCTTTATAACTCAAAATAAAACACTCACCAAGGCATCTCAACAGCTGAAGAAAGGTTTTCTAATAATCGTTGTATTAGACTTTTGAAATAGATGAATATTACAGTATGTAAATTATGCCTTATGAATGGATGGAGAGGAAGGAATGCTTGTTTAGGAGTTCCCCTTGCTACACTCAGCACTGCCTGATTCCTTAGTTGATGCTTAGCCTTCATTTTTCCAAAGGCTGGTGTCATGGTGACCTCCTCCTACTAGCCTGATGACCTTTTTATATTTCACAAGAAAAGAAAATGGAGGTAGAAAAGGCTGTGCGTGACTTATAGGCTCAGGAACTGGAAGTTAAGAGTCCTTCAGACATTCTGGGAGGAGGACTAAGAGAGAGGACCATCAGTCTGGCTCCTGAATAAATCTCAAATACAGGACCCCAGTGTATGGAGCAGGCAGCTGCCTGGGAATTGGTTTGCCTGTTCAGTTTCCCCTGCCTTTGCCACTGGATTCTGGTCTCATCACCAAATTTCCAGAGCTTCCTCTCTGAGCACAACCTGAGAACAGAAACAGAAATAGCAGCGGGACCCACTCCTCACTGACCTCAAAGCCTTACAAGCCATTCTGTCTGCTGGAGAGAGGAATATGCAATAAACTGGATAGAATCACAAGGAATAGGAAGGCTCTGTTGGTTTCCAGGGAATATAGTCTGTAGAAGCCAAAGGACTAGAAGCAGTTACCGTTCACAATGCATGCACAGCTGAGTCTGGGCGAGGGGTACGTTATCAACAGGCTGGGTCCATGTGGTGACTGTGTCTGCCTCTGGGCAGCCTTGGCCAGGTCTGTTGCCCAGCCCTGAGATGGGTACCCTACACCACTCTGGCTGCCCGCCACTACAGTACAATGGGAACTGAGGAGTAGATTTTGTGCTGAATTCTTGCTTAGGGAGTGGTCTATGTGCTTTAAAATTCTCCCCTGAAGAGCCTCCAAGTTTCTGTCTGTTACTGTGGCAAGAACTGGCAAAATGGCTCAGCTCTAGATGAAGGAAACATAGGGATCTGGTCCCAGAGGGGCTAAAGGCAGATCAGGACAGGGCTGAGCAACATTAAATGTCTACTTTACTCCAGAGTTCACATTTCCAGTTTGTCCTGTGGTTTCATCACTGACAAGAAAATCAAGGAGACCAGCAGCCCTCTAGGTGTGCCACCCACCGAAGCAGGACCTCTCAGACACCTGGTATTCTGCCTTATTTCAGCACGAGTGACTGTGGGATCCTCAAAATCCTTGGCAGGGTGTCCAGGTGTGCTCCTCTTGGCTGCCTGATTAGCCTGTGACAGGGCTTGGGGCTGCAGCTTTCGTTGCATTAACTGCTCAAAGCTTTGCAATATCTTTCCTGCCCTACTTCACTCCTGTCTCCATGAATTAGTGCAGAGCCTGTCAGGAGGTGTCGGTAAAGCTCTGTTCTCATTGTGTGCTGTGTGTCAGGCTCTGTGGATATAACTCTGTGGTCTAGATAGATCAGATTGTGGCATTTCCCGATGTGTCATGTGATGATTGGTAGAACTTCCTAGAAACCAGGTCCTATACACTGACAACTAGGCATTAATTACCATGTAGATGAAGAGGAGCTGAAGAGTGTCTCCAGAATCGTTTCATTCCATTCACAGGAAGGGCTTGAACAAGTCTAGTCAAAATATACTCTACCAGCATCCAGCAGGGGAAGCAAGGGAAACCTGGTAGGATTTTGGGAAGCAGGCTTTTACCACTGCAACGAAGGAATTTCCACGGTTTAGCTGCTGATAGCATATCACTGCAGAGAATTGAAGCCTGAAACTTCTCCAGTCCTCAAGAGTGCTTCTGTCTCCCAAGTCTTTACCTCCCACCTGTGTCTTGGTCCATAACATGCAGGTGGAGCTGTCGGGAAAAGGTGTGTTTGTGGGTGAGCTGAGCAGTAAGACCTTTAATGTCTCTGAATGGCACGATCTCTTATCAAGGACTAGATGATGAGACCTGCATCACAGGGGACTCGGGAAAGCCTGGCCTTACCCCCAGGGAGGGACAGTACGGTGGAACTGGGGCCCAACACTGGGGGATTGCTGTGTGAATTTTTTGCAGTTAGACACCCAAGATCAGGACAAGATCTCTTGTGATGTTCACTTGTTGGGGTTTGAGATGCATGTTTATAAGTTCATAAGCTATTTTTAGGTGCTAACGATTAATCTCGTGCCTTTCAGCCTCAGAGTGCTTATTGTGCTGGTTCTTCTGTCCCACATCCACTGGCCTCCCACGGCATGCTGTGGTTCTGGTTGTTTTCCACATTGTAAATCTACATAGCATCTATCCAGGGGGCTTGAGCGCTATGTCATCCTCTTTCCAACAACTGCTTTTTTATTCTTGTTGACCACTCCATGGGGTACACTTCTTTACAGTGAGTTTGTGGGTCCCACTTACTATCCCTGGTCTAACAGCAGCTTCCCTTCTTTGAGAAGCCTGTCCTGTACTGCCTTCCTCCACCTGCAGAAACTAGATGGCATTTTATACACCCTTGATTAGAGCATGATCACATTATTGCATGTTGCCTTTTCCACTAAATCAGACACTCCTATGGATAAGGACCATGTCTGAGGGCTGGAACAAAATTAACTTGCTTAAATATTTGTAGCTTAGCTGATAAAATGAGCCAGCACCCTTTGTGAGCAAGATTGACACTGAGCTCTGAGACCCAGCTGAGAGGAAAGTGCCACCTTCATAGAGCCCTTCTAATCACAGCTTCAGGATGCTGCCTAGAAGGGCACCCTGGGGATGAGCAGAAATGACAGTTTCCAGAGTCCTCAGAGGGAGTTTCCCTCATAAATGTCACAGATAAGAATTAAGTCAGCCTCTTTATCCACTAATGTCAGAAATACCATAATTTGCACAGGTCCACCAACTGTACCTTTTCTCTTCAAAAGATAAATGTTCTCTCAAGAGTTTGCTGATGACAATTCAAGAGATTGAGGTGACTCACAAGCACAGCTAGGCGTCACCATGGGAATACCTGAGATCCAGAGCTTGGGAAAGTAAGGAGATGCTTGGCCTGCCTCATTGTCCTCTGTGACTCTGTGATTTGGGCTGGGCATTCCCTGAAGGCCTCAGGTCAATATTCTAGAGATGCTGGATTTTCCCACCTCATGGCTCTCTGAGCCTGAGTGTCAGAGAGGAGGGATGTGTGGTTACTTCAGTGTTGTCTTTTTGATTCTGAGCCCTTCTGGATAGAAGTAGGAAGAGAGAGAGGAGAAATATACCTTTCCTTCTTCTCTCCCTCTACCCGTGTTTTTGGAGTAATTACTTTGAGTACAGTCCGTGTGGCTGATTGGGAGAGGTTCCTGGTAATTCTCTGGGATAAGAGGTTTACAACCAAGCTGTCAGTGAACAGGGTAGCTTGTCCTCCAGAGACCCTATTCCATGGAACCACCTGTTCTAGTCTGTGTAACTCTAGGCAATCACTGGCCTGAATGAACTAGGTGGGAAGTTAACTGCAGGCAACTGGGATCTGCTCAGACTATTCCGTCATTGACTTCGTGCCCTTTTTTACTGCCCCAGGCTCTCACCCCTTTAGAAGGCTTCTGGGAGGCTCTAGGAGGTGGGCGCTTTCTGACTCCCATCATGACTTGCTGCTACTGCCTTATTTACTGTTTCTACTGGTATCAGTTGAGGACCTGTAAATAATCCTTACGAACTAGGGATCTGGCAAAGAACAAAGCAATTCCCTCACCTCACAAAGATCATATTCTAGTGAGAGAAGACAAATAACAAGCAAGGTAAATGGGAAAATATGTCCTTATACATGTCCATGGGCATGTGCAAGAGGAGCACTTGGGAGGACGCTGAGTGTTTTGGAAAGGGCTTGTTGAGAAAGCAGCTGGGAGGGATGCTGGCTCTGAGGGAGATGCTGAGGTGAATTGCCCCTGCAGCATGATGGGATAGTAGGAAATCAGGGAGGCAGGTTGGGGAGCCCGAGACCCACTAGACTCTGATCACCGTGCACTGCAGGTGTTAGGAGGGATTTTGTCTTTATATGAGAGAAGTGAATGACAACTGGCAGCCCCTGAGCAGAAGGTAGGGAGCTTAGTAGTGACATTCTCCCTGACCCCGTTAGGCCACATCTTCCAAGGTGAGCTGAGGAGGCGGAAGGAAGCCTTTTTGACTTCGTGTCGTACGTGGGCTGCTTGGGCCTGGCTGTCTGGTAAAGAAGCCCTTTCCATTTTCCCTCTCTGTTTATTTCTTTCTGGGACTCAGACAAGTGCCTAGAGTTGGGAGGGTGGAGTAGGGTAGTACCAGCCTCTGCATTGTGTTCAGAGTCCTCCAGACACTCTACCCCAAATGCCCTGGTTCTCTTGCAGGCTGCGTTTATTGTGACCTCGTTAGGCTCTTACTGAATGAGTCTTCCTTTGGGACTCCTTGGTTTTAGGATTTATGTTTCTGTGGAATCATCACATCAGTCAGGTGCACCCATAGGTCTGAACTCCGGTATAGCCTGAAGTCTACTCTTGGAGCAGTCTTATCCCTGAGTGAGACATCTCAGGGTGTGGCCATTACCAGTTATGTTCAGACTTCCTTGTGTCTCTTGATAGCATCCAGGTCAGCCCTTTCTCTGGGGCTTCTTGGGCTGTCCCCTCACTATATTAAAGATGGCCCTTTACTGCTTTTTTTTCTCCCGAAGGAAGTTGTATCTGGGACTGACAAAGAAGTGGCTGCTTGGCTATGGACTTGGAGAGATTCATTTGGGTGCGGGATGGCATCAGTGTCTTTCAGAGCTGAGGACCTCAGAGCAGGGCATTGACCTGATCTGAACTCAAGTGGTGCTGGTGCTGGTAGAAGATCCTGATGGGCCTGTGGGGTTGGTATGTCCTTAACAGCTACTATGTATTGAGAGCTTTCTAAGTGCCATACATCACACCAAGCTCCTTACACAGACATCTCAATACTCACCAATGTTCTACAAAGGAATTACTATTAACACTATTACCAACCCCATTTTCTAGAGGAAGAAACTGAGGCTCAGGATAAGGTGGACTAAACTAGCAGATGGTAGAGCTGTAGAATAGACCTCAGGATTCTGGATTGGCAGCCAGTGTTCTTAACCAGGTCTTGGGAAATAAAAGAAGAAATTAAGCTGAAGGAATGTCACAGTGGTTAAAACACTTGCCTAGCAAGCACAAGGCCCTGAGTTCGACTCCCCAGCACCACATAAAGCTGGGCGTGGTGGTGCATGCCTATAACCCTAGCCCTCCGGAGGCTGAGGCAGGAGGATTGCCATGAGTCCAGGTCCAGCCTGGGCTACAAAGTGAGTTGAGGACCACCCTGGGATCCAGAGTAAGACCCTATCTGAAAAAAAAAAGAGAAAGAAATTAAAAGGAATTAACAGAGGAAGATTCCTACTTACGGGAGTTAATTTAACTATATGGTGTGGAGCAGGGTTGGCATGCTTTCTACTAAAGGACCAAATTGTTAATATTTTTCAGTTTCGTGGGCTCTTTGGTCTTTGTCATGTTTACACCATCCCATTCTTGTAAATCTAGAACAATCATGTATGATATGTGAGCAAATACACATGATTATGTTTTAGTAAAGCTTTATTTAAAAAAAAATGGTGGGCCGTGGACCAACATGCTCTGTGAGTGCAGAGGAATGAATGTGAAATTTAAAGGAAGCCAGGCCTTGGTTCAATGAGCTCAACAGACAGGGTGACCTTAGATTAGTCATTGAATGTTTTCATCTTTGATTTTCTCCTTTCTAATAACTATTACTTTTAAACTAATTTTTATTTTAAAATGATACACCACACCTTTTGTAAGAGCCACATACTGTGTTAGAAATCAAAAACACAGCAGAACCAAGGCAGATATGGTCCTACCCTCCTGGAGGCCACAGCCACGAGGACGAAGAGAAAGAAGGAAGCCTTAAATTATCTAGCACAGTACGTGGCTCTTGATCAAAATGCAGCAAGCTTTGCTTGCTTCTCACTGTAGTTCCCCCTATTCATTGTGGAGGACCTAGTGGTTTCTAGGTGTCATTTGTACCCACACAAAGTGAAAAGCTAGGAACATACGGTGCCATAACTTAGGACTTCAATATGTTTGTAATACATTATTATGCAACACGGGCCTAATTGTGAATCATAATTTTTTCATTAACTGATCTCATTTCACTTGGTAATATCCATTTAGGCATTTGAGAGCAATAAAACTACATTTCTTTTAAATATTATATGATTCAGTTGGTTCACTGATTTAGATTTTTACAACCCCTGTTCCATACGAATGAGTCATACATCTTTGTAGAGATAACAAGGACCTTCAAGATCATGCAAGCCTGTGGTTCCTGTCAAGCATGCCTCAGGGGGAAAAGAATTAGCCAGGGCACCCCAGTCCTGAGGAGGAGCTTTGGACAGGCTGCTACATGCCTGAAAACCCTCACTTTGTCTTAGAAATGTGCACAAAGTTTGCATCCCATTACTCATTGTATCTGAATCTGTTTGATATATCTGAGCTTCTTTTTACATCTTTAAGGAAAACATATAACTCACCTGATATGCCATGTTTGTCTTTAGAATTATATGCGTACCAGACTGCTACCATACAGAGACAGTAAGTCACAGTGGTAGGACCAACCACCTGGGGAAACAGACTGTCTAGGACTGAAGAGCGTTGTTTCCCTCTCTAGGCTTCATTTTCTCCGTGCAGCAGATGATATGGGTAAAATGGCTGATGGGGGTAAATGTTTAGAAGACAGCCTGGCTCGTGTCCAAATGAGAGGGTAGGGCCCCAACAGGAGCGACTTATGCATGTTCATATCGTGAGTTTGCCAGCACCTCCAAGTCTATGCATCATTTTTGCATCTCTAAGGAAGGTCTCTGGCACTGGCATGCGTTCTGTCTGCTTTCAAAAGTATGGGTTCCCAGGCCCCCTCCTACCCTCTGACAGCCCCGTACACGTCCAACCATGGGGGCTTGCCACCCCTGGTGCCTCTCTCCATGTTGGAAGAAGCTTGGGTGCTAGAGGTGTCTCTTCTTTGCTTCTAGGCCTTCTATTGTCTCCAGATCGGCTCTTAGCAGGGTGGTCCAAAAGGAGGCACTAGACGATAGCCCTGAGTTCCCTAATCTGGAAGACCTTATGATCTCAGTTCTGTCTCTAGCCTGTACCTTTAGGAGTGCCGTGCACCATGAACTACATACAGCAGCTGAGAGGACCTTGGCAGGCACCTCACCCTTGCCTCTCCTGATCCTGAGCTGCTTCTGCTTTCTTAGATCTCTACCCTTCAGGCCCCTGAGCCCATCTCTTGTTTACTTCACATGCTTATGAAAAAGGAAGATGCTGCCCAGTGGGCCAGGCTTCTCCATCTAGTTTCTGAGATTTCTGACTTTTAAGTGGTCTACCTGATTACCTATGTCAGAGAACAAATCCAGCAGTCTCAGCCTACCAGCTATGTCTGGCAAGTTCTATCTATTACCTCTTCTTTAAAAGAAATTTAAATGACATTCCACTGATTGTGCACTCATCTTGAGATATATGCTAGTCTCAGTGCTTTATGTATATTTTGTAATGCAGTCCTCACAGGTGTCTGGGTTGGGGTATTATGATCTCTAATTACAGGTAAAGGAATTTCACCTTAGTTGCATAGAGGAGCAGGATTTAGATTCATGACTGCCCTAGTTCAGAGCCTCTGCTCTTCCAGCTCAATCATCATCTTTGTGTTCTTGGAAAACTGGGTTGTCAATGAATTGGGGTTGGGCCGCCTCTGTGAAGACTACCATGGTTCCAAATGACTTGGCTACTGCCTTTGTCCTCTCCAGTGCACAGAGTCAGGAGCACCAAGAAGCAGTGTGGGTGGCAATATTGCCAAGCATGTGACTGCTACATGGTGGGGCTAGGCAGTTCTCAATGGGGCAAGACAGCGGAAAAGGAAAACAGGCTGGCTAGAGTCAGCAGAGAAGATCTTCAGTTGGGGAGCCTGGGTGTAGGGCAGTCATAGGACTAGTAGAGAATGGGGTGAGTGAGGCTTGGGGAAGGAGAAGCAGAATTCTGATTCAAGAATGAGGGTCAGTGTCTGTGGTCAGGAGATAGACAGGAAAGGAGGAAGCTCTGCACAGAAGCATTGGGACATCAAGCTCACACCTACCAGCTTCTTGGCAGGCTCTGCCAGTTGTACTTCTGTATCCCTTGTGTCTTGTTGGGTGGATGAAGGGGTGAACTCATGTATGAATGAATCTTTGGGAAGCATGTAAGTTCTACTCCCTCCCACCCCTGACCTGCCAATGAAGGGGCTGCACTGTTTTACAAGATTGTTGTGAAGGGAAAGGGGTTATTGTGATATTTACAGGAGTACCCTCTGACTTACTGTCTCCTTGTCACTTCTTTCTCCAGAGGCTCCTGCCAAGCCTGAGGAGGCAGAGGCTGAGCCCTTCACAGACTCCTCACTGTTTGCACACTGGGGCCAGGAGCTCAGCCCTGAAGGCCGGCGCGTGGCCCTGAAGCAGTTCCAGTACTATGGCTACAACGCCTACCTCAGTGACCGCCTGCCCCTCAACCGGCCCCTGCCAGACCTCAGACCCAGTGGGTGAGCAGAGTCAGTGAGTGGGCCCTTGGCAACCTGCTCACTGTAAGGAGATGCATCCTCACGTGTGGAAACAGCCAGAGTGGGATATCAGACTCCAGCTCCCATTCCTGCTTCAGCCAGGAGCTGCCCCTATAACTCAATCTTCCTATCTGCTGAGTAGGGAGAGGGCTCCCATCAAGTAGAAATTTTGAGGATTAATAACCTAATTTATTCTTTAAGGGCACTGGAATCATCTGGAATTCCTTTAATATGTCATTTTAACCCAATTAGTTGCGTTTTTTTTTTCCTGTAAATTAGTTTTTGTAAAGTATATCCATCTTCCAGGCTGACAAGTCATTACACCAGACAGAGAAGTCTGTCTTGACTTCTCTATGTTACACAAAGATGTTCCTTTAAGGTTGAGTTAGAATTTATATTACTCCTAATTATTAAAAATGTGGGCACATACCACAGCTGAGAAAATCTCATTAATTTGTGTGAGTTCCCCTCATACTTTCGTTCCCCCTTTTCTCCTCAGTTTTCAAATCAGAAAGCTGCAACTGAGCAAGAGCCTCTGAGTTTTAAGGAAAGATATTGCAGTTGGGTGGGAAGGCGGCGTTCTTTTAGGGAGAAGAGTTCTGCTGAGCTCAGTAGATGTTTACTGAGTACCTACTGTATGCTGTATCACCAGGTATGGTTGTTCCTGGCCCAGGCAGAACCTGCCTAGACTATAGGAATAAAAAAGCTGGAGATCTATGAAGAGAGACAAGTGAGCACCTATTCACATAAAGCTCGTTCATTAAGTCCTTATTACATGCCAGTGTAGTCTAGCAGACGCAGATAGAGCAATAAGCCCAACAGATAAGAGTGTCTGCCTGCACAGAGTTGGCACTGCAGCTGGGTGGGAATGGATAATAAACAAAGCAAGTCAAGTCAACTATGTCACAGGTCCAATGGTAGTAAGTGATACAGAGAAATAAAAGTAGGAAAGAGAGAGTGTCCTCTGGGGGTTGCACATTTTTATGGGTAGTCACAGAAGCAAAGACTTGGAAGAGATGAAAAACCAAGCCATGCAGGTCTTCGGGAGTGGTGGGGAAAGGACTCCTGACTGTTGGGCAGAAGGACTGGCAAGTCGGTTCCTGCAGTACTAGCACTCTTGGTAGGTTTGAGAAAGAGAGAAAGGCCCTGGATCGAGGAGGCAGTGTAGTTGGAGATGAGGTCAGAGGGGGGTAACAGGCAGCAGACCAAGTGAGATGGTGGCTCTCAACCTAGTCTATATATACAGCTCATCAAGGGATCCTTTGTTTGCTTGTTTGTTTTAAAGAAGTATCCTGATGCCAGCTCTATATCTCTGAGCAGTTACGTGAAAGTTCTAGGGTGATGCTCAGCATCGGCTGTATAGCAATCCAGGTAGCTCCGATGTGTAGCTAGGATGAAGAGTTATGAGAGAAGGGCTTGTTAGGCTGATGTGAGGCATGAGGCTTTCTCTCTGTTGAGTGGTATTCCTAGGAAGGGCTGGAAAAAGTTAATAAAGTCCCAGATTTCTATTCTCAAAAGCCCCATAACCTCTGTGCTGCTAGGCTGAGGGGTCTAAGGGTAGAAGAAGATCAGTCAGAGGGTCCTGCAGACCAAGGGAGAGGGAATGGACAAGGGTCTTCAGCCATGAAGGCCCGAAGAGGGGAGCTATGATACGGTTGCATTCTGGAAAAATCCAAAAGTCATAGATTTTGTGGCTATTCTAGCACAAAATGCAGCCCCAAGCAATGCATGCTTGTTCAGAATTAAAGAGAAAGTAAGAAGGAAGCCCCTGAAAGAGGGGATCTTACTTATTACAACTGGGTATAACAGTAACTGGTGCTGACATGCTCTGGGCTTCGTGAGAATGCCTGTCCCACCTGGGCCACACCAGCATAGCAGTGGCAATAGGTGGGTAATGGCATCTTCTTCCCACTTTGAGTGGAGGAAGCCAAGGAGCAAAATTGTGTTATGTCTGAGGTCACACCATCAGATGAATAGCCCAGCTAAGCCTTGAAGCCGTGCACCTTGGTGTCAAATCCTGCCATTTCATGGTGTTCCACAGCCGTGTTTATTCTGACTTTTCACAGGACTGCTGAGAGCTGACACAGAAGGTCCTCCAACCTAACTTGAGAGAGATATTCTGCTCACTGTGACTTCCAGTGGTTTACCCCAGAGTAAGAGCTGGGGGAGGGAGCAGATTCTCCAGTTTTCTCCCGTGCTGCTGAACAGCAGCAATTATCACAGGATGATTGTCCCTCTGCACAACTTAATAGTTTAGGGAGCTTCCACACCTTCCCTGGGGGGCAGGGTGACCTCTGTGGGCCCTTTCTTGCCTAGTCAGAAACACTGAATCACCACTGCTAGCAGAGCTATGCCTTCTCAGCCCTCCGCAAGGACTGTGCCAGTAGCTTCAACCATGGGCAGCTTCTCTTTGCACGTGTACTTGGAAGGTCCTGTGCAGCTTCATTTATTCTCCGAGACACACACTTGGGATGGAAAGCCATTGATGGGCCACTCACTCAAAACAAGTGTACACTGAAGTAGAGCAGTGCCTTCCTTTGTCTGGTAATTTCCTCAGGAACAATCCTGCCTTGTCACAAGGCCACCCCTTGGCTCATCCTGTTTAATTTTTTTTTTGGAAGCCTCTTTCCAATAACTTCACTCTCATCCTGTTTCAAATTCTACTGGCAAATATTTATGCAGCATGGCTGTGTTTTTAGGACTGTTTATATTAACTCTGATATTTTGCAGTAACTTTCTGAGGTGGGTACTGTTATTAGTCTCCATTTCACAGAAGAGGAAATGCAGGGAGATTTTAGGACCCACTCGAAGCCACTAGTGGCAGAGTCAGGTAGGGGTGGTGGCAGTCTGGCAATAGAATTTTTGCACATAATTGCTGTGCTGTGCTGCCACAAGGTGTCAATTGGAGGGATGGAGGACTGGCTCCATCATAGCACTGAATATGTGTGGACCAGATTGGGAGGGATGAGAGTCCGCTTCTATATTTGCTCAACATTGTTTTCATGAACATTGAGCCCATCCTGAGGCCCAGGGTGACACACTGGGCCCAGTTACTGTTGGAATCCAGCCTGAGGTGGATGAAAGGACGCTCCTGGCTGAGTCAGTCTGCAGAAGAGACTCGCCATGTGGCTCTCGCTTCATTCTGAGTTTCTGTGCCTCCTGACACCTTGTCTTTGCCCGTGGGCCTCTGCCCCTTGGCTTCTTCTCTTTGCTTTTGGTGTTCTTGGCTTTGGGCCTTTAAATTCTAACTCTGATTCTATGCTTGACTTCGTCCTGGGAAAGTAAGTGTGGTTCAGAATCTTGCCCTCCTCCTTTCTAACGCCTTTAGATGATCCACTCCTTTGTTTCCTTTCTGGGTGCTGAAAGATGTCACCTGACCCACTGTCATTTGACTGAGGTAAAACTGTGCTGTGCTCAGTGCTAATACATAGGATAAGGCATAACCAGAATTTAAAAAAAAAAAATCCATCCTGCTGGCTGGTAGGCTTCATTCATTTGTTCATTAAACAAACACTTACTGAGTTCCCAGTGTGTGCCAGACCAGCAGAGTGTCAGACAGACCAACCTCCTAGAGCCCTCTGAGATGGGAGTCTAGATAGAAAGAGGTGGCAGGTGACCAGGATACTTGCTGAAGACCTCCTGCTAGAAGACTTAGGGAGGCCCTGTTGCTTCGTGGCCTCTGAGTCAGGGAAGCAGGCGTATGGAATGGCATCGACAAGGAGCTTTCCTTTTCCACCTTTGACTGCCCCTTCCCAGGGAAGGGAAGACAAGGTGACAGAAGGCACAGAATATTTATCTGTCTCACCTACAAGGAGAGAAGATAAATTTTCTTTCCCAGTGGTCTCAGGAGAAATCAAAATGCCACTTATTCTCCCAGTCAGTCCTTTTCTTCCATCACTGTAACTGGAGCAGAGTAGGCCGCTGGCCAACCATGGGAGATGAAACGTTGCCAGCTTCCTCTAGTGACCCTCAGGGACCTCCTGCTCCTCCTCCAGGGAGAACCCTTCAGTCTGGGCAGGGTGTACTTGCTTACTTCCTGCGATGGCGAGACACTGGGCTTCAGAATTGAAACGGAGAAATGCTATATCCTAGCCTGGTTGGACTTTTCTTTGTACCTCGTATCCTCAGATGCTGGCAGCAGACATTCCCTGCTTTTTTGTGTGCTTCCTCCTACCTCCTAGAGGTCCCCTTCCTCTTTATCAGTAGGCTGCAAAACAACCCGCTAGGGACAAAAACAGAAAAAGAAAGATTCCAGTCTTGACAGGGGCATGAACTGTAGAAGTAGCCGTGTTCGTTGGAACTCATTTAACTATACAGTTGAGATCTATATGTTTTACTGCCTGTTAAGTTAAGCATCAATATTTTTTACATGAAGGTAAGAAAAAGAGATTAGGAAATTCCTTTGCCTTTGAGATGGGGAAGGATGGTAGAGGTGACATCTTTTGGGAGGTTACTGAGAAAATGGTTTTGAATTTTGGGGAAGAAGGTCATGTAGCTGTGAAGCAGGGTGGCTGCCCTGGGACAGTGAAGGAAGATTAGTTTCTAGCCCCAGGAACAGTGTAGGTGAAGTCCTAATACTGCAGCAACAGGCCTTATCACATTGGTTTCTGAAAGTAGTGGTCGTTATTTCCAAAAAGGATTCAGGCAAACCTAAGGGATGAGCATCGGCCCTCACAGAAACTATGGGTGTGGGTAGGAGAAGGGGGGCTCAGGTCTCAAGCTCCAGGCCTGCCCTGTTGCCATGGCAATTCTATGGCCTGCCTCCAAGGTAGCTCAGGGCAGAGTCCCCAGCAGGTGCTACTTTCTGCTTCTTGCTGGCAGATCTTCAGAGGCTTTTGAGCCTTGCTACTAAGGACTTTGTCTTTCTCTCCAGAGTGCCCCGAGGCTCATGTCCTCATTTTCTAAGGATTGGAATAGATTGGTTCTTGGGTCTACATGAGGGCTGATGGCAAGGGAGCTAAGGATTGGTAAAGGGAATTAGAACATTTCTTGCATCCCAGTGTGGAATCAAGTGGGATGGATACATAATTCCGTATAGGTCTATAGCTAAAGGATCCTGTGCTGGCATTAAAGTGGAGAGAAGAGCAAGATGACAGTTAAGACAACTAAGGCCCTCTTGACAGCTGACAGCCAAGGCACTGGGTCTCCCATGGAGCAGGCTGGAGTTCACCCAGTGTTGCCATACTATGGATGTGATCACAGGGACTGGAGCACTGTTCAGACAAGGCTGGTGGCTTTTTTGTTTTGTTTTAAACAGTGAATACTCTAGATAGATCTTTGAACTTTGAGGACCAGCAGGTCTAGTTTTATAGGTAAGCAGGATTATAGATTCCTCATCATAACTCCTGAACTTGTGACTCTGCTATGCCATATGCCAAGAGAGCACTAAGATCACTAGTTTGATAACTTTAAAATAAGGACTCTTCAAAGTAAAAAAAGGAGACAGAACAGAAAGGTGGCCAAAGAAGAACACTGGACCTCCTACTGTTGACTTTGAACATGGAAGAGAATCATAAGCCAGAGAGTGTGGACAGCCTCTAAATGCCAGAAAAAAAGTAAGAAGACTGAGTCTCTCCAGGAGCATCCAGAAAGGATATCTTGACCTTCAGCACTGAGGTGATAAATTTGTGTTTTTCTAAGCCAGGGATCTCCAAATCCTTGGCCATAGACAGGTACTGGTGCATAGAACCTTGAAAGGCCAAGTCCACTGAGACAGATGAGTGAAGCTCTGCCTTCTGTCAGCGTGCTTCTGTTAGGTTCTAATGTCGCTGCTGTTCCAACAGGAGGCAGAGCTTTACTCCCTGCTCCCCTCCTGTCACTGCTCTCCATCTCAAAGCTATGCTCCAGTAACCTACTATATAACAGGTACCCCCCCCCGCCCCCCCGCCCCCCCCCCCACTTTATCCTTGGGAGAATGATCTTCAACTAACCTGTCCCTGGTGTCAAAAAGGTTAGGAACCACTACTATAAGCCACTAAAATTGTCACAATATTTGTCACAATAGCAATATTAGTACTAGAAAACTAATACTGTATATGACCTGTTGCCCAGGATCCTGTGGCTGCAAGGGCTCTGTGCTTGGCTCATTGCTTTGCTGTTACTATGTAAAAATTCTCAATAATTGTTAAATAAAGGACACCACAATTTTCTTTTGCACTGGGTCCCCCACTGGGTCCTGGGGTTGTCACCCCAGATAAGACATCTAGGATCATGGTTGTTGAATATCTCAGAATTGCTGCCATGGGCTAATGATTTATAAGAGTACTACTACCTGCTTACCTATGAGCCTGGTACAGTGCAAATTTTCACAGTGCATTTTCTCATTTGATTTTATAGTCATGTCCCTCTTAGACAGGAGAAAGACTAAATGTTTGTAAGATTGAGAAAACTGTCAAAGTTCCCATTGGTGCTCTGCAACAGAGCCAGACCTTTTTGTGGTTCTATGACATCAGGACACTATTTTGCCTGATGTCTCACCTGCCGAGGTAGACATCTCTAGTTTGTGGTCTTGGGTCTGAGGAAGACACAGCCAACTGATAAAGATACAGTCTCCACAAGGACAGGCTGAGGACAAAGAGGTAAAATGAATACACAGTACTAATTCTGCTGCCACACTGAAAATACAACTGCATAAGCATAGTCGGGGGGTGGGGGGAGGAACACTGTTTAACTAAAGCACTCTGAGAAAGTACTTCTGGTTATTGTTAATGGTAAGCTGTTTGTGGGCCAACAGTATGGTATTGATTCTTAAGAAAAAGTAACTTTGAATTATATTAATAGAAGTGGCACACCTGATAAGAGAGAGGTGATAGTTTTGCTCAATTTCGCTATTCATTTTATAATGGCAGAAGTAGATTCTAAGAAATATAAAGAAACTAGACCATTGAGAAGACGATAATTCAGGTAAGAAACTCAGTTACAGGACAAATGGATAATGCCTCTTCCTAGGTTATGGAGTACTTGTTAAATCCTAGCTTCCTGGGCTCTGAAGACAGGCCTCTCACTTATTGGTTGGGCAGCCTCCAGTAAGTTAAATTACCTCTCTGTGCCTTGGTCTTTGTATCTGTAAATCAGGGTTGGTAACAAAGATTACAAGTATAATATGTATAGAGTTTCTGGAAGAATGCCTAGCCTGTAGCTGCACGCTAAGTGCGTGTGTGCATATGTGTGCATGCATGTGCGTGGTACAAAGGGATTGAACTCAGGGCCTCATACTCACTAGGTAACTTCTCTGAGTTATATCTGCTACCCCTTTTAAACTTTATTTTGAGACACAGTCTCACCAAGTTGCTCAGCCTGGCCTCAATTTTCCATCTTCGTGTTTTGGTCTCCCAAGTAGCGGAGATGACAGGCAGATGCCACCATACCTGGCTGTTTTCAGTTACTTTTTCTTAATCTGTGCTTCTTGTTTGTAGAAGAGGTGGGAAGGCCCGTGATTATGATTTTACTACTTGAGGGACTGCTGTGTGGAGAAGGAACACACAGGGCAGAGCATCTGCCTTGACAGTAGGTGAGAGTAAGGCCAGGCAGCCTTTGCAGGACAATCAGACTGAAGTCCCTAGGGAGTCACTTCCGAGTCCTGCTGATCTTGCCCTCAGGGGCTGAGCCGTGAGAAGGACACTCCTTGTTCTTCTTCAGAACCTGCCTTCCCTTGTCCCGGCAGATCTACCGGATCCACTGTCCAGATTGTACAATGTATGTCTACGTGTGGTTATTTCCCAAACATCTGGGTATACACTAGATTGTAAGCCATATCGGGTAAGGACATGTGTACATACCAGGACTCTTCAATGCCCAGTGAAAGGTCCGCCCAGAGTGAAAAGTTCCTGAAAGCACTAGGTGCCTAGCTGATGGACACGTGAGCAAGTACTTGAACTCAGGCTATGAGAGCTTCCTGGGTGGACTCCACCATGATGTAACAGGAATGAAATTACTAAATTGTATATTCATGCCTGGATAAGCAGCAGGATTAGATCATGCAACAGGCCAGAGGGATGAAGGAGGGGAAGATGGAGTCAGGGGGGTAATGCCTAGTGTAATGAGGGCTTCAGGGACCTGCCACGATATTACCTCTGCCCAAAGTGTAGAAGAGATAACAGATGCCTGAAAAATGGGGGTTTCTCCTGGGCAAAGCAAGAGAAATAGGCCTGGCCTGATCTAGGAACAGAATCAGCCCAGGAATTACTAAAGAGTAAACTACTAAGTGCTTGTGATCATAGAAACTTTCAACCCTCAGTCAGAGGAGGAAATTCAGCAAACAACCTTTCTGGTGGCTTTACCAATTTAAAGAAAGGATCTGCTGTGTAGGTAAGTGTAGATTTTAACCAGAACAATAAGGAACTAAATTATTTCTCAGGTAAACAACTATAAGAAGAAGGGAGACCCTTTGTTCCTAAAGCATCTTAGAGATCTGGGGAATATGAGAACCATGGCTTAAATGGAGGGAAGAAAACTCAGCGGTTGTCATGAAAAAGTTACAATAGGGACCAGGAGCCTCGGTGTGGCAGGTTTGCTGGTGTGCAAGCCGGGTCTGTGGCAAGTAGATCTGAGGAATGTGGGGCAGAGAAGATCTTCTCAAGCAGAGAAAGGCAGGCAGCTCATAGCCCAGTGTCTACACTGATATGGTGGAATAATCACATCTGAACATATATTGCATGGACATGTATACAACATGAAAGAGAAGCCCAAGCATCTTCAAGTGTCTAAAAGGGCTCAGATAGCAGCCTAGCATGCG
Source organism: Ctenodactylus gundi (assembly GCA_004027205.1). Classification (NCBI taxonomy): domain Eukaryota; kingdom Metazoa; phylum Chordata; class Mammalia; order Rodentia; family Ctenodactylidae; genus Ctenodactylus; species Ctenodactylus gundi. Next base: position 17,108 of record PVKB01003157.1, on the reverse strand, counting down.
AAGAGAGCCTTTCTGTACTGAGCTGTGGTGTGTAGTCGTGACTGAGAGACAAACCTATGTGGGTTTCCGAAAGCACCAGGATTCTTGGTAGGTGATGCAGGCCTGTAGTTACATACTAACAACCAGGCTCTGCAAGGCAGACACCATGGCTCAGGAGATTCTGGAGAGACATCCCAAAATATCCGTCCTCTTTGCTCCACCTCTGCTGTGATTCCAGCAGTTACTCACATCCACACCTGTGGCAGCTCATTCGGTGTTCTGCCTCCTTCCTGCTGTGCCTTAGATTTCTGCTCATTGACTTAGATACACTGTCTTTAGCCTCCCCATGAGAAAAGTTTTGATAGGTTTTCTGGTCCTTCCATAGTATCCTGGAACCTGACTGTGCATACCTCCTGGGCTAGGCAGCCTCCCAGGCTGACAGGCTACTCATTAACCGCTAACTAATGCTGAGAGATCAGTCTCAGGTCCCATCAGTTGTGACCAGGAAGGCAAGGGCACAGGGCAGAAGACACAGCAACCTTTGGCCCACAAAGTCTCTATGATCATTTAGCTCAAAGGTGGAAATGTAACATGGAGCTGCTTTTAGGCTTTTGGTGCTCAGTCGTGTTTACTGCATTTGTCCACACCATGCTGTAGACATCATATCTCCTTTCTGCTTTTCTTGCATAATTGACAGTCTGGAAGCAACTCCTCCATGGACCTCAGGTGCCATGGGAGGGCCCAGGTGTCTCCCCAACTGCATCTCTGATTGGCTTGAAATGGAGGGTAGAAACCATTCTTCAGGAGAGATTAGGAGGACAGTCTGGCCTGAGATGAGACGGGCTTTGGGAGATAATGCACCGTCTTGCCTCTATTTTTATGGCAAGAATGCTTGCCATACAAAATTGTAAGAAGTAAAATGGAAAAAATACTCACACATTTCTTAGGATGGTTTATAGTATATTGCAAGTAGTAAATGGAAATATTTACTAAAATTATTTTTGAGGATTACCTGGAGTACCTGGGCAATAATAGTAGTAAGGACAGTACAGTCTGTTAGTTACAGATGTCATGGAGGTAGATAGTAGGAAAAATTCTCACTGCCAGTGCCCAGTGAGAATTTCCACATGGCCTCATCCTTGAGTTTAAGTCCAGCATCTTGGAAGCTGACATACTGGAGTGTCTTATCTAACCTGGAAGGCTTTGAATGAGGCTAGAACATGTGCTTCATGAGGCCGGAAGAGGATTATGAAAGTTCTTTGGGAGCGAGGAGGAAGACATGGGCTAGCATAGGATACTGGTGTCTCTGAAGGGACAGTAAGGCATTGCTGAGGACCAATAAGGCCTTACTGGTCTTCCTCGAGCGTTATGGCTCGCTGGGTTTGTGTTTCAAGTGGTTAAAGCACATCTCAACCTTTGTGTGCTTACGGTAACTGAAGAAACTCAGGAAGAAAGAACTTGGACCCTTAGAGAAAGCTCACCGTCCCCCTTACTTCGTCCTTGTGACCCCTCCTGTACACACTTGGGACCCTAGCGTGGTTGGACCCTATTCCCATTGTGTCTGCCCACAGGCCTCAGTTTGTAGTCAACTTTGACCTTCATTCTGGAAGAAGTCTACCTAATGCCCCAACCTGGCAGGTCCATCAGCCTCCATGAATCATTCACTCTGTTAGATGAGGATTTGTAGACTTGTTGAGGTCAAGGGAGATGGGGAGTGATGTCTGGCTGTTGTCCAGATCATATCTGATGGCCAGGATCTGGGCTTGGTCTCACTTGGTTACCCACTGCTTCCCGTCCTCTCGCAGGTAATGGCTCTGACGCTCTTCGTATAAATGTGCCTCATAAACAAGTCAAAACAATCTGGGGGGAGCTTCATGGAGAGGCTCCCAAAGTTGATGTTCCCTGTTCCCGCATCTCTTTTTGTGTGCCAGAGATCGATAAAGTGGAGTTTATCATGACCATCAATCCCAGCTTATTAGACAGCCGTATCACTCTCCCCTCGCAAATGTCTTGTTTTTTATCTCCAGTGGAAAATGGCTTGACTTTGACAAAAGTAAAAGTAAAATGGGACCCTTTATGGCTTAATTTTACAGGAAAATGTGCCTCTTTTCGAAATGAGTAAAGGCTCAGCCTTTATAGTTAGGCATCCTCAAAGAACTTACATGTGCAAGGGATGGCTGCACCTGCCCAGCCTCTTGGGCCCCTCTCTGCAGTAGTAGGTGGAGAAGTGGGGGAGCAGTGGCAGCCATCCGGGGCAGGCAGATCCTGCAGGTGATTCTGAGAGGGCAGAGGGAGTTTTCTGGCGGCAGGTAGGCGTGGAATGAATTGTGTGGCAGCTTGATCCTTTAGGACCCAAGTTCTGGAGATAACATGTCAGCAGTATACGTATTAGAGGCAGAGGCACAGGCAGAGTCACTAGTGGAGCTAATGCTGGACTGATGGGTGAACTGGGCAAATTCTGCAGCAGCTCCGCAGGACTTGTACCCAAAGCGGTCCCATTCGGTGGCAGCCCTTGGTGGTGTGCTCCTGTGCAGGCACAGGCTACAGCGTGAAGGCATACATCTCACATTCAGTCTCCTTCAAAGAAGGTGAGGGCTGTCACAGCAAGTATGCGTATGTCTTGTCTTCTTTGTTCTCCTTTCCTCGGCAATACATTCTGCTTTTTGTGTGGAAATTATCGCGGGAACCATGCCTGTGTGCTGATATGTATATGTAGGTCAGGGAATTCAAAAGTGAATTTACCTGACAAACCAACAGAATGCCTACTATGTGCCAGGCACTGTACTGGGCAGGAGCATATGATGTCGAGCAAGGGCCGTACTTGCCGTCAAGAAGTTTGTGGTCTACTCACAGGGCAACCGACCATCCTGGTGTGTTGGCAAACGTTCAGTGCTGAAACTGGGGAAATCCCAGGCAAACCTGGATGAGTTGGGTACCCTGTCTAGTACAGTGATGTCAAGGGAGGCATGCAGTGGGGAATAGGTACTGGTGGGAGGGAGGGGACGTTTGCAAATTATTTCTGTAGTAGAGTGTCTTCTGTTCACCATGCGAGAGATAGACCGTCTCTAAAGATCATTTCTTTCTAGATGAGGACACAGTGAGTTGGTCACACAGTGAAGGGAAGCAAAGCAGGGACCAGTACACAATGCCCCCCCCGCCCCCCCCCCCCCCCCCCCCCCCCCCCCCCCCCCCCCCCCACAGTACTGTCTCCCTGAAAACTCTCTACCTTGTCTGTTTTGGCTTGCCCACCTCTCACTTCTCTGCTGATCCTTTGGTGAGGTGTGAAAAATCTGGAGGGTGAGGGAAGAAGCCTTGTGATCTGGAGAGGTGACAGGTGGCTGTGGCTGTGGCTGGGAGGACCCCAGCAGCTCCTCAGAGAGAAGAGGAGAAAAGAAAGATTAAGGAGGTCAGGACATTTAGCCTGGAGAGATCACTTAATTACAGTGTAAAGAAACTGAGAACCTTCCTAGATTACTTGAGAGGAATCAGGGCCATAAATTCAGGGGAAAGGAGGACGAAAGAACAGAGATCTGACTCTCCTGGGTGGTGTGGAGATCCTGAGGGGAACTTATAAGAATAAAGAACATTCTGAGACCAGTGTTACTCATATTAAAAGAAACCCGTTAGCTTTGTTTCATGCCAAGAACGTTCACTGAGCACCTACTCCACTAAGGCCCTGCTCTAAAGTAGCGAGGTAGCATAGTTGCAAAACAAAGTCACTGGAGACAAGCAATAAACAAGTATAAATATGAGCCAATGTTCAAGGCATTCTGTTATATGCAAGAGTTCTCATATTAAAAAAAAAACCTCACGTGCAAGTCTTTTATATGAAAATACTGATCAACAGGATTTATCTTGTAAAACAGATACAACATTTTGATACTGCTTAGAGAAATGTCATCAGGAGACCAGCTCCTGGAGATTGGCAACTCATGCATGGCTGTTACCGGGAGAAATTAAAATCAGTCTCCTTGGAAGCATGGGAGACTGGATAGTTACTTCAGAACTAAGAAGAGAAGGTAGGAGGAGACAATTAATTCATCTCTGAAAGCACCAGGGGACAACCTGGAGCTGCAGGCCGTGAGACTCTGAGAACTCACAGAGTCCTTGGGCAAACACAAAGAGGCCCCGAGCTGCAGGTTCCCCTGCTGGTGGACAGATTCAATCTATTGACATTATCGTGAGCTGCCCACTGTATTTGTATTACAGAATAAAGACTCTGTGTTGTTTATTTGATCACATAGAACATTACTTTTAACATACAAGTAACAAGGAGTGTGTACAGATAATCATCTCTATTTCCATGTCCAGGGAAAGCTCAGGTGCTGGTCTTACTGGTCTTGTTGTATATCTCACCCCTCTTTACTTCCCTGTCCCATAAGAACTAGCTAGAAGAATTATTGGCTATTGATTATCAGCTACCAACCTTTGAATTGTTATAAAGATTGTATTCACAACTACAACACACACACACACACACACACACACACACACACACACACACACACACACAAAAAACAATTTTGGAAAGGTTGTAGTAATTTTTTCTTTTGAGACGGGGTCTCACTCTCTAGTCCAGGCTGGTCCCGAATTCACTATGTAGTCTACACTGGCCTCACACTCACAGCAATCCTCCTGCCTGAGCCTGTTGAGTGCTGGGATTACAGGCACGTGCCATCAGTTCTGGCTCTTGTGATGCTGGGGAATCAAACCCAGAGCCTTGCACTTGCTAGGCAAACACTCTTAACTGCTGTGCTATTCCTCTAGCCCCAGTTGCAGTAGTTTAAAAATGCATATCAAGCCCAATATAGTACCCCATCTATAATCCTAGCTCCTGGGAGGCTGAGACAGGAAGATCACAAGTTCAAAGCCAGCCTGGGCAACTTGGCAACTTAGGTCCTGTCTCAATAGAAGAAGGTGTGAGGGGGATGAAAAGGAAGGGGTGCCACTCTAACAGTCTTTCTTCTTCGTTCAGTCATTTTTGTTCTGTCTCCCCATCCTCTTCACTCTTTCACTGCAGTTAGTTAAGCTGGTTCCCTCTTCTCCAGCTGCAGCACCGTCCCTCAGCCCTGCTTCGCATGTCTTACTTCCGCATACCATGTAAGCTTCCGGTCAAATCTTGCCTCTGCTGAGTGAGCTCCTTCCGCACTCCCGAGAACAGTTGCCCTGAGGGTACCGCACTGTCCTCTTACCTTGTGCCATTTTTCATCTTAGCACTGAATGGCATTGCATTGTTTGTTTGCTTCCATGTTTATCTATTTTCATTGTCAAAATAGAAGCTTCATGAAGACCAGGACTTTGTTCATTTCCCTTTATACCCTCAGTGCTTACATCAGGACTTGCCTGATGAAAGAAGCTCAATAAATATTTATTCCATTAAATACAAGAATGAATAACTTGATGGTTTTGTTAAAATTGCAAGTATGAAATAGGTTTGGGAAAAGGTTCAACCCTTTCCCTTCCCCCATCTCCCTTTGGCAAGAGAGAAGGAGAGCTGGAAATAGAATGGGAGAAGTTTCTGTAAATTTCTCGTAACCATAGAGACAGTGATTTCAGTTTATTAATCTCATGCTCTTAAGCAGTCTGGAGCCCCACGGTGATTTCTCCAAATTGCTCAGTGCTGGTTATCCTGCAGCCTTCCTCATTAAGGAAGAGCAGGCCCACTCCGATTCTGCAGCACTTTAATTACTGATGAGCAGGAGCCCAGCGCTATTACACTCATTTTAGCATGCTTTAACCTAGCTGCACCCCCAACGTAGGAGCAATGGAACATGGTCACCAGTCCTAAAGTCCTGGCCTTCAATAGCAGGTGGAGTGTGGGTTAATTTACCTTCTTTCTGAAACCCAGGGCTCGAGACAGGGCTGGAATTGGTGCCCTATCTTTTCACTCAGCTCTTGAAGATGACAACCCAGGACCTTCTGGTACAGCATTTATTTTTGCCAAGGAAGGGTACCAGCTTAGTTTCCTGACAACAAAGTGTATGTTTTCAGGGGAAAGAATTGCCCTTGGGGACCATGGCCCTTAGTATCGGGCCTCTTTGGGGTGTGACTTCAGGGAGTTGTTCCTCTATCTGAAAGGGAACAACACCAACAAGTATGCTTTTGAGTTTGCCTCTAGTCCTTTGGGAATTGGCTTTTTCCCAAAAAGGCTTCAAGTTTGATGACACTTGGAAGACAGGCCAGTTGGGGCAGTTTTTTCCATATCTTTTTATTCTTGAGGGGGGACTCTGGCACTAGCATCAAAATATCAGAGGTGGGATTCTATCTTGGCAGCTGATTTTTAGTGCAGCCACAGGTGGAGACTCATCTGCTTTCGCTACAGTGTCCTCCTCTGTGCATGAGCTTGGATTCGGTCTTTCTCTCCCTCATGGGTTGGAATTTCTCTGACTCTAACTTTAGTCTGGTTTGAGGCTAGACCCTTATGAGTGAGGGGTAGGCACTGAAGTGCAGGCAATGTGCCATCTGGAATGAAAAAGAGTGGGTGTGAGAAGTCAGGGCCTCTGGTCACTCTTCTGAGGCTGGTCACCTAATGTCTGGCCTCACAGCAGGGTAGCTGCAGTGGAAACACCAAGACTTGGTCTGACTGCATTTTCTATCCTCCTGGTTTAGAAATATGGAGTCATCCTTCAAAAGGATATCCAGGAACTGCCTGCCAAATGCTACATGCTGCACTGGGTACTCAGGTACAGCTCCTCAGCTGGAGTAGGCACTGGTGATTTCCCTATAGTGTGGGGCAGACTAGTTTCAGCGGTTGTGGGCCTTTCTGGTGCATATGTAGGACTCACCTCCCATGTATCAAAAAAAAAAAAAGATCTTAGGCAGGTTCTGGACTCCTGTGCCCTCCAGCAAAGCTGGAGCAAGGCATGGGGTAGCCACATATCTGGAGTGCCTGTGGCTGAGTTGCTGACAGATCCAAGAGTCTGGCTCTTCTTCCTTCCAGGTGCCGCAATCTCTCATTCCCTGAAAGCCTGCCTGAGGTGAGCATTGTGTTCATCTTCGTCAATGAAGCCCTCTCGGTGCTGCTGCGCTCCATCCACTCAGCCATGGAGCGCACGCCCCCACACCTGCTCAAGGAGATCATCCTGGTGGACGACAACAGCAGTAATGGTGAGTGCTCAGATCCCTGTGGCCTGCCTTCCTGCTCCTTTGCAACAGTTGAGCAGAGGGCTCAGCTTTGGGTTCTCATTTCCTCAAGTCTCTTGGTCACTGCTCTTTTTCTTTGGGCGTCAGCTCAGAGATGAGAGATTCACGGCAGTCACAATTTTGGAAGGTTCACTATCATGCCTGCATCTCAGAGGGGCCTGAACTTCAGACTAGCTAGCTACTTTCTCTCTTAACATCTCGTTACATTGCAGTAAGATCAAAGGCCTGACTTCCACCCCCACCCATTTCTATGAAGCACTATTTAATGTAGCGATGTTTTTCAGTCTCTGCCTGAAAGATTGTTCCTTGGTGATAACAGTGGTGATGATGTTGGGGAAAATGTGGATGGTGCTGCTGATTGTGGAGGTGATTGATGGGGGAAGGTGGTAGATACATAACCAATGACAGCACAGAGATGTAGAGTGTCTAGCCTTGTTGCTGAATCCCCTGTGCCTTATTCCATCTGTCCCTTGGACAGCCCCAAGTGGCCTACAAATACTTTACATCATCACACATCTCCTCCTGCCATAACCAACTACCTTTGCCCCTTGGTACATACTCCATGGCCTCTGCGTCCCCTGCACAGATCACCACTATAATTCTCCAAACTGAAAGACTATATATGGAGACAGTTGAAAACCAATGCTCTTGATAAGACCATTTATATGGATGTACTTCTGAGAATGCATGATTTCTAAAAATAAACATTCAGATCGCCAGAGTCCCTGGGCTTCACTTATCTTTTGAGCATTGTCTGGTATAACTAGTAAATTTCCCAGTGAATCAGTTGCTAGAATGAGATGGGTAATTTATGATTTGTTATCAATTAAAGCTGAAACATATCAGATAATTGAAATGGGTTTAACCTCAATAAGCAAATTTTCTTTCTCATTTTACTGTCATGTAGTGAGAAGTGTAGGAGCAGCACTCTGAGGGGATTGTAGAGCTTTCCGAAGGGCAATGCTCATGAATCACCAGAGTTTCATTGTTCCATAAGCATAAAGGATGGAAAAGGCATCAAGGATGTTAGCCAGTAGGCAATATAATTTTAAAGGTGGCTGTCTACTGTCTTAGTTACTTTTTTGTTGCTGTGACTCAATACCTGACATGTACCACTTTAGGGAGTAAAAGCTTATTTTAGCTTACAGTTTTAGGAGGTCGCAGTCCATTCATAGGTAGATGGCTTGAAAATTGTGGAATTACATGGTAGGGTCACAGCTAAAGCTAGAGCTGAAACAGGAGCTCTGGAGACAGAGATCCTCACAACAGCGTGGCAGAACTAAGACTGGCCTGGCAGGAAGGGCAGCACGTGTCTCTCTAGGTCAGGTTCAAGCATCTGCCCCTTCCAGCCAGGCTCCACCTCCCAACAGTGCACAGTATCCATATGAACATGAGGCTTTTGGGGGACACTCCAGATCCAAACCACAGTGAGGGAGACAAGAAGGGCTCAGTCTCATCTCTACTGGCTTCCTACCATTATGTTGCTTGACCCCAAGGAATAGAAAGTTCCTATTCCAACAGTGGCAAGCCCTAAGGAGCCCATGTGCTTGCCCCTTAGCTTTGCCCAAGCCTCCTGGTCCCCTCTCACCTCAGAAGAGATAAAGAGCCACCCTCCAAGAATGAGGACATCCCTAATAGGACAGACAGCCCTGAACTCCAGTATGCTGCACTTCTTCACATGTTAGGGAGGAGAGGATGAAGCACTAAGAGGAAGAAATCTTGGAGCCTTTCATTTCTTCCCCCATGGTGAGATTATAATATCCGTAAGGATGCCATTTGTCTTTAATTCATATGAAAAGCCAGGAAAAGCTGATACTGCATTTGAGAAATTTAATTGCATTTGGGAAACTTGGATAAGGAAACTGAACCAAATACAGATAGAGAATTGTGCATTTGGATTTTGAAAGTTGGTACTTTATCTTTTAAATGATGATTACCATCAAAAATTATTGGCCAGAAGAATAGAGTAGTGAGAGCTGGGCAGTGGAAAGATTGGCTGCACGATCTGATATCAGTGAGATAAGGGCCACCTGGGAAGAAAGGGAATAGATAACGTGGCTAATGCAGCAGAGAGCCCAAGGGCCTGGCATCCCGGGGAGCTGAGGAGGGACTGAGGGCAACATCCAAGCTCAAGAAAATGTGAAGGAAGTATTCATTGGGCCTGTGTTGGGCAGGTTGGCCAAAGGAGAGGTCAGCAATGACTTCAGGGTTCAAACCAGGGTGACTCAAGGATGGCAATGCACAGCTTTGGGAGAGAGAGGTGAGAGAAGCCAGTTGGTGCAGTTCTTACTCCTCCGCAGTGTGTATGAGAATTAACCGATTGGAAGATTTCAAAACCGAAGCCCAAGGGAATTTTGTGGCAATAGTGTTGTTAAGTATCTTGATTGTAGCGATGGTATGTGAAGCTGCACATGTACTCAAGCTGCATTCAGTTATATATACATAGACTGCATGGGAGCCTGGATCTCTCTGTAGCTACATCAGTATCTGGGCTTTGACATTGTTATATAGTTGAGCAAGATGTTACTCTGCAGGGCAGGGGCTGGATGGAAGCTATATGGTACTTTTTTTGTACATTGATGTGTATATTTAATTGCTTCAGAATATAAAGTTAGAACAAAACCAAGTTCTCCCAGAGGTTGGAGTATATCTCAGTGCTGAAGCACTGGCCTATCAAAGTGCTCCAACATTCGGTATTGTTAAGTTTGAGATGCAGTCTGGACATTACTGGATTTAAAAACCATTCTTAGTCATTTCCAGCTCTGGCTAAGAGCCCGTAGTTGAATGCATAAGGTGTAGCTTCTTTCCAGAAGAGTTTCTAGTGCACAATGTGAAGGGTGGAGCTCCGAGCTGCAGTTGGAAGTCATGGCCCTCTGCACTGTGGCTAAGAGGCCAGGGAAAAGTCCCCTGGCTTCTCAGAGTCTCAACGCTTCCTTTGTGAAAAGGGCATGATAATCCACCTTGCTAGCCTCACCCATCTAAAGTGGAAAATGTGTGGCTGTGAATTGAATAGTCAGTGTTACTGCTTCCAGCTCTCAACTTATTACCAAGAGGCGAGCACACAAATAGTGCCCTGCACTCATGGAGCGCAGGAGATACCGGGAGGAGGAAAGCATGGGTCTGTAGTCTTGTGCACTGTCACTGAAGCCATTGATTGGGAGGAGAGGATGTCAGAAGAGAAGCAGTGAGATTGAAAAAAACAGAAGCTAGGAAGAACACTGAGGGTGAAGTAGGCAGTTCCGGGAGGAAGGGTTAACAGAAAGAATTTCAGGGTTGAGATAGAAATGACTAAGATGTGACATGTATGTGCACCAAATTCCCCAAGTTAAATGTAATTGTTATGTATGGCAAACATGTATTAATAAAAAATTATGAAACGCAGACATATAAATAAAAATAATAATTATTTAAAAAGAGATAGTTAGCTGTTCACATAAACCCCATTGACAAGTGGAAAGACAAGGTGTCTGGGAAGAATCCCCTCATTTAGAAGGTGTTGGTCTCAAACACCTCCAGGAGAAGCAACACCAGTGGAATGCCGGGCGGGGCTGTAGGAGCCAGGCAAAGGCGAAGAGCAGGTGTGGATTTTTATCCGGCAAGTATTTTTGATTATAGAGGGAAATCATAAACTATGTAGGAACCAGTGCAGTATTTTTCAGAAATAAAAATATTACCATAATATCCAGCAAGAAATACATATGTATCCTGACCCAGAATGACATCGCAACTTATATCCACACACATATAATTGCAATAAGACTTTGAAGAAAACAATGCCTAGCCTTACAATGTGCAAAATACTCTGCTATTTTCTGATGTGTTCTGCTCTGTGCTATTCAATTATGTTGTGTTGTATTGTATTGTGTTGTATTGTATTATATGCTTTCTTTCTTTTTAAAAGGGAGGTTGTTCTCAAAGCCCTGAGTGTATATTAGAGTCATTTACGTAGCTGTTAAAAAATTTCAGAGGTCCAGTAAGTGATTTAATGTGTTTGGAGCAAGGACGTCTGGTCCCTTGAGACCAAGATTTAGAGCAGGGTTTCTGCAGAGGGAGGAGAAAAATGGACTCAGGGCACAGAGGCAAGCGTTGCCTCTAGGAACAAAGGGCGCACCTTTCTTCCACTTCATAGAGAGACTGGTGAGTAGGGAGACAGCTGGAGGCCATGAAAGCTGCAGGTACAGCAGTAACCTAAGTCCTGCACCCCACTGCAGAAGGGTCTGGCCCTGAGTAGATGGCCTCAGTGTGAGTGGAGCAGAGAGGTAACCAAGAGTGGGGTTCCTGGAAACTAGCTGAAGCTGAAGTCCCAAGAGGAGGAGACACCTGAGAGGCACCCACAGGAGAGGCACCATCTCAGCCTTAGGACTTGCTAAAGACCCTTCTGACCAGTTCAGTGTGGCTCAGTCTGGCCCATCTCCTGCCCAGTTCCCCTGTGCCAGTGTGGGCTTCATTTTGGGAGATGCTCCTCTTAGGTGTCAAAGAGGCATAGGAATTAGATTTATTTCTAGTCGGGCCAAGTCAGTTCATTTGCACAAGTATTTTTGGAGTATGAAGAGAATGGTGGATTGATCTAGACCCTCTCATAAATACGAAATTGGGAGAAAAAATGAGGCTCATTTCCCACCCCTGGTCTGCCACTTCCTGGCCATGAGCCCTTAGGCTTTGGCTTTCTCAGGTGCCATGTGGAAAGGTCAGGCCCTGCTGTCCCCTGTCTACTGACAGAGTCACTGAAGATAGCACAGGATAATGGGAAGGAATGCTCTGTGCAAGTATGGGGTGCCCTGAGGGTGAGTTAAAATGACAGTAATGATAACAACAGCCAGGATCCTGGCTAAATGTGGTGACACAGCCATCCTGTAGATTGTAGAGGCTGAACACTGGTGGGAACAGCAGGGAGTTTGGCATTTGGCCGGTTTTTCAGTTTGGGCTTTTCCTAGCTTCTTCCTCACTGTGTGTTCCTACCCTCTGTGAGCCCTGTTCTCCTTATCTACAAAATGGAGATGCATATTTCCTCCCTCTGGGATTGTCTTGGAAGCTTGGATAAGATATGATGGAAGGGACGTTGCTTACAATTCTAAGTGGACACGTGGGTGCGGGATGTCTCCCTCACGGAGCCCTCCTTTCTGACCTCCACCACGGGCTGGATATGCTAGTGCCTTCTCTCTCCCACCATTCTCTGCTGCACCTTTGCGTGGGACAAGGCCTGGGCTTCCTCCAGCCATGAAAGAGGCAGCCAGTCATACTGCCCTTGTCCTAGCCTACAGACCTTGAGCTCGCTCAGAGGCCAGGTTTCAAGCCGGTGCCATTGGGCTTGTGGGAGTCTGAGCCTCCTGTTCTCTGCTTCATTGCAACATTCTTGACAAGCTCAATTTTTCAGCAGGGTTGGTTTGTATATAGGACATTATCACTCCGCTGTAGTAGTCTCAAGTGTCAGTGTATGAGCTTGATTTAAAATATGAGAATTCATAGCAGGCACCCACTACCTCAGGACCTTGGCCCTCATTGTGCCCTCCACCTGGAATGCCCTAGCCACCCCCTTTAAATCTGCACAGCTGCCTCTTTTTCTCTTAAGGCCTTTGCTCAAATGCCACCCTAAGGGTGTCCCATTAGGACTGCCACTCCATTTAGATGGCAGCCCTGACCCTGTCATTCCTTGTTCTCCCTTATTTCCATCTATAGCACCTTCTGCCACCTGCTGGACTGAACTCACATGTTTCCTGTACTTATTCGTACATTTTTCTTCTACCAGTATGTGAGTTCTAGGAAATGGGAATATCATTTGGTCCCTGCTAGCTGTCCAGAATCTAGAATAGTAACTGATTGGTATAGATAGTAAAACATAATGACTCAATGAAAGAATGAACTTGGATTCTCCAGATCTGGGACTAGGCCTGGAATCTGCATCTTAGTAAGCTTCCCAGGGCATTTTGGGGCAGCAGAGCAGCAGAGGAATGAGTAACTATTCTAATTGTTATCTTGGTTGGACAATTAATTGGAGGATGACAGCATCTTCGAGCCCAGCTCCCCTCAGGCAATAGGCACTGTGGGTGGGTAGGCCCCTGGAACAGCCTTCAAGAAGATAGCACAAATACAGATAGTGGGTGGAACTCAGGAGAGAACAAAGAACAGGGACTCTCTTGCTCTTACCTTGACTTGCTGGAAATCAGTTCCTGTCCTCAGAACTTACCCACTCCACATTTCCAGCCACTGCAAGCATTCCTGACAAGCCACTTCCCTGCCTGCTCTGCAGCTTGGCAGCCATGTTCCCCTCCCTGGCTCCTCCTCCTTGTTATCGCAAGCAAATGGTGGGAATGGAGCTCTGCACCTCCTGCTTTTAATTACTGCACTTTTCAATGAATCCCAGTGGGCCAATGTCTTTAGCTGGGACTGAGTGATGCAATCTCTGCAGACTTGGAAGGGAAGCAAGCCCTGGAATTTTTAGCTTACAGAGTCATCTCTGCTTTTGACTTTTGACATTTATTCATTTGTTCTCTCGCTCATTCAGTCCATCAAGAAGTTTCCTCAGCACACAAATAAGCACTTGGTGAGCTCGTTCATGTCGCACAAATGCAGGTGCTCAATGACGGGGCTCTTAATGTTCCCTCTCCAGCTGTCCCTGAAATGCCTCATCCCCCAGTTCTGCTGTCCTTACTTCTGACAAAAGCATTTTCTGTGCTGTGTGCTTTTTGTTTCCCTTTTGAATTCATGTCCTCTTAACGAACATAAAGACCGTACATCTTTCTTTCCTATCACTTGAGATTTCAGAATTAATCTGAGTTTTCCAGCTACAAGCACATCAAACAATGGTCACGTCAAATATTCTTTTGAGAATCCTATTCACTGATGGCTTTCAACTGTTCTTAGTTGGCATGACTTGACCAACTTAAGTACAGCCTGATACTTGCCCTCTTCCAAACAGAATTCTGATGGTGGTTCCAGCACATCACAGGCTGGAGGACTACGGTTGAAATATCTCCCAGACCCCAAATGTTCTTTACCTACAGCCTTTCTTCACTCTGGCCGTGTTCGTGTAAAGTCTTTCAGTTCCATTGCCAAGAGAAGGCATAGAATTAAGGAGGCCTCAAGAAACAGACAGAACAGAGCTGTCCCTTCCTGTCAGAGGGGCAGAAAGATGGCCAAAAGCCCACAGAAAGCCCAACCAGTCAAACCCCAGCTGGCTTTTCGGAGGAAACCAAGGAGAAATGTAGGGCAGAAACCTGCCAGTGTCTCTGGTCTATACACAGCAGAGCTGAGCTAGGGCCCTCCGTCTTCTGCTCCCAGCCACAACTCGCATGTTCTCTATGTGTCTCCTTGTATCCTTTGCTGATCCCAGGTCTCTTGATCATCTGCACTTAGTACCTTCATCTCACCAATAAGCAAGTTAAATTTTAGAGAGGTTACCATAATACCACATAGTCAGGAGAGATGGGAGCCCAAGCCTACATTCCCTGGTCTTGAAACCATGTCTCTTCTCATACACTGCTTGGACCTTGGGGACATATGGACACAGGCTCCTTCTTCTCTGGTTCTCCTTTGCAGCTAGCCCAACTGATTACTGTTGAAAAGCCAGAACAGAGCCAAGATGGCTGCCACCATCCTAAAATGTCAAGCCTTTGTCGTGGATGTCCAACATGGGTTGGCTCCACACATATCCTCAGCCAGGTGATGGCTGAGGCCCAGGACCTACTGCAGTGCAGGTACCAAACAGGCTTGGCAAGGAAGGACCCACAAGGCTGGCCACTAGATGCAGGCTCAACACCTGGCTGTTGCCTCTGGCCAGCGTTAAGGTTTGACTCCCAACTTTTCCAGACATGAGCCTGGGGACAAGAGTGACTTCCAGTGCCCGCAAGTGGACAGAGTCCTTACCAGGCATCCCAGCTCACTGAGCAATTAGATGTGGCAGAGGTATTTTAAGTACTTTATCTAAATGAATCAATGCCCTTTGATAGTGATGAGAATCATTATGAAAGTCATTTTATGTAACAAGTAAACAGGCACAAAGAATTTAAGGAATTTGTCCAAAGTCACACAGAGGTTAGGAACTGAACCAAGGCTGCCTGGTTTTAAAAGACTACATACTTGTCCATTCATAGGCTGCTTCTGGTTCATTATAAGTTTTCCATTCCAAAAAATTCATTTGAACTTTGTCTTCATTCATTTCCTTTGTTCCCTCTGGAGAGAGGGATTCTGAAAGACTCTGGAGAGAGGGGACTGAAAGCATGGTCATCTTTCAGTTGGAGCTTAGTCTGGGATTCAGTAAGGAAAGATATGTGGCATGGATGCTTCTAGGTTCAGGTTGGTAGTCAGATGTAACTGACAAGGTAGCCATGCCTGAAGTCACTTTGTTAAGGGCACGTGGTTTCTTTCTCTTTTGAAATAGGGAAAAGTTGGTACGCCTGTGTGTGTACATTTGCAGACATGCATATGGGACATGTGTTCACATATATGCAATGTGTGAGTAAGCATGTGTATGTGTGTACATGTGTACATTTAGTTCACGTGCATATGTGTATGTGTGTGCATTTATTATTGTATATGGGTCTATTTGGGTGTGTGCATTTGTGTGGATATGAACCACATAATGCAGTCATGCAGTGGTGAGTATGTAAACAGTCTGTGCATGCATATATACACCTGGGCTCATGTGTATTTTTGTGAGCAATGGTGTGCCAGCCCCCCTAACATAATGGCTTGAGCCTCTTCTACCACCCGCCACTACCTGGAGCCACCTTCAAAATCCTGATGAATGACAAGTAATTGCACAACTGTGAATCATTGTTATTTTTAACTGTTGGTAAGAAAATCACAATGTAGTGAAGAAACAGAATCAGAGTTCCCAGATCGCTTGCTGCCAGCTGCTGGGTCCCCCTCCACCCCTGCAAAACCCCACCATCCCTTGGCCCAGAGCCTGCCTAATCATTGCTTAATGTTTCAAAGATGCTGTCCTACACAAGAGATACTCATTCCAGGCTGTAAAACTACCAACAGCTTTGCGTGCAGCTGGAATAATTGCAAAAATTTTTAAAAAGCATAGGAAAAGAATGGTCTGACAGAATTGTGCTTTATGGAGCTGAAAGAATCCCATATAGCTAATCAAATTACAACCAAGACTCAGGCAGCTTAAAGGTGTTTACACAGCCAGGCAAGTGAGCTGTCAGCCCCAGCCTTCCCTCACTTTCGCAGCCTAAGGCATCCTTGGCTGCCTGCCCCTGTGCCTTTCACCAGTGTGGCTGAGCAATCCACAAGAGCGGCAGTAGGTACCTAGTAACCCTGAGGTTAATGTGGCTCAGTACTGTAGTCTGTGCATCCTGGGTGTTCACCTTTGCCCTTTGGTGCCTGCAGTTGCTGCTGCCCACCACATGGTTTATTGCCAAGCCTGGGAGTTAGAATTACTGCTGGGCACAACCACCAACTCACATCCTGTGGTGGCATCCAGCAGGATTCTCCCATTAAAACAACTCCCGAGCTCCCAACTGTGGAGTCACAGATCAATTCTGTGGACCAAGGTAGCATATGCTGCCTCTCCCTGCTGACTCAAACCCCAGCCTGGGCACACTTTGGCTAGAGACTCTGGAGAAAGAAGGAAATCAGGTATACATCTCCGACAGATTCAACTGTGTCAATTTCTGAACTCACATCTCAGGTCTGCTTCAAGTGGTTCTTCTGTAAGTTGTACCCTTCACCTGGCATACAGGCCAAGGCCACATGGGGAGATAAAAATGTAGCCCTAATCTTCACTTGCCAAGCCATCCATCTGCAAGTAAGCCTGTGTCAGAAGTGGCTTTTTCCAACTTGGTGACCTGTGAGGTACCCTCCATAATGTACATTAAAGTACCAGGTACTGGTGGGCCATTGGCCTTGACTCCTGCAAAAGCAAGCAGCAA
Source organism: Ctenodactylus gundi (assembly GCA_004027205.1). Lineage (NCBI taxonomy): Eukaryota > Metazoa > Chordata > Mammalia > Rodentia > Ctenodactylidae > Ctenodactylus > Ctenodactylus gundi. Next base: position 105 of record PVKB01003157.1, on the reverse strand, counting down.
CTCCTTCTCAGTGAATAACCTGGCCTTCAGGGAGCTCCTGCAGCCCGGGGTGACTTCCCTGTTGCTACTGTCCTACAAACCCCAACTTTCCTCCAGCGTCTCTGA
>PVKB01003156.1:134227-220576 GCA_004027205.1 Ctenodactylus gundi | reverse complement strand
CAAAACAAAAGGGAAAAAGATGTACACACGTTTATTCCAACGAAGCCCAGAGAACAGGCTACCGGTGGACACTGGCATCCAGGGACACCTGATGGTTGTGACCCCCAGCTTTGGCTATGGTGACTCTTTATGCGCCCTTACAAACTGGCTGTGTGGAATACCGTCTGTATGTAAGAGGCCCACACCTAGGAGCCTTCTGGTGGTTTTGCTACACATGCCTTTTACAGTGATTTTACCCGTGCATGTGTGTGCATGAATTTCCACATGCATAAGCTCTGACTAAGCTCGGACCCTCCCTAGAGCAAGTGTTTGCAGACCCAGTCGGTGGAGAAAGAGGCACTGTTTCTTTTTTTTCTTCCCCATTTTATTGATCTGTATAAGTGCAAAATTTAAGGTTTACAATGAAGTTGAGCATTTTGTGTGCATATGTATCTTTTCAAGATGACAAGGACTTTCCCACTCTCCTTTTGTCCCTCCCCCTCCCCACCCCTCCTGCCCTCCCCACCCTACCCCCCAGTTTCACTTTGTTTTTCATTTTAAGTTCCATGAGATAGTTGTGATCTGGGTCTCTCATATCAGAGAGACCATTCAATGTTTCACCATCTGCTTCTGACTCACTTCACTAAGCATGATGTTCTCAAGTTTCTTCCATTTGCCTGTAAAAGCCTCCACATTGTTGGACTTTATTGGTACATAGTACTCCATTGTGTATAAATACCACGGTTTGTGTATCCATTGGTCTGTTGATGGGTATTTTGGTGACTTCCATATTTTAGCTATTGTTAGTTGTACTGCTATGAACATGGGTATACATATATCTCTGTTATGTGTTGTTTTGGCCTCTTTTGGATATATTCTCAGGAGGGGTGTGGCTGGATAGAAGGGGATATTTATTTCTAGTCTTTTGAGAGATCTCCATACTGCTTTCCAGAGTGGTTGTACGAATTTACATTCCCACCAGCAGTGCAGGAGAGTTCCTTTCTCCCCACAGCCACGCCAGCACTGATTGCTATTTGACATGTTGATATAGGCCATTCTCTCTGGAGTGAGGTGCTATTGTAGCGTTGTTTTGATTTGCATGTCTCTTATGGCTAGAGATGTTGAACATCTTTTCCTGTATCTATTGGCCCCTTGTACTTCTTATTGAGTGAACTGCCCCTTCATTTCACTTACCCACTTTTCAATAGGATCCTTTATTTTGGTAGGCTTACTTTTCTTCAGCTCCCTGTATGTTCTAGCTATGAGCCTCTTACCTGAGATGTTGGTGGTAAATATTTTTTCCCAGTCTGGTGGTTCTCTTTTTACATTGTTGATAGTTTCCTTCGCTGTGCATAAGCTTTTTAATTTGACAATATCCCATTTGTTAATAATTGGAATAATTTCTTTTGCTCTTGGTGTCTTGTCAAGGAAGTCTTTGCCTACCCCTATGTCTTTTAGAAATTTGCCTAATTTGTCTTATAGGAGGTTCAGTGTTTCACTTTTAATGTCTAGGTCTTTGGTCCACTTTGATTTGATTTTGGTGCATGGTGATTTGGTGCATGTGGATATCCAGTTTTCCCAGCACCGTTTGTTGAACAGGCTGTCCTTTTTCCATTGTATGCATTAGGTCCCTTTGTCGAAGATGAAGTAATTGAGGGTATTTAGGTTTGTCTCTACATCTTCAATTCTGTTCCACTGGTCTGTCTATTTTTGTGCCAGTACCAAATTGTTTTTACAACTATTGCTTTATAGTACAGCCTGATGTCTGGAACTGTAAAGCCTCCTGCCTTGGTCTTGTTGCTCAGGATTGCTTTGGCTATTCTTGGTCTCTTTTGGTTCCATATGAATTTAGTAATTGTTGTTTCATGGTCTTTGAAGAAACTTGTAGGTATTTTGATAGGAATTGCATTGAATCTGTATATCAGTTTAGGTAGTATAGTCATTTTGACTGTATTTATTTTGCCTATCCAAGAGCAGGGAATGCCTTTCCATTTTCTAATGTCTCCTATAACTTCTTTCTTCAGTGTAATGTAGTTTTCTTTATATAAGTCCTTCACTTCCTTGGTTAGGTATACTCCTAGGTTTTTTTTTTTTCTGAGCTATTGAGAATGGAATTGTTTTTCTGAGTGCTTGCTCTGTAAGTTCATTGTTAGTGTAGAGAAAATCTATTGCTTTTTTAGTGTTAGTTTTGTAGCCTGTGACTTGGCTAAATTATTTTTATTATTTCCAGGAGTTTCATAGTGGAATTTTTAGGGTCTTCCATGTAGATAATCATATAGTCTGCAAATAAGGAAAGTTTGACCTCCTCCTTTCCGATGCAGATTCCCTTTATTTCATTTTCTTGTCTGATTGCTGTGGCCAGTGTTTCAAGGACTATGTTGAATAAAAGAGGGGAGAGTGGGCAGCAATGTCTTGTTCCTGATTTGAGAGGGGAACGATTTCAACTTTTCTCCATTTACAATGATATTTGCAGTAGGCTTAGCGTATATGGCTTCTATGAGTTTTAGGTAGGACCCTTCTATGCCTATTTTTCTCAGTGTTTCTATCATGAAGTTGCTCTGGATTTTGTCAAAGGCTTTTTCTGCATCAATAGAGATGACCATGTAGTTTTTGTTTTTGCTTTTGTTGATACGGTGTATTACATTGATTGATTTACATATGTTGAACCAGCCTTGCGTCTCAGGGATGAAGCCCACTTGATCATGGTGTATGATCTTTCTGATTACTTGCTGGATTCTGTTTGCCAGAATCTTATTGAGGATTTTTGCATCTATATTCATTAAGGATATTGGTCTATAATTTTCCTTCCTGGTTAAGTCTTTGTCTGGTTTTGGGACTAGTGTAATGCTAGCCTCAAGAAATGAGTTTGGTGGTATTCCTTCACTTTCTACTTTATGAAATAGTTTGAGCAGGATTGGAGTTAGTTCTTCCCTCAAGTACTGAAAAAATTCTGCTGTGAATCCATCTGGGCCTGGGCTTTTATTTGTAAGTAGAGCTTTTATTACTGTTTCAATTTCTGTGTATGTGATGGAGTTGTTCAAGCTTTTTATATCTTCCTCATTTAATTTTGGTATTTTATATGTATCTAGGAAGTCGTCCATTTCTTCCCAGTTCTCGAATTTGTTAGAATATAGGTGTTCAAAGTAATTTCTTATAGTATTCTGAATTTCTGCAGAGTCTGTTGTAACTTCACCCTTTTCATTTCTAAGTGTGCTAATCTGTGCCTTTACTTTTCTTGATGAGGTTTGCAAGAGGTTTCCCAATTTTGCTAATTCTTTTGAAGAACCAGCTCTTTGACTCATTAGTCTTTTTTATTGTCTTTTTAATTTCAATCTCATTTATTTCAGATCCGATCTTTATAGTTTCTTCTCTTCTACTGCCTTTTGGGTTAAGTTGTTTTTGTTTCTTTAGGTCCTTAAGGTGCATCATTAGCGAATTTATTTGTGACTGTTCTGTTCTTTTGATGTGTGTGTTTATGGCTATGAATTTTCCTCTAAGCACTGCTTTCATTGTGTCCCACAGATTTTGATATGATGTACTTCCATCATCATTTAACTCTATGAAGTTGTTTGATTTCTTCTCTGATTTCTTCCATAATCCATTGTTTGGTCAGTAGTAAGCTGTTAAGTCTCCATGTATTTGTGTATTTTCTTCTGTTTCTGCTGCTGTTAAGTTCCAATCTTATTCCACTATGGTCTGAGAGTATGCAGGGAACTATTTCTATCCCTTTGTACTTGTTTAAGCATGACTTATGTCCTAGGACTTGGTCTATTTTAAAAATGTTCCATGGGCTGCTGAGAAAAATGTGTAGTCAGTTGATGCTGGATGAAAAACTCTATAAATGTCTGTTATGTTCAAATTTTCTATAGTGTCTTTCAGCAGTTGTATATCTTTGTGGATTTTTTGTCTGATTGGTCTATCCATTTGTGATAGTGGGGTATTAAAGTCCCCTATTATAATTGTATTGGGGCCCATGTGTCCTTTCAGATCTAGTAATTTTCGTTTTACATAATTGGGTACTCTAGAGTTGGGGCATATATATTGATAATTGTGATTTCTTCCTGCTCTAGTGTTCCTTTAACCCATATGTAGTGTCCATCTTTGTCTCTCTTCACCTGTTTTCTTTTGAAATCTGATGAGTCTGAGATTAATATAGCTACCCCTGCTTGTGTTCTGGGGCCTGTTGCATGAAATTCTGAATTCCAACCTTTTATTTTCAGTCTCTGAGTTTCCTTGTGGGTGAAGTGTGTCTCTTGCAGGCAACAAATTGTGGGTTTCTGTTTTTTGATCCAGTCAGCTAGTCTATGTCTTTTGATAGGTGAGTTGAGGCCCTTCACATTTAGGGTAATTATTGAGGTATGTTTGGTGTGTCCTGCCATCGTTTTAGTTTTTCCATGTTGTTTATTGGCTTTACTTTTTTCTCAGCTCATTGTCCTCTAGATTTTGTCTTTTTATTTTCCTCTGGCATCACTTGTGTCATTGACCTCTGTTTTGCTATCCAAGTTTCCTTTGAAAATCTTCTGCAGTGATGGCTTAGTGGCTGCAAGTTTCTTTAAGCTTTCTATATTGTGGAAAGTTTTTATTTCTCCCTTTCATTTAATAGATAGTTTTGCTGGATATAGTAGTCTTGGGTGGAATTTGTCTTCTGTTAGTGTTTGAATGGCATTGCTCTATGATCTCCTGGCTTTTAGAGTCTGGGTTGAGAAGTCTACAGTAATCCTGACGGGCTTACTTTTGTAGGTCACCTTCTGCTTTTCTCTTACCACTTTCAGTATTCTCTCTTTGTGTTGGGTTTCTAGTACTTTAAGTACGATGTGTCGTGATGAGGTTCTATTCTGATCCATATTGTTTGGTGTTCTATATGCCTGCAGTAGCTCAATGTTCATTTCTCTTCTTAGATTTGGGAAATTTTCTTCCATAATTCCCTTGAATATGACTTTTAAGCCTTTTGTTTCATCCTCGGTCTTCTCTTGGACTCCCATAATTCTCAGGTTATTTCTCTTTGAATCATCTCTCAGTCATTGTAACAATTCACTTTCTTCTTTTTTTACTTTGCATTCTTTATGGTCTTTCTGTTCCCGCTCTGTCATTTTGTCTTCTAAGTCTGATAATCTATTTTGAAATTGTTCGATATCATTGCTTATTGTGACCTGTGTGTTTTTCACTTCCTGTATATCTGCATTTATTTTTCGTATGTCTCTGTTGTGTCCTTCTCTCATTTCTTCTATTGCCTTCATTATCTTCTGATTCATTTCTTCTTTGATCTCCTCTACTTGCTTCTCAAAGCTTGCTTTAAGCTTAGCTAGGTCTTGGTGTAGCTGTTGCTCTATGACTTTCATTTCCTGCATTAACTCTTGTTTTAATTTCTGCTTTAATTAGATGTATTTCTGGGCCCAGAAGTTACCATAATTTTTGTTGTTTTCATCTTTAGATTCTGCATTTCAGGATTTCTAGTATGCTCTTCTGGTATGTTAAGACTTTTTGAAGGAGGTTTATTTCCATGTTTCCCCATGGTTCGATTGCCTTTGGTTGTCTCTGGTTGTTTGTCCCTGGGTTTCCCCTAGGGACTCACCCCGGCACGGCTCTGTCCACAGCCTCTGCACTGACCACGTCTGAGAGGAGAGGGGAAGATGGCAGAGTATCCCCCTCGGTCTAGTCCTATGTGGCTCTAGCCGGTACTGGCAAAGCCCAGTCTCCATGCTGGCCTCCACTGTAAGGGATGGCAGGGAAGGCAGTGGGGAATCCGACCAGTCTATTCTGGGGAGGCTCTGCCCAGTACTTTCAAAGCCCAGTGTCTATGCTAGCCTCTGCTGTGAGGGCCAGCGGAGAAGATGGCAAGGAGACCTACTGCCAAGCCCAGGATCCACTGTAGGTCTCTGCTGCAAGGGGTGGCAGAGAAGATGTCTGGAAGTCGTACCAGTCCCTTGCAGAGCAGACCTGCTCAGTGCTAGCCAAGTCCAGGTTGCACCATAGGGGCAGCAGGGAAGATATCTGGGAGGCCTACCAGCCTCCTCTGAGGTGGCCCTGCCTGGTGCTAGCCGAGCCTGGGTTCTGCTGCGGGCCCCTGAGGCCGCTGCAGTTTCTTGCACCCCCTCACCCCTCTTGGTTTGACCTTGCCGGTGATGGCAGCTCCTAACTGCCTGCCTCACACCATCTTGAAGTGGGGACCCAGCAGGTCATCTCGGCCTGATGCCTCATCCTCAAGGTAAGGAAGCCGGGCGTCCTTGGGAGAAGCTCAGAGAGATCCGTGGGCAGCAAAGCCAAAGCCAATGCCCCCAAACCGAGTCACTGGTTACCAGCAGCTCAGTGCCCATGACGTGGGTGGATTCTCCACGGTGCACCATTCCCAGAGAAGACCGCCTGGCCTTTGGGGTCCGGTGGGCCAGGTGGAGAGCTGCACACAGGGAGAACTGGGATGCAGGCGCCAGGAACGGTGCCAGGAACGGCCTGCCCCGGGTGGGGACAGCCGAAGGCTCACAGGAGGCTGCAGCTGGGACGTGGAAGGGACCGGAACGTAGTGTAAAGTCTCATGGTATGAAGGACAAGCATTTTGCTAGTGTGACAGTGGGCAGCATTACTGCAAAAAAGCAGCTGGGCTGTAAAGTAAAATGCAGTACCTTAGTGCTCTGCACACAGGAAATAAGCACGTGAGAGCTGACTGAAAAAATTTGGAATGTATGTTGTTCATCACCAGCGTCAACCATGAAAAGGAACACCGGTGGGACTCTTGGAAACACGTGCCTGCTAGCAGGAGCTGCTGCTTTTCCCCAAGATGTGTCATATGCCCAAAGCATCTTAATACAAGGAGCTGTTAGAATGATCTCCTTAAGTAAAAGAGTTAAACAACTGCAGACGCAAAGCCTTTCTTTGTATAGGGTTAGTTGTTTTGTAAGTCAGTATTTCTTGAGATAGGGGCTGGAAGAATGGCACAGTGGTTAAAGCACTTGCTTAGCAGGTGCAAGACTCAGAGTTCAATTCCCCAGTACCAGAGAAGCCGGGCTTGGTGGCACATGCCTGTAATCCCAGCACTCGGGAGGATGAGGCAAGAGGATTGCTCAGAGTCCAAGGCTACTCTGGGCTATGTAGTGAGTTCAGGACCAGCCTAGACTATAGAGCAAGACTCTGTCTCAGAAAATATTTTTAAGATAATTTAATTAAACTCTCTGCATAGATAAGTTTTGTGGATGAGCATGATGCAACTTAAAAAATTAATGAATTTTCAAAATTAAAAAGTACTACCCAGGGCTAGGGGCGTAGCTCAGTGGTTAGTTACCCTGGGTTCAATTCCCTGGCACCATATAAGCTGGGAATGGTGGCACATGCCTTTAGTCCCAATACTTGGTAGGCAGAGGCAAGAGGATTGCCTTGTGTTCAAGGCTAGTTTGGACTAGATAGTGTGTCAAGATCAGTCTGGCAGCCTGGACTACAGTGTTAAGACCCCGTCTCAAAAAAGAAAAAAGAAAATAAAAACACTACCCAAATATATATTTTAGAAGAGAAAGCTCCAGCTGTGGAGATGGCCAGTCACTGGGGTGTTCTGGAGTCCTTAGTCCCTGTAACAGCTTGGAGAGGCAGCCACGTCTGCTGATCAGAAACAAGTCACTGGGTTGGCAAGTGTCCCAGGAGGGAAGACTGCAATGGAGTGGCGGCTCAGGAGGCCAGGCTGGAGTGGGATCGCCATCTGCCTCCCTGGGGGTCCTTCTTCCAGCCTCGAGTAACAGAGAAGGTCCTTGCTGTGGTTTGGGTCCTGGAATGTCCCCCCCCCCCCCCCCCCGCCAAGAGCTTCATGTGTTTGGACACTGTGGACTATAGGTGTGTGGTGGAAGATAGGTGTGCGGTAGATAATAGGTTATAGACAGGTGGTAGCTTAGGGGCACGTGGCACATTACGGGGCACGTCACTTAGAAGAGGGTTGACCACTGGGCTCAACCTAGAAGGGGTGGAACACTGAGGCTGGACCCGGAGGGGAGTGTCCCTGGGACGTGACCTGGAAGAATATAGGCTAGTCCCGCCTTTCCTCTCTGACTTGGCTTCCTGTCTGCCGTGACGTCTTTCCTCTGCTTCTGCCAGCTACTTATGAACAGACTGTGTGAGACCTTCCAAAACTGTGAGCTAGAAAAAATGTTTCCTCCCTTAAGTTGTGTGTGTCAGGGATTTTTGTCACAACAACAAAAAAGATAACTAAGGCCGTACCCAAGTGAGGGAGCCACGGTGGGGTGAAGGGAGAGGCGCCATGTCTCCGCCCAGCACATGCTCAATAAGCTAGGTCCTGCCCCCGCCCCTCTGGCCTCCACTCATCCCAGCGTGTGTCTTGCCATCTCCTCCTCTGCAGACAGCTTGGAGACTGCCCAGGAACACAGATGATCTGGGTTCAAATCCCAGCTCCAGCTTTGCTAGCTATGTGAAGGTAAGCAAGGTACTTCTCTGTTGAATAGATGTTCCTCAGCTTGGAAATGGAAATGATAATGGTGCTTGCTCCCTTAGAGGAGAGCCTGAGAATTTGGGAAGTAGAGCCACCAAGCCAGGAGATCCACAAATATCTGGCATCACTGCCCTAGGGCTGTTTCTGTGGCCCCTCCAGGATAATCCCCACCGGGCCATGTCACAGGCGCTCAAACTCCCGGCCCTAGGCCCGTTTTTGTACAAGTTGTCTATGCTGCTGATAAAGTGCCCAAGGCCGGCAGCTTGGAACAGCACACACACAGGCTCCCGCCCCTGGCTGGCCTGGCCTGAGCTCTGCTCCGGGTTCCCCAGGGCTGCATCAGGGCATGCGTGGGCAGTGCCTACACCCCAAGGCTCAGCCCCAGGGCTATGTGTCCCCGCACATTCTGGCTGTTAGCAGACTTATCAGTGGCCGTGGGACTGAGGACCCTGGCTTTTTGTTGGTCCCGCCATCTCACCCCTTCCAGAGCCAGCCCCAGTTTCTCTCTTTCCCCCCCCCACTATTTTTATTAATATACAAATGTAATACATAGTATTTTCAATGAATTTGGGTGTTTCGTACATCCATGTATCATATCAACTTCACAATCCCTTCCCATCTTCTACCCTCCCACCCCCTCCCTATACCTTCCCCTGGCTCCGGCTATCACTTCATGTGGTTCCAAAGAATGTCTGTGTTCTGGGTTTTCCAAGTCCGAGAAACCATACAGTGTTTAACATATTAATCTTCCGCACCTAAGTCATTTCACTCAAGTCACCACTCTATCCCAGCTTCCTATTCCTCTAACGGGTTCGCAGTAGTCAAATCTTGATATCTCTTCTCTGAATCCAACCAATCCCTTTTTTGGGATATCCACCAAAAGTTTTTTCTTCCCATATTTTCCTATATCTTTGTTGTTATTTTAAACCTGGCCTTACCCACCAGTTCACATTAGAAAATAACTATAAGCATGTAGTTCAAAAGACTAGTTAATTTGGGGGAAACATAAATAAATACGTAAAATTCAATTGCCTTAGCTGAATACTGGAAGGTGCATATTTGTACATTCACAAGGTTATCTTTACATCAATCAGTTTCCTTAGGATCAACTTTCATTAGTGACCTAATAAGCAAATTGCTACAACAAAGCTATATCACATTGCTACATTAAATGAAGTCAAATCTATACCACATAAATATACTTAAAGTGACAGACATGAAGAAGAATTTAGTTATTTCAGAATTCCTTAACTTTCATTTCTGATTGACTCCTATTTCACTGATTACCAACATACTTTTTTCTCAGCTCATTCTCCTCTAGCTGCCAGCCCCAGTTTCTTAATGTGTAGGCCTCGGTGGGAGCTGAGTTTGCAATAAGGTCCTGAGCAGTCCAGCACAATCCACGGCCTTGGAGGGGACGTCTTTGCCAACTCTGCTGGTCAGAAGCAAAACACGGGTTCCGCCCACTGTCAGGGGGAGGGGACGACACAGTGTGGACACTGAGGGCAGGCTCATGGGGCTTGCCCTAGGCTTTGCAGGCACACCCCTCCGTGCTCATTGCCCGGCCCAGCTCCTGTCCATTTGACTGTGAAAACGCCCATTCCTTTAGCATGCGATAGAATGACGAATGTTACCCCACCGAGTGCAGTGTGATCTGAGGAGACCCACTGCCCTCTCTGGTCTCATTTCATTTTCTGCCTCTGCAAATAGTGGTTGAAGGAAGCTGATGAACCCTCTCCCACACGCTTTGTGCACACCTCCACCACGCGCCAGGTAAGGAAACCAAGAGGAAGGGTGTGCTGAGTGGGTGTGTGCCCCCCAAATCCATGAGTGCGGCACTTGGGAAGGGAACGGGTCATGAGGGTGCAGCTCTCATGGGTAGGATTAGTGCCCTTCCCAAGGGCTCCCTGCCCCTGCCACCTGAGATCACAGGAAAAAGGTGCCTCTCTGAGCAGGGAGTCAGCCCTCCCCAGACACCAGATCTGTGGGTGCCTTGAACCGGGACTTCTAACCTCCAGCCTGTGAGGACTCAGTGTCTTTGTTCATGAGCCCCCAGCCTGTAGTAATTTGTCGAAGAGCCCAGATGGACTGAAATAGGACATTGAGTTCCTTGGGCAGACATAGAAGCTCTGTATGAAAAACCAACAGGCGGCCTGGTGCAGGGGAGCTGGGTGGGTGGTCCTGAGCTCATGTTCTCACAGTCCCAGCTCCTGGCCCCTTGCTTGATGGGCAGGTGGACCTCTTGGCAGAGCCCAACATTGCCCATGTGATGCCAAAGTGCTCCCAGCAGCCCTCGTGGATGTGAGCTTCTCGGGGACAATGCTTGAGCCGACAGGCACCTGGGAGGGCGCAGGACTCAGCCCTGTCCTGCTAGCAGCCCGCCCTTCCCCTGCCTGTGCCTCCTTTCCCTCGTACCAGGAGGAGGTCTGGCCCTGATGCTCTCTGAGGTCTTGACTGACCGGCACTCCCCAGCTGGATGGGAACAGGAAACAACGCACCATGGATGGGGTTCAGCGCTTCCCAGGCTGCAGTTGGGCCAAGAGCCAGAGGACACCCGCCGGACTCCATGGGCAAACAGATGGGGACAGTCAAATGGGCTGCTTGGCATGGGCGGGCCAGACGAGGCCAGGCTGGCTGGCACCCGGCGGGATGGCCGCTGGTCAGCTCAGGTGGCAGGGAGCCATCACAAGATGGGTGTGCGGGGAACCTGCCTCCAACCGTAAGAAGCCCCTCCCCACCTTAGGCTCTCTCTCTAGGAATGAAGCCCCTGTCCCCAAGTGACCCTGGCCCAGGCTGAGGACCAGGGCTGCAAGCTCTGGCAGTTCATCAAAGTGTGCAGTGCGGCACAGGTCTGTGGAGGCCAGCCCACCCACAGGCAGCAGCAGCAAGGGCCACCCACCCCAACACCCCTTCTGCCCAGCTCCGCCTGACGCTCCGACCCCGCAGGCTGGGGTCAGGAATCAGAGAGCAGTAGGCTTCAGAGAAAGACTGGTGCACAGGCCCTGCAGGCTGACCGCCTTGGGCTCAGGTTCCAGCTCTCGCCTCACCAGCTGTGCCACCTTCTACAAGCAATTCCCTCCTCCCTGACCCCACTCTCTCCGTCTGTAAGGTGGGTATGCGGCCTGTATCTTATGCTTAGGGACCACGTGAGCTAGGCGTACGGGACCGAGAATGGGAAGCTCTGGCTAAAAGACAGCTAATGGGAACGGATGACAGGAAAGACAGCAAGAACCGACCAGGCCCCCTCCTTACCCACGCTGGATGAGGGACAGACACCTGCCTCAGGAGTCCATGGTCCTGCCTGGGCCTGCAAAGGAAGTCACCCACCTTCCGCACTGGGCACTAGGCCTCTGCCAGGCAACTCTGCCTCAAGAGGCTCAGAGTATCATCAGCACCCAGGCATTTTGATTCTTGGAAAGTTTTCATTATCTGTGAATCTGATTCCAGGGATACAAAAGTCCCAAATTTAGGCTCTGTGACTCATGAGCTGTTGGCAGAGAGATGCCATTGGGACTTGAAGGAGGGCGGGCAGGCAGGGATTTCCAAAGACCCGATGGGTTTCTTTAAGCCTCTCAAAAGTCCTCGCTTCATAACCAGCTGACAAGGACATAAAGGAGTGACATTTTTCCCAAGGAAACGTCCCACCAAGCCAGGGCGCGGCTAATCACCCCACATGGAGCCCGCTGTCAAGAGGCCCGCGGGAAGGGGATGGTGACAAGGTGTTTGTTGCTCTGGGTTCTTGTGAATGGCTCAGGCAGCTGGTTTTCTTGACTGTTTCCAAGGTGAGTGGACAAGCTGGGCAGCTTGTGGGACTACAGCAGGCCCCAGAGCACCAGACTCCAGGAGCAGCCCCGCTGCTCAAGGCTGCTTGTACCCACCTGTGCAGCTGAGGGTCAGTCACCAGCATCCTGCAGACCAGGCTCAGCTTCTCAAACCCAAAGGGAAGATCTCATTGCCACCCAACAAGAACCATTCGAGAATAGATTCTTACACCCATTTGTAGATGGGAGCACTGAGGCTCAGGGATAAAGTGACAGACCCAAGACCTTACTTCTACCAACTGGAAGAGCCTGTGTTTAAATCCAGATCGGTCCAGTCCCAGCATCTATGCCCGAATCACTCTCTGCCTCATCAACAAGTCACCAAAATTAACGTCTTTCATAAGCATGTCACATTAAGGCACAAAGAAAGCATGTCCCTGTCCCAAAAGAATTTGTGACCTGAGGCCACAAGGAATGACTGAGGAGACAGACGGTGACTGACGGTGGCTGGCGCCTTGCACTCTCCCAAATTCTGACCCTATTGGCTCTAAATCAACAGTCTCGTGTGCTTTGGGGTCTTGCTGAGCCCAAGGAAAGGACTTGCACAGGTGGTGAAATGCAGGTCGGAAGCGGCCCCAGAAAAGGGACCGGGATGGGGTAAGACAAGGCAGGAAGATGAGCCAATCTAAGGTAGCTACTGTGGGCCTTGGGGCTGCTATGTAGACAGTGCTTCCCAAGTGTCTACTCAAGACACAAAGGGTCAAAGGTAGCCCAGGAGGAGCCCACCCCACGCCCCCCAGGTTTGTACATGAGACCAGGGGCATCCCAGCTGAGAACTCCAGAGTGAACGCACCTCCCAGGGCAGCCAAGAGCGGGCACTGGCAAACGCTATCTGCGAGCAGCTGGTTGTCACCAGAGGCGGAGCTCCTAGGATGGGGTGGAGGAAGTCAGGCAGGACGATGTGGGTGGGCTACTACAGGTGCCATTGCGGGGCCCATTGGTGCACTGGCTCACATGGTCTTGCTGTATACTAAGCCAGGCTCTGGAAACAAGTGTTTAAAAGAATGGATGGGTGCACAGGTGGGGGACCGAGGGAGGCACAGACTGAGCAACGCACAGGTGCACCAGTGCGTCGATGGGTGGACATACATATGTAAATGTGCCTATATGCATATATGGGTGCCATAGATGGGTGATGGGCAGACAGACGTGTACATGGATGGATGGGTGACAGGGGAATGAGTGGGTGGATGCATACATGTGTGCATACACGTAAGGATGGATGGATGGATGCACGTATAGATGGATGGGTGTATACACAGATGAACAGACTGATATGCATGTACACGTGGGTAGATGGTGAATGAGCAGGTAAGCCGGTTGATGGATGGCAGATGGGTAGCTGGGTGGACAGGTGGGTGGCTGCACAGGTGGGCCCAGATTCCTCTCTCATCTAGTAGCTGAGCCATCTCTGCCCTGGGAATGGGTCCAGCAAAAAAGACGAGTTCCCGAGCCAGGCTGGAGCTGGAAAACCCGCCTGGCACCCTGAGGCAAGCGTTTGTGCTCAGTACAGCGGGTGGCTGGGAGGTGGGTGGCGGCTGGCCAGGACACACACGCCGTCTGCTGATGGCCTTCAGGAGGGCCTCCCGCCCAGAGTGGGGAGCCAGGTCACTCCTGCCGCCTGCCCTTCTGCTGAGTGGAGACCTGGGTAGCTTCTTTTACTTCTCTGAGTCTTGTAGTGTCCTCTCGACAGGCAGGTACCAACCAGGGGAAACCTCGGTGGGTAAGCCAGGCCTCGGCATGCAGGAAGTTCTCTGAGATTCCAAGGTCTGGCCTCGGCCTGAGGGTTGGCTCACAGTGGTAGAACTCACAGGCGGTAAATGGAATTGTGGTTCCTAAGAAGATGCACCCTACTCGGAGATGCATGGGCGGGGGGCTTTAGGAAGCTCGTGAGGCTAGCTCGGAGACTTACCTGTTCTGAGAACACCTCCAGATGTTGACAGATGGAAGGCAGCACCTCCACAGAGGTGACATTCTGGGGTGCTCTCAGAAAATGGGGTAAGATGACCAATTCTAAATGGAATGCACCAAAGGCCCTGTCACCAGGGAACAAAATCCATCTCCACTGAGTCGGGAGGCAGCAGAGAGAGAGGGAACTGTTAGGCTGGGTGGTGGGTTGGATGGTTATTTAATTGGTAGGCTAGTTGGTTGATAAATTAGTCAGTTAGGAAGTGACCAGTTTGTAGCACAGAGAACCTGGCTGCTGGCAAGCCCCTCCTGAGCTCCCACCTGCCACTCTCCATTTTGAGTTCCTCCTCCCCCAGGGCAGACGGAAGTGCGTTCCTGTCGCACTCACAGCTCACAGTGATCGGCACCATCACAGAGCCAAGGCCAAGGCCCTCCCCCGGACAGTCACATCGTCCTGCCGTGAAGTCTCCTCGTCCCCTTTCCCCTGCCCCGGGCTCACGCAGCAGCCTGGAGAAGGTCCCTCTGCCAACTCCCCTCAACCCAGGCATCCTCCCCTCCGTTCCCAGGTGTCCATGTCCTGCTTCTGGGACAAAATGTCACTTGTACAGGACTATGATTACCGTCAGGGATGTGGTAATTGTTCGTGTCACCTTTTCTGTGAAATACCAACACGTTAAACTATACACACGGCTGGGGTCCGACTCTTTGGCTTTTCAGAGTGTGTACGCATGCGAGCCCAGAAGCACACGTGACTCGGTGGTGGATGTGCCCATCCTCCTGGGAGCCGGCCTGGCCTCAGCCAGCCGCAGCTCAGGCCTCCACAGTGGCATGTGCAGGGAAATGACAGGAGGCAAGAGCCGGAACGTCCTGGGCTGCCGAGAGGAGCTCCGTGAAGGGGAAAGGTCAGACTCAGAGCCTCTTAGCCCTCATTATTTTATTTTTTCTTTTTGCCACAGCACTTGGGACGGTGCAAGGTCACCTGGCCGTGCCAGACAATCCAAGAGGCTGAGGTCCTGTGCAGTGCCCGACAGGGTGGCAGGCCAGAAAGGAGAACTTCCTTGGGGGACTAGAGTGCTGTCTGCAGCCAGAGATGGGGGGACCCGGGGCCCCCGGGCAGAAGGTCGGCGCATGGATCATCTTCTTGGAGACAGGCCTTGGCGGGGACACACAGGCCCCAGTCACACGCGGAGCACAGCCACGACCAATATTTCACCGGGAGACTTCCTCCAGGAGGGGGGAGATGTCCAAAGCTCCCTTTGTCTTAACACACTAATGTCTAATTTCAAATTGGGCTGGAGGGGCCGAGGAGGGGAAGAAAGGGAGGCGGGGGCCAGAGCGCCGTCACTGGGCGTCATTCACAAGCCTCACACTGGGCCCTTCATCGAGCCCAAAACGCACCCTTGTGGCTGCGCAAAGATTTATTGAAGTCCCAGCGTGGGCTCATTTATTTTTCTCCAAACTGATTTGAAAAGACCGTTTGCATCTGCCCCGGGGGTGGGGGGAGACGGTGCATAGTTGGCAAACTTTGCTTGAAAAAATCTGCTTATCCCCAGAGAGATGGTTGAGGGTTGGATTGGGAGCAGGGGCTGCAAGTTCAGGAGGGCTGTGGCTCGGGCCTTCTCCATCCTCTGTCCTCTGCTGTCTGAGAACGTGAACGGACTCACCCTCGCTTGCACGCTAGCGTCCACAGAGCTGTTGCACTGGAGGCTTTTGCTTCAGGGCTACCTGTGCCCAAACAGCTGAAAGACGCAAAGAAACAGAAACTTGGTGAGGAACAACAGACAAGAGAAATTTCAACTATCTGCTACCTTCAAGAGGTAAAATATGTATCCCCCTCTTCCCGAGAGAAATGTTGTTCACGGATAAACTCTAACCCTCATATCCTTCATATATAAGAGATCTTATGAATCGGTAAGAAAAATAATAGAAAAACGGGCAAGAAGCAATTAGGAAACTCATAAAAGGAAAAAAAGTACAGGCAATAAACATAGGTAACAAAATATTTAGTTTTACCAACCCCCGAGTACAACTGAAAGCATTGAAAGCTGAAATATCATTTTGCAGTCACCAAACTGACAAAGAATAAGAAGAATATCTGTGAAATTGAGAGTGGGGGAACCTGCCATGGTCCTTCCCCTCTGAACGCCGTGATCCCCCATTTCTGGATGCTGTGGTCCTCCCTTTCTCAATGCCATGATCCTCTCTTTCTGGATGCCGTGACCCCCCACCCCTTTCTGGATAGCCCTTTGGCAGCCTGCACCCCTGCCAAGACCAATGCATGCTCTCTGGCCCCAAAACTCCCTTTTGGAATTCGGAAAGATGCATTAAGGTTTGGCTCTGAGGTCCTCTCCCAGGACAATAAGAAAGGGCCTCCTGGGGTCCTTAGCACACACTCGCCCCTTGTGGGCAGCACTCCGAGAAGCTATAGACTTGGACCTCTCCCAGCTGGGGAGACAAGGGTGAGGATCAGGGCTTGACAGCCCAGGGTGCCGACCAGAGCTTGAGGTCTGGAAGAAAGTGGGGGTGTCTGAGTGCTGCCGGTATGCAGGGTGGGGGCTTCAGTCTCCTGTGAGCACCCACAGTCTTCCTCTGTACAGCCTTGTCCCCTCCCAATTTGCTCCTAGAGACAGCAAGTGGCCCCACAGCTACCCCAGGGCCACCTCCACCCTGGAGCAAGGGCGGCAGAGCAACAGTGCGAGGACTCACAGGGAACACCAGCCTCTCCTTGAGTAGAAGCTGGGAAATTAAGGCTGACAGGCACTCAGGCAGTGGCCCTCGTGGCCACCTAAATGTACCATTCATCTATGCTGGGGCACACACAGGCTTCTGTGGGAAGTGACGCCTTGTTGGGGCAGGAAGACTCAGTGAGGGACGGATCTGGCTAGGGCGGGCAGCGCAGGCTTCCCGGAGGAGGTGGGCAGCGCTCCTGAGAAGGGCAAGGAGGCAGGATGTTGGGGGGTGAGGCAAGCATTTCCAGGACACTTCTGACCCCAGCTCCAAAGCCATTTCTGACTGCAACCCTGCAACCCTGCAACCCTGTGCAACCTGCACTCCCAAGCCAGACCGAAAGCCAGGCATCCTGCTGCTGGGAGGACTCCCCTGGTCTCCAGGTGGCCGCACCACAGTGCCCGTGCTGGGAACCTCTGCCCTCATCCTCACCTGTCTTACAGATGGGGGACTGGGGTACCCGGCAGCAAAGGTCTTCAAGGAAAGGCGAGGTAGGAAGGATCTGGTTAGCAGAGGCCTAACTCCATCTGGACACCCAACCTCACTGTGTCTGCCCTATCTTTGGGGTGGACTCTGGTCTAGCCCATGGGTCCCCTAGCCCACATAGGCCTGGAGTGAGGGCAACTCATGCCCTCTCTGGCCCATCATCACCTCGCTGGCACTCCTACCCTGCTGGTACCAGAGAGGCCCCTTCAGGAAGCCAGCTGGCCACCGGCCACTGAGGAGCTGACACTAGGGCACGTGCCCAGGGGCCCCAGGGTGGGGCAGGCTCTTGGCCTTTCCCACAGAAGAGCCTGAAGAAACAGACAAAGCCTGTGATCCAACGCGGGGTAGATGAGACCCCACCGGGGGCAGGGGACGGGCGGGGGGTGGGGACAGGAGTTCAGAAAGGAAGCAGCTTCCCTGTGCCCAAGGGCAGCCGGAGCCTGGGAACACCACAGGCATTTAGTAACTGCTCAGGGACTGCATGAGGTAACTCCCAGGCACAGGGGTGCACAGGGCGTGCATGAACACAGAGTCTCCGGCAGTGGAGGGGAAGGCATCCACACTGTCGCCTCTGCCCTGGTGGAGGACGCTGGTCTCAGGCGCAGGGTGGACTCAGATCCCAACCCAGGCACTGGAACCAGCTGCAGGCCTGTATGCAGAAAGCGCTCAATACTTGGTGTGCACGTGGAATGAGGCTGCCAGGCAGCTCTGTGACCTCCCTCCTCCCCAGGGCACGGTGGCTTCACTAAGTCACCGCTTTCAGTCTGGCACTCCGAGCCCTCCTGCCATCAGGAGCAGCCCCTGCAGCACCACGCACTGCACAGCCACCGCGTCTCCAGCCCGCTGGGGCTCGGCACCAGCAGCCCTGCACACCTCTCAGGAGGCACAGGACATTAGGAAAAACACCGTGCCGCCCACACGTGGCAGTGAACAAAGCGAGTAATCCCAGCACTGAGGAGGCCGAGGCAGGAGGGTTGCGTGTTTAAACCCAGCCTGGGCAACTTAGTCACTTAGCAAGACCCTGCCTCAAAATAATAAAAGTATGAAATAAAATAAAAAGGGCTGAGGACACAGCTCAGTGTGAGGGCTCCCCTCCCAGTAGCGAGGGGGGCGAGGGAGGCTCCGGCACATACCGCAATGGGGACAGACCCAAGAGCCCAGGAAGAAGGCCGCCACGGAGAAGGGACCAGACCTTGGCTCCACGGCTGCTCAGGTTTTCTTGGCTATGATGACAAGGTGTTGGCTGTTGCCAGAGTTTACAGTCACACAACACTGATGTACTGCATGCCCGAGTTGTACCCAATTACAGATGTTTACGGTGGCAAAGATCGGGGGCACGCTTTACCACAGTCTTCAAAAATAATAATAACTCTTCGGGAGGCAGAACGATAAGCAGCGCCAAAACAACTTGGAGGAAAAGTAACATCTAAAGAGAAAATGTAATAAAAAACATAGATTGGTAATTAAATCATCTGATTGATATACTTTTAAAATAGTACCAGCTGTTCTATAAAATCTGTGAAATCGCCCCATATCATTATTATTAGTAATAGTATAGTAGTGTGCAAAATAGAATAATTTCTAATTAATAATGCAACATGGAGAATTGACATAAAATCTTTTAAGAATACGAATGCATGAATATATGGAGGGATAGACAGATAAAATTATAAACAAAGTCTGGCAGAATGTTAGTAATTAGTGAAATGTGAGTAAATAAGTTACAAAAGTTAAAAAATTCTGAAATAACTAAATTTGCCTTCATATCTGTTACTTCAAGCATATTTATGTGATATAGATTTAAGTTCATTTGATGTAGCAATGTGATATAGTTTTAACTTTGTTTTATCGTAGCAATTCACTTATTAGGTCACTGATGAAAATTTATCCTAAGAAAACTGATTGATGTAAAGATAACCCTGTGAATGTACAAACATGTACCTTCCAGTATTCAGCTAAGGCATTTGAAATTTAACTTTTTTTTTCTTCCTTCCCAAATTTACTAGTCTTTTGAACTACATGCTTGTAGTTTTTTTCTAATGTGAACTGGTGGGTAAGGCCAGGTTTAAGAATAGCAACAAAGATATAGCAAAATATAGAAAAAAAAAACTTTTGGTAAATATCCCAATAAAGGAATTGGTTGGATTCAGAGAAGAGGCATCAAGATTTGACTATTGCATGACTTAAGTGAAATGATTTAGGTGCAGAAGATTAAATATGTTAAGTACTGTATAGTCTCTCTGACTTGGGAAACCCAGAACACAGACATTCTATAGAACCACATGAAGTGATAGCCGGAGTTTGGGTCAGGGATAGGGAGGGGGTGGGAGGGTCAAAAATGGGAAGGGATTGTAAAGTTTATATGATACATATGTGCACGAAATACCCAAATTCATTGTAAACACTATGTATTGCATATGTATATTAATAAAAATAGTGGGAAAATAATAATAATAAAACAGCTTGGGCTCAAATTGGCTTCCTTAGATTGTTGGAGCCATGTGGTTGCAGGTGAGTCCCTACGCCTCCCTGTTTCCTGTGTGTCGAAGGAGCGCCCTCGCTCACCGTGTTCCCGACGACTGTGGTGACCCATAACTTGAATTTGGGCTCCCAGGGCCAAGGTCAGCCCTGACACCACCTCTTGGCCTTCCCACCTTACTGCTGGGTCTCGGCTACCTGACCTATCAGGTGGAGTGCCTAGCCCCTGCGCTGCTGCCTCAGGGGATGGCGGGGGTTACTAAGCACGATAGACCAGGGACTGCCTCCCTCCGGAGCCCCACATCTCCCACGGAGCCCACAGCAGACCCCTCTCCCAACAGGCCAGGTCCTCTGTAACCCCTCCACCCGTGGCCCCCCTCTCCAAAGAACAGTGCCAGAGAGAAACAGCACCCTCTTTTCTGTTTCTCCAATCTGGCATAAAAGCAGACAGTTGGTGCTTAATATGTGCTCATTTTAACACATGCTTTGACCTCAGACCTAGAAATGTTATGAGGTATTTTTTTCTTTCTTTTCTTTTCTTTTTTTAAATTTAATTTAATTTTTTTTTTTTTTTTGAGATAAAGTCTCACTCTGCAGTGCAGGCTGCTCCTGAACTCACTGTGGGGCCCAGGTTGGCCTGGAACTGACAGCAATCCTTCCACCTCAGCCCCTGAAGTCTGGGATTACAGGCATGCATCCCCATGCCCAGCTTCTGTGGTGCTGGGGAATAGAACTAGGGTCTTATGCTCACTAGGCAAGCGCTTTCAACACTGTGCTATTCCTCCAGCCTCGAGGCTCTGATGGAAGCCCAGCACTCCTCAAAATCAAGCTCCTTGGGCTGGAGGAAGGGCACAGCAGTTGAAGTGCCTGCCTAGCAAGCTCAAGGCCCTGAGTTTGACTCAACAGCACCACACAAGCTGAGTGTGGTGGCGCACGCCTGTAATCCTAACACTCGGGAGGCCGAGGCAGGAGGATTGCCAAGAGTTTGAGGCCAGCCTGGGCACCATAGTGAGTACGGGACCAGCCTGGGCTACAGGGGGAAACTCTGAATCAGTCAATCAATCAAGCTCCTTTTTAAGAGCAGGAAGTTGGGCTGAGAAGGGGCAGCAAAGCTCAGGTTTCACGTGGCCCTGGCATCTTGGCGGCCACGGCAGCAGCTCTTCTGCCCTCAGCGTCACACACAACTCAGAAGAGGAGACGTCTTTCCAAACAGAACGAGTCAGAAAGGGAGAGGGAAGCCCAGCCCGAGACGCGGGCCCATCGGCCCATCACTCTGGGAGGCAGAGGCAGGAGGATTGCAGGTTCCGGCTCAGCCTATGCGGTTTAGCGACTTAGCAAGAGCCTGTCTCAAAAATCAAAACTTAAGGTGGAGGAGGGGGCCGAGGGCTGGAGACATAGCTCAGGGTTGACAGCCTTGCCTCAGTCCCCAGTGTCACAGGAAAGGGAGCAGGCGGAGAGACAGAGACAGACAGAGAGAGGAGAGGATGGCGAGAGAAACCAGAGCAAGCCGCAGGACCCACCCATCAACATGTGCTTCTCTGTGTTATTAAACCCTTTGTCTTTACAGCTCTGAAAATTAGAAGCCCCCAGACCCAGGCTCTCCACATCAGTATTCATGACATCTGTCTTTTCCTATAAAACCGCCCTGAATGAAACCTCCCCCAGCAGAAAACGGCTCTCCCGCTCTTTCTTTCCCCTTCAAAACAGATTGCGGGACAGATGATTGCATTGTTTGTCCTATTTCCATCTGAAAACTTGCCTCGGACTTGGCCACTGGGCGCCCCTATTAAGGTCCGGGCACCGTGGGGCCACGCGGGGTGGCCAGGCCTCTGTCTCCCGCTCCCTGGGGCCCTTCCTTCGGAAGAGGGAAAAGGGCCCGGCACACAAAGGTGCGGAACATAAATTAAGCCCCGGCTTTTTAAGTTCAAACCGAATTTTCTTTATTTTTCCACAGCTGTCAGAGGAGCCGGGTAGAAATCCAGTAATGCATGTTTAATGTATTAAAAAGGAAGGGGGAAAAGCAAAGCGTCCAGCCAGTGTTCTGTCCGCCGGCGTGCACCGGGGACATTATCTCGGGCCAGTGAACTCTGAGCAAGTCAAGTGTGGAGACGTGGACAGGGGCCAGGGACCCCCCGCCCGCGGCTGTCATATCTGCTGAAGGCCCACTTGTCATAGCCGGCCGGGGGCAGGAGGGGACAAACGACTCGCAGAGCGGAGAACGGCCGCCAAGTGGGCCCGCTCCTCCAAGGCCGGCTGGTTGGCGCTGGCTTGGCGCTGGCCAGACCTCAAGGCCGTATGGATGTGCCGCCCCGCCCCGGACCCAGCAGAGTTTCATCTGGTCATCCCCTTCCGGCTCCTTCCCCAGGCCACAGGGAAGCTGCCCCTCTGGAGCCTGGGCCTGACACCGAAGTGCCAAGTGCCCAGCTTCCAAGCCAGGCTGAAGCGTCCCACGGTCAAGGCGTCCGGGCCAGGGTGACGAGGTCCTCCTCGGCACACAGCGTGTCTTAGACAAGAGAAGGCCATGGGCAGCCTGGAAAGTCCCCAACCCGGCTGAGCAGAGGGGCCACTGCACAGTGGCCAGCACCTCTGTGCCTCAAGCCTCTCTCTATCCGGATGTAGAGGGGACGCTGCTGGCCACAGCCACTGTCACCACTGTCAGGACTGCTGTCATCGCGTGAGGACGGTGCCGTGTCGGGCTTTGTTCGTTTTGCCTTGTGGAGCTGAGCAACGACACCGGGCTACATCTCCAGGCCTTTCATTTTACGCCTCATTTTGAAACAAGGTCTCACTAAGTTGCTTTATTGCCCGGGCTGGGCTTAAACTTGCAATCCTCCTGCCTCAGGCTTCCGAAGTGGGGGGATCACAGGCCTGCGTCACCAGACCCAGCTGTCTTCATTCTTGGTTGGCGGACATGCCCAGCCTGCCAGTCCTTCCCAGCTTCAGCCACCAGGCCCCCAGTTCAGCCTC
Source organism: Ctenodactylus gundi (assembly GCA_004027205.1). Classification (NCBI taxonomy): domain Eukaryota; kingdom Metazoa; phylum Chordata; class Mammalia; order Rodentia; family Ctenodactylidae; genus Ctenodactylus; species Ctenodactylus gundi. Next base: position 197,788 of record PVKB01003156.1, on the reverse strand, counting down.
CCGCCCGCCACACACCCAGAGAGGAGACTGGGGAGCTCGCAACCACAGTGGTGCTCACCCTTCGCTGCCAGCGCTACCACTGCCCCAAATCCAAGAAGCACTGTCCAGAGGAGGGTCCCCCCACCCCTCCCCGCCCCCCCACCAAGCTAGGAGCAATTTTCCTCCCCCAGCAACACAGCCCAACTTTTCTACAGAGCAGATAGATACTTTGAGTACGCCGGGCACCCCCAGCCTGGCCCCTGGGGAAAATCTCACTAGTGCTTGTTATTCAGATAAGAGGACTGAGGCTTGCGCACCTGATGGGTGGCCCGCTGCACTGGGGTTTCCCTCTGAGACCCAGGACCCCAGCCATTTCCTCTACGGCTCTCCTTGGGAGTTAAATGAAGCAATTTGACAAAAGTAATCCTTCGCCTGTCACCCTCAGGCACCCAAGGTCCACCAAGCCTTAGCCGCTGGGAGCTGCGCTCAAAGGAAGCAATTCAGCCACCACCCATGCCAGGAGGAGGCGGCCCTGCCACCCTGGTGCTGCCTGCAAACTGAGCCACCTTCTCTCCCCCACCCCCTGGCGCCTGGACAGTGACCTGCAGTGCTCCAGCCAAGCAAGCTGTCCCCACTCCCAGACATCCAAGCAGGCAGGCTGTCAACCTGTTGAAACCCCTGGTGACGGTCAGATTGAAGTGGCCCTGCAATGCCACGACATAGCGAGGAGCCCAGAGGAGATGTCTCCTTCCTTCATCTTCTCTGCCAGCCTTGTGCCCTGCCTGGCAGCCCGGGCAGCTGAGCAGCCATCCTCTCCCTGCACCAGCTCCTACCCGAGACAGGACGCAGGCCCCGCAATGGCTCGGAACGGCTCCACATTCAGCTCTGCCAGGACAACTGTGCAACCATGTGCAAACCCAGCCGCTTTTGGGCCTCCGTTTCACCATCTGCGAAATGGACCAAAGACTCTGAGTGCTATCACCATATAAGGTCATTGTGACTCTAAGTGAGCAAGGGGGGAGTTCCCAGAGTCACCAGGTAGCACCAGGTACGAAGCAGTGCTGTCTGCACACTGTCCAGGCTCCCAGAAGCAGGCACCGAGCGTCCTGGGCTGGGCCTCCATGCTCTGTGTCCTCAGCTCCCCTGGGATCCTGCTCCTGGTGACCCTGACACACCGTTTCTTTCTGGAGCTCCGTGCCAGCATCTGTGTGATGAGATGTCATTTCTAATGGAACTGGCTGCTTTAAAAATCTAGTTTCCTGTGATTCCTTGAAAGTGACCGCTCATGTGGGGAGGGGTCGTGGCTAATCTCCTCCTGGCACTCACGAGCCCTGTTTGGCTCCCAACCTGGTGGTCATCCTCAGAATGTCTCATGGTCTCAACCAGGAGTTAGGCCAGCAGCCCACCACAAGTGGACAGAAGCGTGGAAGGTTCCAGCATGTGCAGGTGGGCTGTGCTCAGGGTCCTTTGGAGAAGCTGCCCCTGGACTGTGCCCAACACGTAGGTCCCAGGTGTGAGCTGACCTGGGCCTCACGCATGGAGAGAAGCTCAGCTGCACAGTGGGGAAGAGCTGACCCGACCCTTTGGGCCCTCCTGTGAGGGAGGAATCCACACAGCCACGTGGGACCCCACAGGAGGCCTGGCTGCAGCACCCCACCATCCTCAACGCCAGGTGTCCCTGTGCACACCGTGACACAAAAGAGAAGGACCGAATAGGGTGGGCCCGTGGCAGTTCAGGAGGGACTCCTCTCAGGGATGAGGCTGCAGGTCGGACATTAGCAGGCCACTGTCTTCATATGAAAATTCACACGTGTTTATCAAGTATAAGGCATTGTCTGAGCAGCCCATGTCACAGACAAGGAGCCACGGGTGGGAGAGGTGGGTGCCCCCACCAGCTCTGGCTCCATCATTCCCCTCCCTCAGCCCATATCAGTCCTGAGCACTTGGACAAATAGTTGTGAGCGTGTTTGTGAGCAATTAAGAAACCCAGCGAGGAAGCCCATCCTGCAACCCACGGCTTGGGGAGAGGTAGTCAAGGGCATTTGTCTTCGGAGCTAAGGACTGGGCTGGGGGCTGTCGTTGGAAACAGATCATTCAGAACCTGTGATTGTTGGGGTCACATCCAAAAAAAACACAAGCAGCGCGCACAGCTGAGCCCATCCCAGGTCATGGAAACAGCTAGGTGAGGAGGGCCAGGCTTCGGATGAACAGACAGGGAATGGACGGAGCTGCCATGTCCGGCAGAGCCAACTGGGAGTCCAAGAGCTAAAGCAGTTGAGTCAAGCCCAGCCCAGTGGCACAGGCCTGTCATCCCAGCACCCTGGGAGGTCAAGGCAGGAGGATCACAAGTTCAAGCCCAGCCTGAGCAACTCAGTCCTTGTCTCAAAATAAAAACATAAAAATTAAGAGCTGGGAATATGGGAATATAAGTGAATGTGAAAGCCCTTGACTCTATACTTAGTTCTACAAAACAAGAGAAAGAAGAAGGAGGAGGAGGAGGAGCAGAAGGAGGAGGAGAAGGACAAGAAGGAGAAGAAGTGGATCAAATAATGTGTCCTTCCCTTTTCCCTTCTTAGGACTCTGTTCCCTTAGCCACTATCGAGGTAAGGTACCTATTCCCAGCAGGTTTAATGATCTGTAAGTAAATGTCTGCCAAAGCATGCAGGGATGCAAGCACATACGCATGCTCTGTTACCTCTGTCTGTGTGTACTAGGCACACAAGTACACCCACTCATATACACACACAGGCACGCATGTACACACACAAACACATAGGCTGTGCACACGCAGTAACTTCCCCTCCCAGGTGGCCCTGCTGATGTGATTTCTGCTGCTCTCAGAATCTGGTGCAGTTTCTTTCCTGGGGCAGATCTTCAAGCACAAAAAAGGAACTCTGGGCTTGCCCTCCATGCCACGAAGGTAGCCTTCCTTCCAAAAGCTCGGCCTGTGCCCCAACTCAAGCAAACAAATGTCTGCTGGGAGGTAAGGGCAGGCCTGGCTGTAAACCAGGGATGCTGGGGCCCTTGATACTCACTGCTTTTTGAATGACACTTTTAAGGCCAAGCTCAGGGATGGGCTGGAACTTTGGGACTGAAAGGAGCCAGCCAAATCAGCTCCTGGGGTCCCCCTCTAGAACAAGAGGGCTGGCCTCTCCTGGCCGTGCTGACTGGTGGGGGACTTGCCATCCCGGAAAGGTCTCAGTGCCTCCTGACAACAGCAGCCCTGCAAGGCCACACGCCCCAGGGAGAGTGGGCCTGGCATGGTACTCCCTTTCTCTCTGAGACTCCCCAACAAAGTTGCAGGGTAGCCCCCAGGATCACCCCCAGGACCCTTATGAGAGCTGGGCATCTGGCTCAGGCAGTGGGCACAGGAAAAGGGCTGGCTCTGGCTGGACCTATTGTCTAGTCCGGGAGCAACCCCACTCGATAGGAGGGGCTCATTGTTTGGAAGCAATCTGCCACCTCCTGCTTCCCATGTCCCCACACACAGGGGCACAGGACACACTGGGCCCACTTGACCCCGGCTCCTGCACCCCCAGCCCAGGGCTGCCTATCTTTGCTCACTGTGTTCATTCTTAAAATGGAAGAAAATAGCCAGACCTGTTGTCACGTGCCTCTAATTTCAGCCCTCTGGGAGGCTGAGGCAGAAGGATCCCAAATTCAAGCTCAGTCTGGGAAATTTAGCAACTAATCAAGACCTGGTCTCAAAATCATAAACCAAAGTGGACCGAGGACATAGCTCAATGTGAAAGCCCAGGTTCCATGCCCACTACCACAAGTAATAATGATAATAACAATAATAATGATGATAAAACAAATTCTGCAGCCCCTGAGCCTGTCATGACCACCACCAACAGTGCTCCAGCGCGAGGTAGGCAGCGACAGAGGCACCGCAATGCCACACCTGCTTGTCACCACACTGTGCGCTGTGACACCTCCCTCACCTCCTACCCACCACTCCTGTCACACTGGGGGCTGTTGCTCCCTCTGCTGACTTCTCATGCCAGGAGGAAGGGCCAGTGGTAGGAACTGCAAGGTGATTTCCTTAAAAGTCTAGAAAATTTCATTACAGTCAAAAAGAAAAAGGAAGAAATCCTCCTTCTCCTCCTTCTTCCTCTTCTTTCTCTCCTTCTGTTTTACAGAGGTTGCTAACAAGGAGGTTAGCCCATCAAACACACAATTCAGCCTTGAGAATCCCGAATGTTGCTAACGTAGAGGATCCTGGGCCAGGGCTGGAGGTTTCTGGACACAGGTTTAGCCTAATGTTTCACCATTGTCCAAAAAGTCTGGCAATGAGAGAAAAGCCAAGGTCAGTTCATCTCCTGCCACCCAGGTGGTCCCGGTGGCCTGTATCATCACAGACAAGAAGAGCAGAGCGCTGAGACGAAGGGCCAGCTGTGCCTACATGGTTCTGCTCTGCAAATCTTTCTGGTATGAACCATAACGAAGCACAGCAAAGAAAGGTGCCAAAGGAAGTTGATTGTAGACTTTTTGGGGGGGAGGGGAGAAGGAAGGGGAAAGCTGTACTGCTTGAATCTTAAGACTAAAACCAAATGGCAGCTGGTGGTGTGTGTCATCACATGTTGATCTCAGGTAGAGTCACGTGCCCACATAACCAGGCTGTGGCCCCACTGAGGTCCCCAAGCACTAGCCCAGCTCCTACCCTGTTCCTCAGGGCCTACACAGAGCGGGCGCTCGGCTGGCTGTAATAGGGGATGGGAGAGTCCAGAAAAATGAAGGGATACAGGTATGAGTGGGGGAGAGATGAGGGAAGAAATGAAGAGATGGAAGGATGAAGGGATGGAAAATGGATGGGTGGAGAGAGAAAGTGGTGGAGTGAAAGAATGATGGAGAGATGGAGAGATGGAGCGATGAGGAGACTGAAGAATGCAGAGAGAGAGAGGGATGGGGAGATGGAAGGATGGAGGGGGGAGGGGAAGTGATGGAGGGAAAGAAGGGTGGAGGGAAGGTGGGCTGAAGAGGTCACAGATTGCCCTTTGTGCCCCTCCTTTGAAGAACGTGAACGATGAGGCTCATCCCCCCGGCCCTCACCGTGGGAGAGACCCACAGAGTCGCTGGCCATAGCACCTGCTCCCCCCTCTCCTGCCTAGTCCTTGGTGCACACAGCACATCACACTGTCTCGCAAAAGGCCCTGCCTGACCCACTCCCCAGGTGCCAGGAGAGCCCTACCTTCTTCCCAAGCCCCTCCCTAGTCCCAGAGGACACTTTGTCCTCATCCTCTGGTGTCCAGCACAGGACACATGCTGAGTAACGAGACCCGAGCAGGGAGAGTTTCATCACTAGCAATGGAGAACACCCCAGCGGGTCCCCTTCCTCCTCGGACCTTGTGCTATAGGGGGAAATGGGAGAAGAGGCTGCCGCCATCTTTCAACCAGGGAGCCACAGAAGACTTGGATGGCAGCCTGGGGGCCTCTTCCTTTGGGGGCTCCCTACATCCTCCCTTGCTGGGTCTCTCATACACAGCCAAGAGCACCTCAAGCGCCCATATTCTACCACTCGTCCCATGAAGACACGGGGGCTGCCATCCCAAATGACCAAGGAAACTGAGATTAGCAGCAGCCCCTGGGTCCCCAAGGCTAGCCCAGCTCTGTCTTCCCTGGGGTCACCTGGTCTGCAAGGTGCCCACCGCAGCCTTGTAAGTACATATCTGGCTCTATAAGGCATAACCAAAAGTGAAGGAAGCCAGCCTCAAGAGACCACCATATGTTCTAGTAACATGACTTCCTAGAAAACTGGGACAGAATAGGGCGTTGTGGCTTTGGAGACTGAGGTAGAGAGATGGGAGGGGTGTCTGGGGAAACCAGAAACGTGGCAGCCATATGGTATGGTTATTCACTGAAAGCCACCCAACCGTCTACCAAGAAGGAATGGAGGCCTGCATGTAAGTGACACCCTCCCCTCCTTCCCACCAGCCTCACCCAGATCACAGCCAGTGACCAGGAGAAATTCCAGGGACAGCCCTCATCCCATGAGGCCTGAGGCCAGCACACTTTTTTGATCAATGAGTCTTAGTCCTTCTTAGTCCTTAAAATAAAATATTAGTAGAAACCCAAAATCTGAACGGGACCAAAGCAACAATTCCTTCTTGTCACACCCAAGTTACTCCACGAAGCCCTGGGTCTCGGGAACTGGTGTGCTGGCCCTGTGCTCACTCAGATCCGTGGAGCCGGTCACATAGGACCTGCTGCAGAAAAAGGACTCCAGGGCCCATGAACCCAGGCATCCAGGGACTCTGGTCACAGCCGGGCATGAGAAGGACACCACAGGGAGAGAGACCAGGGATGATATCCTCAGATCTAAGAGGCCCACTCAGTGGCCAAGCTCACTGGCCTCAGGGTACCCACACCATTGCCTCTCTTGCCCTTGCTGGAGGACCCTGGGCAGGTTGCTGCACTGCTCTGTGCTAGACCCTCGAGAAGCCAGCAACAGTGGTCCCAGCACCCACCAGGTGCGGTTATGTAAATGCTGGTGGAGTAACAATGGACTAATTGCATATTAAACACTCACTGGGCAGGCCTGGCATCCCAGCACTCCAGGAGGCTGAGACCGGGGTCACAAGTCCAAGGCCAGCCTGGGCAACTTCGTGAGGCTTTGTCTCAAATTTTAAAGTTAAAAAAACAGGGTTGAGGAATAGGTCAGTGGTAGAACACCCCTGGAATTGATCCTCAGTGCTTTAAAAAAAAAAAAAAAAAAAAAGCCTAATAAAATAAAATAAAAAATAAACTCACAGAGCACCCAGGCACTAGTCAGCAGCCTCAACCCTACCCACAGATAACAGCTAGTCCCGGGCTGGGCGTGAGCAAGGACCACATGAGGACCCTACCCCACCGCCGGCCCCCTGCGCCTCAGCGGCCTCATCTGGTTCAGATCAGGCGTCTATGTGTGACTGCAATGAAGGAGAACCCTGACGCTCCACAAAGCTGAAACCCAGTCTCCAAGGCCTCCCAATGGCCACTTGGGACCCTGACCACCACTTGCCTCAGGCCGGGAAACAGGCTGACGCTGTCCAGGCGGTGGAATCAAAGCCCCTCTGTCGGGTAGGTGCACATTTTCCAAGTGCTTGGAGAGTCTGTGAGGTCTGGAGAGGACAAGGGTTATAATTGGCGTCCCGTGGGCCAACACCACCTCAGAGAGTGTCCAATTTCCCAGCCGGCAGGCCATGTGTTTAATTAAGATCCATTAAACATGTAGCCAGCAAAGCGCAAGAGCTATTTCATCTTTCACAGTCAATACAGGCATGTGTCTTACCTGGAAAAAGTGGTTTATGAAGAAAGAATGTCCCAAATGGGTTCCATATGCCTGCTCTCCCCCAGGCGAGGAGTTCTGCAGGGCTGGGGCAGGGGGTTGGGACACCAGCCCCTTCCTCCGAGATGTGGCCTCTGCCAGCTGCCCCTGTTTAAACAGAAGACGTCATGGGAGTGATCAACGGTGGATTCCAGAGATTGTTTGATCCAAGGGAAATGGCTCCTGGAGCTGGCTCTGTCTCAGGTAAGCCGCGGAGACCTACAGTGAGGTGAACTGTTCACCTCGCAGGCTGGCAGAGGAGGCCAGGGATCCCAAACAGGAAGGGCCAGGGCCCAGCTGGCTGCATCCCCTATGCACTTTACAAACGGGACTCCTGAATCGCAGAAAAAGGACGTGGCTAGTCCAAGACTACAAACCTGGTAAGCTGTCAGAGTGATGTTATGGTTTGGGTCTGGAGTGTCCCCCAAAAACCTCATGTATTTGGATGTAGTGGGGTACCTGTGGAACTGTGTGCTGTTGGGAGGCGGGGCCTGGCTGGAAGCACCAGATGCCTGGGGTTTGATCTGGAGAGACTGTGTCAACTTGTTGAGATCGGGAGCACACAGGACAGAGCTTTCAGGCGTGTGTTATTGACTTGTGCGCCAGGAAGTGAGGAAGGGGCACCTACCTGAGTGTGGGGAGCCCCGTTGGCAGCTTGAACTAAGGAAAGAAGAAGAAACATTGTTACAGCTTCTTCCTGGGAAGGCTCTGGCCTTGCCTGAGTCTCCGGACATCAACTTGCTCCTGGTTCACTTGGTTTTCCTGTGAAGAGCTTTTCTCCAACCGGATCCCCACTATGTGCTTCCACCATTGCTGCTGCCCATGAATGGGCTGAGGCCTGAAACTGTGAGCTAAAATAAATCTTGCATCTCTTAAATTGTGGATATCAGGCAGTCTATACCAGCAACGAATAAGCAACCAAGACAAGCGATTTGAAGTCAGGACCCAACGGAGGGTCAAATGGTACCAGCAGGGGCAGAAAGAAGCTTGGGTGGATGTAGGGGAAGCAGGGAGTGGTCTTTAACACCTGTGCCTCATAGTGGTCGCTTCCTCCCACGACATCCAAGTGTCACTTCCTCCAAGGACCTGCCAGGGTGTCATGCTAGTCACATGACATTGTAGCCCTTCCCTCTGCAACATTCTGCCATACATAGATCAGTTTGCTTATGTGCTGGCTAGCGCTGCGTTAGAGCTGATTCCTGGGAGAGCAGGGACAACATTTTCATGCTTGGGGCAGATCTGAGTCTATAACAAGCGCTCAATTCATCATGACCACCTCTACCACCACCATCTTCACCATCATAACCATAATCACTGTCCCTATCAGCACCACAGCAGCAGCATCACCATGATGATATCAACAGCAAACTCAACACTGGGCCCTCTTGCAGGTCTCTATGTGGATTTAACTACATGGTACTGGCCTGTAACTACCGTTTCATTTCACAGGTGAAAACACTGAGGCAGAGAGGTTTAGAAACTTGCTTAGAGTTGCAGAACTCCCAAAGGACAGAGATGGAATATAGCTGCAGAAACAGCTCCCAGGGGGACAGACCAGCCTATCTGAGCAGCCCAGGAGCAGCCCTGCCCGTAGGCCTATGCCCACTCAATGTACCCGGAATGATACTACGTAAATTCCCATCTTTCAGAGGAAAAAATGAGCTATAATAAGCCTGGCCACTTGGATCGCCAAGTCATGTGACTTCCACTGGCCGTGTGACCTCCAAGGATGAGATTGTGGTTGTGAGGGCCCACTGGAGAGCAGAGGCAGCTGCCTACCTGAGGCTCAGGGCTTCTCTGCTGACTGTGGCTGCACACTGCCAGCCGCTCTGTGTCCTGGCCCTTCAGCTGTAGGACACATGCTCAGCCGTGACCCTGTGCTCTACGACCTCTCTCTCATGCGCTGGTGGACCCCAATTTCAGCTCTAAAATGAGAGGCTCCACTCACTGTCAGACACGCCTATGGGGCCTCTCAGACACATCTCCTCTGTGAGCCATCACTGCTCCATCAACTCAGAGTTCCCTCATTTCGCACCTCACAACGGCCTTTCTGTACATTTGAGAATCATCCAGTGGCACCAGAAAATGGCGGCAGTTGTGGCTGAAGTCCTTGAAGAGGCTGGGACCTCAGGATGTGGCGGGCTGGCAGGTCAGTCTTCAGAGTGTCTCTCCTTGGCCAGCATCTGGGGAGACCCCATCCGAACTGAACTAGACTTTATCCTCCACCTCCAAGCCGTTCCCCATTCCCCCCTTTACAAAGTGACTGGGGTCTGCCCCACACAGTGCCCACCTGGGGTTCAGTGCTCTGTCCCTGCAGGGCATTGGCTAACGCTTTTTGAGTCTCAGGTGGCTCCAAGAGCCCCTTCAAGTATTTGACACAGAAATTCTCGGCAGAGGTGTGTGGAGCGCTTGTAAAAGCAAGACTACATGGGCCTTTCTTCAGGCTTTCCGGGCAACCTGCCAGCTTCTCCGTCCAATTAAACGCCCCATTTGGCTGACTGGTGGGCCCCGAGCTGCGAGAGGAGATGCCTGCTACTGCCACTGTCTACATGCAATTTGGGTGTGTGTGTGTGTGTGTGTGTGTGTGTGTGTGTGTGTGTGTGGCGTTTGGGGGAGGTGGGGATTTTGCGCATGGAGGAGGAGGGGACCTGTTTGAGATGGGACCAAGCAGGAACAGTCCCTTACCAGGCCTCAAGGACACACTCCTTAGGGGTAGAGGTGTTGGAGGAGACACGGGAAACCACGACCCCTGGTGTGGGTCCAAGGTGAGTGTGTGCACTGTTCTGTGGCACTGTGCCCAAGGTGCAAAGGCAGCTTGGAGCCACGGCTGGCCTCAGGCAGTGCTGTAAGTGTGGCAGTGTGACGAGGCAGGCGGCGCCCTGCGGACTCCCTGCACACATGCTACAGATACTCACAGGCAGCTCAGCCCGTGCGATGGGAAAGTCGAGCTCTGGGGACGCTGCATGGGCAGCCTGAGGGCACAGCAGGCAGAGGGGAGGAGGAAGCCAAGCCTGGGACAGTGCCCCCTTCCCAGGGGAATTTCTTGCTCCGGCCTGTGCCGGGGAGCCAGGGGAGCCAGCCCAACACCCACAAGCCAGCAGGTATGCACACACATACTCATGCTTGTGGACAGTCGCACATACGTGTACACATCGGGAAGAGCCTTTGAAGAAGGAAAAACTTAATAAAATGCCTCTGAGCAAAGCCAGGTGCCCAGAAGGGAAGTGGGGGAGATGAAAGGCTGCGCCTCCCCCACCGGCTCTGGACACTTCCATGGGCCAGGCCGCCTCCCCGCAGTTGCCGTGTGCCAAGGCTGGGCCGCCAGAGCTGCCATGACACCAAGGCTACGTGGTTGAGGGGACACATCAAGTGGGGCCTGTGACCCAGAGGAAGCTATCTTGGCCTGTGATCTGATTACCAGATGGTCCTCTTCCCATTCCCCTCAAACAGGAAATCCATCCGCAAGGCAAGACAAATTGCCACCCCTCCTCCCTCCTCTCTGTGACGTGAGCGCCAGGCTGTCAGTAGCCCCACAGTGGTTGATTCTGGGCATTGATGGCCCAGAGTCTGTTATCAGCCGAGCTATCAAAGGCTCCCCTGGCCAGGATGACCACACCAGTGATTCCAACGTCCAACTCCTTGGAGACACGGCTAACTCTTTAATACAAGATGACAGCAGTACTATTTCATGTCAGATTCAGAGACAACTTCCTATTTTGCGAAGGTCATGTGCCTGGTTTTGAGGCAAATTAAAGACTACACGTCAATATTACCTCTGTTGAAGGCCACGGGCACTGAGGTCCATCCTCAGACTAAGATGTCACCTCTGAGGCCCTGCCCGGGAGATCAGAAGCTGTGGAGAGGGCTGGTCAGCACTGGGGACATGAACACGAGGTTGGGAAGCAGGACAGGCACTCTTGTCCTGGTCTGATACTAAAGTGCTGTGTGCTGTTGGGTGTGTTGCTTGCCTCCTCTGTTCCTCACCTCCTTCAGCCCTGCCATCAGCCTTTCCATACTACAGTTTGAAGAATAAGCCCTTCAGAACGGCCTCCGAGCCTCCACCAACACACCAGACTCTTCACTCACGCCACGCCGCAGACACCCCGAACACCTCCCTGACCCCAAAAACGAGCCCCCCAGGTCACCTTCTGTGGCCTCTTTCCCTGCGAGTCCTCAGCCTGCTCACCACCCTCATCCCTCATCCCGGTACTGAGGTGGACCACCTGCTGGGCCCTCACTGTCCACGCTGGCACCCCCTTTTGGGGGGCGATTTTTGGGCTTTGCTTGTGTAGTACTCAGGACTGAGCCCAGGGTTCTTTTCACTGAGCTACAACCTCCACTTTTCAAAAAAAAAAAAATTTTTTTTTTTAAATTTTGAGACAGGATCTCTCTAGATTGTGAAGTTCCACAGGCTGGGCTCAAACTCGTGATCCTTCTGCCTCAGCCTCCCAGAGTGCTGGCATGGCGAGCATGCACCACCATGCCCAGCGTGTTGCGTCATTTTTATAACAGACTACAACGTGTGTGTCATCCACGTCCCCACTTTACAGATGAGAGGACTGAGACTAAGAGACGTTGAGCACGAAAGAAGTTGTGCTAAGAATAGAATGCAGGTTCTATGGATCCTTCTGAGAAGTGCCCAAGTGACCCAAAGGACAGATGTGGGCATAAAGCCACTGGAGCCCTAGCCAATGGTGACCTGCGCCACAAGGTAACCCCTACTTTCGACCCAGCTGAGCACAGCCAGCTCCCTGGAGCCCACATCACAGAGAAGCTTCCGCACAGGGGCAGGCACTGGGCCATCCCAGGTGTTGTGGTTAGGATCTGGAGTGTCCCCCGCAAAGTCTCATGTATTTTAATGGAACCATGTGATGTTGGTGGATTGGGGTCTGGTCTGGAGGGGTGGATTGCAGTTAAGTTAGGATTAACGGTGTGTAGTGGCCACACCTGGATGCAGGAGGGACTGGTTACTGGGCGGAGACCTGAAAGGATACATAAGCTGCACCTGCCTTCCTGGAGGACGGGGTCTAGTCTCAACTAGCCTCAGCTTGTCTCCCAGTTTGTTCGGGGAAGCTGCCTCCACCTCTCTCTCTGCCATGTACTTCGATTGTTGCTGGCCACGCCTGAATGGACTGTGACCTTCGAGACTGTGAGCTAAAATAAACCTTTCCTTTCTTACATTTGTGGGTGTTGGGTATTGAGTCACAGCAACGAAAAGTAACTAAGACACCAGGTGACCCTGGAAGTAAGCTCAGCAAGCTCTCTACTGGGTACCTCCCCTAGCCACCCAGGACCACCTCCTCGTCTTGAGCCATGGTCTGCAAGTGGTCACCAAGTCCCTTCCCCTGATGGCTCCCCTCCCCACATACATACAGCAGTGCTGTGCGGCCAAGGCCACCAGGCCCTCTTTCTTTGCAGATGAAGAAAACAAGGCTCAGAAAGATGCCACCTGCCCAGTGTCACCTGGCTAGGCAGGGAACAATAGCCAAAGCTCCAGCCCAGGGGCCTGGATCCCCAAACGGCAACTCTGTACACCCCCATCGCCAGCCAAAGTCCCTCCATTTGTGTCTGTTTCTTTTAAGTTAGGTTTCTATTTTAAAAAAAAAAAAAACTCTATTCCATGAAATCTTATATAATATCTCAATTTTAATTAAATGTGTTCACATTTGCAAAGAGCTACAATAAACAGTGCAGGTTCCCAGCTTGGGGGTTTCTTGGATGCTGCAATAAATGCTGGAAAGACGCTTGACTTCTAGCCAGAACAGCCCCACCTGGAGGCGGGCAATGGCAGGCCTCCCAGAGCCTGGGTTGGGGATGGCCTCTCCCCCAGAGACTGGGAGGGTCGATCCCTAGACCAAGCCCAAAGGCGGCCTCTGGCCACAGGGCCACCACTCCCCCAGGGCTCAGGGATGATGGAGCTGGGTGTGAGACCAAGGTCAGGGACAGGAAGCCCCTGGTGGAGTTTGGAGCAATACAACCCTGTCTCCTGATTCAAAGTGCTGTTGGGACAACGCAACCCCTCAGAGGCAGGCGCCGCTGTGTCCTTTCTCAGAGGGAAATGCTAGGGCCCGGAGGAGCGTGGCCCAAAGTCACCCTGCACTGGTGCTGAGCCAGGGTTCACACCCAGGCACCTGATGCCAGGGTGCCCCACCACCACATGCTCCTGGTTGGCTGGCAAGGAGCAAAGCTCCGCAGGCCCTGAGACAGACGCCATGACACTCCTTTCCAATTGCCTCATCCTCCCGAGAGCATTGATAAATGGACAGATAGGCCACTGATTCCCCAGCGCAGGGGCGAAGACGGCCCCACCGCCGCTGAAGCGGACCCAGACTCCTTATCGCGCCTCCCCTCTGCAAATTACCAAAGGCAGGCTTACGTCATCGCTCCAAGGGGCTTCAGAGGGTCCGCTAATCCTAATGGATTTGCCCGAGTGGAGATAAAAGACCTTCCTGGTCCCCCTGTAATGCGGTGATTCATTTTCACAAATAGATCCAAGGAAAGTAGGGTGGCAGGAGAGGTGTCGTCAGCCACTCAGAGCAGCCAGTTTTCCTGGGAGACAGTGTTCTAGAACATTCCACACAGGCAGGATGACCTCACTAACTATAAGGATAGTATTAGGGGTAGGGTAAGTAGAGTGGATAGGGTTAGGGATAGGGCTCAGGATAAGGACAGTGTTACAGTTGGGGTTAGGGTGAGGTGTAGGGTTATGGACAAGGATAGTGGTAGGGTTAGGGTTATGGTTATGGTTAGGGCTGAGGATAAGAATGGCCTCGCTGGGGATACCAGGGTTACTAGAAAGGAACTCAGGTCCAGGTGCCAAACCCGCACTTGTGACTGTGTCACCGTGACTGTATTGCTTGAGCACTCGGGGCCTTAGTGTGTTCATCTGTAAAGTGGGGCGACCATCGCAGCTAACTTCCAGCTGCTGTGAGATAGAATTGTGCCCTACTACAAGGCCCGGAAGGAGGGATAAACCAATGACGGCTGCTGCTCTATGACTAGCGGGGGAGATGCAGTAGCACTGGGCTGCCAAGGGGGCTCCACGGCCAGAGCCCGGGGATCAGATTCCTACTTGACCACATATCTATCGGCTGAGAGGCTTCTGTCAGGAGTTCTTCACTGAGGAATGCCTAGCGGCCACCCTACCTCCTACTTGGGCTTGGAAAGGTTGTACAGGAGGCGTATAAAAGGCTGGTGCCCGCACTTGAAGGATGCTGGGAGAGGGGGAGATCTGTTCGGGTGGTCACAGAGGTTAGGAGGAAGACAGGATCAGGTCCCCGAGAGGGTGACCCCATGGCATGGGACCATCCAGGGGGAACCTTCACCTCACTCTAGGAGGGCAGACACCTCAGGGTGGGCTATGCTGAGAGGGGAGGACGAGGCCAGGTGCTGAAGACCTGGCTCTTTAAGGAAAACAACACAAAACTGCCAACATGAACTTTTACTAGAATGCAGGGGGCGAGGGGAATCACAGTTCAAATGTTAAAGTCCACAAATGTCAAAAAAAGAACAGTTCTTCACAAAACAGAGGAAAATATAGATGCTTTTACTTCCGAGCTGCCTGATCTAGTTCTGCAATCCCTCTGCACTGTGGGCTGCGCGCTGCATCCCCACCTCTCGTCGGGACGACCCTCCTACAGTTACTTCTGAGGCACAGAGGAGCCTCAGAGGATAGGGAGAAAATTCAATCTTGCTCCATCAGGGCTAAGCGGAATGTGCTAGGATGGAGGGCTTGGGACAGTTTCTGTCATGATTTTGGTGTTTTGGAGACTCTGCCAGCCTTTCTCCTTTAGGTTTATTTTCTTTTTTTATAAGGACATTCCATGTTGTCACATTAATTTTGGAATAATTGATAATTCTGAAGAAAAAAAAAAAAACTCTGGACTGACGTGAAAACCAAGACCTTCGCAAAAGCAGCCAAAGAGTGTTTTCCACCTGCAGCAACTGGTAGAGCACTGGGCTCCTCCTCACGCACAGCACACCGTGTAGCAGAAGGTCCAGCCCTGGGTCTGCAGGCTGTTTCCCTGCACTGGGACAAGTTTGTGTCCCTGTTATCTCGAACTACCCACCTGGGTCAGGACAGGATGCCACACACACTCTAAAAATTGTCTGGTACCTTGTCCTGAGCACACATGTGTTACTCACTCATAAGGACCCATCTGCTCAAAGGCTCTGCTCTGCAAACCCAGGAACTCTTCTGAGTTGTATTTTGTGTGAATCCCATCAGGAAAGAGGGAAGAAGAAAGGAAGGAAGGAAGGAAGGAAGGAAGGAAGGAAGGAAGGAAGGAAGGAAAGAAGGAAGGAAGGAAGGATATATAACCGCATGGTGTGTTTATAATCCTGCATCATCGTATATAGATGCTCCCTGGCTTCCCAACTGCATACACATAATACTCACTCAGTAGAGCACATACCTCGAATTTTGATTTTTTACTTCCTCCTGGGCTAGTGGCATGCCGCCTAATATTCTAAGATGCTGGGCGGCTGTGGCGGCACACAGCTTCCGGTCAGCCCAAGATCACAAGGGGAGGCCACTGACACACCACCGCATGTCGCACAGTCCTGTGGATCAGGATGTTCAAGGCATTTTCCACCTACCGTGTTCTCACCTTATGAGAGGGCTATCAAGACGTGTCCCCATCGTCCAGTTGAGAACTGCCTGTTTCTCTGACAGCAAGACCTTCCCATCTGGCCACACGTCCAGAAGCACTGAATCGCCCACTCAGAACTTGGCACGTTTAGCAACAGGCAGGTGTTCTGTAGCTCACCCCTGGCTCCCCCTCCTTCATGCTTGGTTTCTCCTGCCCACCACACACGTCAGTGCTGGACCAACAGGAGGCGCTCACATTCCAAGAGCGAACCACCCTTTTATGTGACCAAACCGCGGGCACTGCCCTCAGGGACACACCTGTAGCTCAGCACTCCATGCAAGTGATCAGAATCCCTCAAACACATCCCACCTGATTCACCTCCTCTTACCTGGACCTGCTCTGCAGCGCCTTCCCTCGCCCGGCCAAGGGAAAGCCAGCAGCAGGAGGGGGCTGTTTGCCCCCGTCACCGCTGAGATGCCACACTTGTGCAAACAGAACACGTTGCCAGGCCCTGAGGCGGGGGTCCCAGAAGCCAGAGCTTCGAGGTAAACCCTGTGGGGAGAAGCACCCTGGTCTTTCCCAGGACCCACAGCACTGCTGCCCTCAGCCCAGCAGTTCCTGGTGGAAACCTCCTCCCATCACTAAAGCTCAGGAAGAAGCAGAACCATCAGACGCGCTTTAGATCGGCACTGGGAATGGCAACATTCAGGCCAAAGACGTCTGCGTCCTATGGCCGGGTAAAAATTAAAAAAAAAAAAAATCACAGGTTCTCCCATGAGCAGACAAAAAAACTAAACCAAAAGTAAAGCCAAGGCATTGGGTGAAATTTAATCAGCTCTGCTCACCCAGGGACGGCCACCGTTCTCAGTGACAGTGATTCTTCCAACCTAAGGCCAAAATAAAAGTCTATGTTAACCTGACTCTTGTCCCCAAAACATTTTGCCTGTTGGCCTCGAGACTCCAGCCAGGCCCAGGGGCCCTGAGAGAATGGCCAAAGGCTTCTTTATAATCAATAATTAATTCGGGTACATCTGAGGTCAATGTAGGGTCACAGAATGATAGCATTTTCAGTCCCAGTCCAGCACGTGGTAGAAATTTGAGAAAATGAGCCCTGTCTCCGGTCACTAATGTCCTCAGAGGGCAAGGAGTCCAGGCTGGGTTGGGAAGGGTCAGGCTGTGCTTCCAGGTTGCCAACAGTGAGAAAACAACTCTATACGGAGAGGAGAGGACACCCCATCTCTTCAACATCCCTTGCCACCCTGAGACAAAGGATCCGCCATTGAGGAAGGTCACCAGGGCCCTACAGAGCTTCTGGGGACAACAGCGGCTCTGGAAAAGATCAGAAAGCATGACAGGAGCAAACACACTCGGTCCTTGCCATGTGGGAGCCAGCACCCACTCTGCCACAAGCCGGGCAGATAAAGCATCTCTGCTCATTCGATTAGGGGGCGGAAGATGGAAAATAGCAGAAATTCATGGCTGAGGAGATTTCATTTCTGGGCCGGCACTGTTTACTGTTAAAAGGGGGAAATGGCCTGTTTTGTCCACGCAGAGGGGCGGCGTGATGGAAGATCCTGGACGTATTGGAGGGAGATAAGAGAAGACCTACCAGCTGACCCCGAGGAAATGCAGAGATTTGAGATAAATCAGTCAACGAGCACAGATCGAAGGCCCGCAAGACAGAGCAAACGGCGGCGCGGTGCACCCTGGCCCCAGTGTGACGTGTGACCAGCCCACTGAGAACACAACACCCACCCGGGTGGCCCACTCAGGACAGCCGCCCGGCCGGAGCTCCCCTGCTGGTCTCGCCAAAGCTGCACACGGGTGGAGGTCACTAGCCGAGGTCTTGCAGAAAACCTACCTGCAATAAGTGAGGAGCCAGCCTGCGTTTGAAATTTGAGACAGCAGAGAAGTAAAAGGAACTGCCCGCCACACTGACCGCCACACTGCGGGCAGACTGCAAAGGCGTGGGCATTTGGATCAAGTCGGAGGAGCAGAGAGCTTCAGCGTGCTTCACTGGCACCTGTCTTGCACAGCGTAACTGTAGTGGGGGGTTGTGAAGCACCAGGAAGGACCCCAAATGTGGTTCTGCAGAGCTGGGCAACTTCTCCCCAACCACAAGCAGGGCACAGACTGACCACGTGGCCGCTGCGCACGGCTGTGGTCAGAACATTTGGGACCCAGGCCCATGATGCCCGGAAGGCAGAGATCCCTCTGTGGAGAAGGGGTGGCGACATGGCCTCCCAAAGACCTCATTGCAAATACCATCCATACAGGAGTGTGGACCTAAGTGGGGGAATGATAGCAGGCAGTCCCAGCGGTCCCTGACTGCTCCATACGGCTGCGGAATCCCGAGCTGTGCCAGGGCCACCGCAGCACCCTCCGCATAGCCCCTCTGAGGCCTTCTCCAGTTGTCCCAGTAATGTGTGCTTCGTGGCACCTTGTTCCAAACCCAGACAGGCCACAGCACCGACACTGGCACACCAGCCGGTCAGTTCTCTCTATCCTGGACAATCCTGATGATTCTTCTGTTCTCCATCTTGGTGAGGTCAGCACTTTGGGAGCACAGTTGCATGATCTGGCAGGGGCTCCTGGGTTCGCACGCACCCAGCAACTCCGTGTCGTCACGGGGTATTATATGTCTTTGGTGGGGATGACACAGAACTAGTGCTGTGTCCCTCATCAGAAGGCACGTAACACACCCTGTGGCAGCCTGGCCAACGGAGGTCTCCAAGGGAGAGCTGCCCCGACTGTTCCCTTGGGGGTCCTGAGCCGCCTGTGGGAAGCTCTTTCTGACGTTCTGCCCATGGCGACTGGTTCTTGCCCACGTTGTCTATGCCTCCAGTGGCTGCAAATCTGCAACTTTCCAGCTACCATTCCTTTGACATTGGCTGGCATTCCACCATGCAGAGGGGACTTCTCGCCCTGCCGCTTGCTCACTTACCTGTCCTCTTCCACATCTTCATCGTGAACTCCTGGCCAGTCGTGGGACATCTCGGCTGCCCCGAGGCCGGAGCCACCTCCTCCGCCAAATCCTCTTGACCCACCCGGCCGTTAGCGCGCATGCTCACCTACCTACTGGCCGTGACCTGTGTCTGCACCTGCATCGACAGTGTATGCCAGCTCCTTCTCACCAGAGAACCTGACAAGATGGCAGGGACAGCTGAGCGTGGGATGCACTCCCCCTGCACTCGTCCCAGCACTAGGGAAGGCTGACGCGGGGATCCCAAGTTCAAGCCCAGCCTGAGGAACTTAGTGAGACTGTCTCAAAATAAAAGTTAAGAAAAAAAAAAAAATGGAGCTGAGGATATAGCTTGGCATGAAGGCCCTGGGTTCAATCCCCAGTACAAGAAAAATTGGCAAAAGCCCACAGCTATGCCGGAGCATGAGGGACCTTCCTCAAGGGGGGTCACCTACTGTCCTCATTTTTAAGAGCAGCCTGTCTTCAAGGCCCTAATGGTACTGGTGAGATCTTTCCTTCTCACTAACCCTTAGAACCACTGATAACTTCACTTCTGTCCCAGATCTGTGTGTGCTTGGTGGTCCTGTGTGTGTGCTTGGTGGCCCTGTGTGTGTGCTTAGTGGTCCTGTGTGTATGTTTGGTGGTCCTGTGTGTGTGCTTGGTGGTCCTGTGTGTGTGCTTGGTGGCCCTGTGTGTGCGCTTAGTGGTCCTGTGTGTGTGCTTGGTGGTCCTGTGTGTGCACTTGGTTGTCCTGTGTGTTTGGTGGTCCTGTGTGTGTGTGCTTGGTGGTCCTGTGTGTGCGCTTGGTGGTATGTGTGTGTGCTTGGTGGTCCTGTGTGTGGGCCAAGCTCTTGCTGAGAATCGAGAGAAAGGAAGGACAGACATGTTTCCTCTGATGCCACACAAGAATGTGTTCTGGAGCTGGAGATGGGCTCTCCTAGGGGTTGTGAGGGAGGGGAAGGGAACAGAGGAAGGGCCCCTCACAGAGCATTCTCCTTGGAAAGAAGCCACCCCCGAGCAGAGGCACAAAGTTGTGGTGGGTGGGTGGACATAGGCAGCTGCAGCAGCCGGAGCTCACAGGGCTGCGTGGCCCTGGCTTGGTTCTCTAGTTTGAGGCTGGCTGGGAGCAACCACAGGGGTGTAGAAGAAAGAGAAGGCACCCCTGGAGTTCTCCTGTCTGCCCTGAGAGAAAGATGCTGCCCATAGATCCAGCGTGCAAGGGGGCACCCAGCTTCTGACACCAGACAGCCCCTGCGCCACTCACTTTAGCCTCCTGAGGCAAGACGACTGAACGTCTCCTCATGAACTAGGATAATGAAGCAGGCTGTGGACACGGGCCTCAGTATCCCGGCATCCCCTTCCTTCCAGGGTGGCAGTTCTGCCAGGGTCCGTGTCTGATGACTATAAGCAGGAGTAGCATGGTAGAAGCCCACATCACGGCTGTCCCCAGATGCCCAATGGCCCATTCTCATGGCTCAAGGAACAATGGTAGCTGGAGTCTGACTCCCATGAGCCCATGGTCCCCTTCACCAGGAGACCTCACAAACTGGATGCTACCGGCCTTGGCTGTTCCCATGTGTCCTCCACTGCCAATGATATGTGTGGAGGAAGCATGCACGCTGGCTGAGTGGGGACAAGACGTCCTGTCCCCATCCTGGGCAGCTGGTGTTAAGTGTCCAGCAAGGTGAGCCCTGACCATGCACCCATCAGCATGGCACACCCTCCCAGCACCAAGCCCTCACCATCCTAAAGATGATGCCCAGAGGCCGGGAAGCAGTGACCTGGGTCTGGTGGCCTCCCACCACTGGGAATTCCCAGCAGAGGCCCTCCGTTGTCTGAGATTTCTTATCGGCAAAGGCAGACGGCCTTTTCACAGACATCTGCCAACCAGGGTCCCAGCTGGATCTTGGGTTTCCAGGGCCAGCGAAGGCAGTGGCAGGAGATGGGGCCGGCGCGAGAGGGGGCTGTGCTCACACAGGTGGCCAGGCACCTCCCCGGCTCGGGTGTCCGTGTGCGCAGGTGGCGAGGGCCGGGCCTCCGCCTTCCAGCCCGCAGCACCTGCTTCTTCTCCTCTCTTTCCTCTCCTCCCTCCTTCGCTCCTTTCCTTCCTTCCTTCGCTCCTTCTCCTTTCTTTCCCTTCATCCTTCCCTTTGTTTCCTTCTTCCTTTCTCCCTTCTCTCCTCTCCCCTTCCCTTTTTCACTCTCCTCCCCTCCTCCCTTCCCTTATTTCTTCCTTCTTTTCTTTTCCTAGATTTTTCCTTGCTCCTCCAATAGATGTGCCTTTAGGCTCCAGACCTGGCTGCTGCACGAGGACTGACTTTATTTATCTGTTTGTTTATTATATATCCATTTATTTTTGTCACAGGGTCTCACTCCATAGTCCAGGCTGGCCCTGAACTCACCATGTAGCCCAGGCTCACCTCAAACTCACAGCAATCCTCCTGCCTCAGCCTCCGAGTGCCAGAAGTACACTACCACGCCCAGTGCTGGTGGAGCAAATCCAGGCCCCACGCTCCTAGACAAGCACAAGCACTCTGACTACAGAGCTCTGCCCCCAGCTCTGCACAATGGCTTTAACCTTAAGAAGATTTAACCTCTGTCCACAGGGGGCTCACAGAGCAAAAGCCAAGCCAGTCAAGATAGGCCAGTAAGTGATGGAAAGGGCTTAGGGGGCTGTGATGCCCATTGGAGGTCACCTTCCCTGGCCTGAAGCCAGGACTAGATTCCTGGGAAGCAACATGTCCCTAACCCCGGGCAGGAGGTGCTGTGTGACCGGTACACAACACACACCTTGTGATTGGGCAAAACCCATACGGGCACAGTGGGTGGCCATGACACCCTCCCCCGACACGCATACACCTTGGAATGAGGAGAGAGGCTGCCTACATTCTGGAGAAGACCTAGGCCCCTGGAACTCATGCCCTGCCAGTGGCCACGTGAGACCCTCTCTGGAGAGCCACAGGCAGCTTCCAGTAAAGATGAGCGCACGCCTGCCCCGGGACCCAGCAGCCCATCTCTGAGCAGATTCCTACACAATCAGTGCACACGTCCTTCAGAGACCTGAGTGCAGATGCTTCTCATGGCTCTATTCCCGTGGTAAGAGTCTGGGGAGACACATGGTGTTTGTCTGCAGTGAAGGATGAGCTAAACGGGGTGTCCACCCATCCAATGGAACCCAGCCAGCAATGAAAAGATGGCCGCCGGCTACACCCAGAACAGGGAGGACACCATGCCAAGAGACAGCCGACCTGAGAAAAAGGTGAACATGCTGGGAGCCTCTCTTCTGGAAAGTCAGAAGCAGGATGAACTGACGTAGGGCAGGAGAAATCAGGATGGTGTTGATCTGGGGGAAGGAGGGCACTAGTGACGGGGAGACTTGTGCAAAGTTCTATCACTTGTTTTCTAATTTGAGGGTCACACAGACATATATACTGAGATTTCATTATGTGCAAATTACCCTTGTTTTAAAAATGCGTTACAATGGGCTGGAGGAATAGCTCAGCAGTTAGAGAGCTTGCCTAGCAAGCTCAAGGCCCTGAGTTAGACTCCCCAGCACACCTGTAATCCCAGCACTCGGGAGGCTGAGGCAGGAGTATTGCCATGAGTTTGAAGCCACCTGAACTACAAAACCAAGTCTAGTGACTCAGGCCTACTGCGATCCTTGTGCTCTGGGAGGCTGAGGCAGGAGGGATCTCAAATTGAGCTCAGCCTGGGCAACTTAGCAACTTTGAGAGACTTTGTCCAAAAACCAAAATTAAAAAAGGGCTGGGGATGTAGCTGAGTGCAAAGGCCTGGATTCCAGCACTCAGCAGGACAGTGAAGAGGAAAGATTTCTGTGTGTTCAAGGCCAGTGAGTTTGGGAACAGCCTGGACAAAGACCTGGGCTCAAAAAAAGCGCATTAACCCCACCACCACCACCACATCAAAGGCCCTGGGTTCAATTCCCAGTACCACAATAAATAAATAAATTTAAGGGAATAAAATTTCCACTATAGTCTGTAGGCAGTAGAGTGGAGTGGACAATAGTGGACACTGGGTATCGGGAAGGTCTGGGACAGCAGTGCAGAGGAAGGGTACACACAAGACTCCTGAGAACCCACGGAGCGAGAGGGGATGAGGGAGGCTGGAGGCAGGGGGAGGACACTCAGCTACAGGCTGCACTGGGTCCTTGTCCCTACCCTCAGAAGAAAAAGGAGAGGCCTGGACCCCGTCTAACACCATGGCCTGCGTGCTGCGCATGTGTAAGTGTGCTCGGGCTTCGGAACCTGCTCTTGGAATGTACTGCTGTCATCTTGCCAATCCTACAGCACCCCAAATTGTCCAGCTCACAGCACCTCTTCTTCTTGCCAGGGCTTCATGGAACACATTTTGGAAAGAACATTCTCCCTAGCGGGGTAGCTGCGAAACGGTCACCACAACGGCGGGGTGATGCAAGGGCAGCAAAGGGACATGGGGAAGCCGCGGCGCTCCCAGGGTGGGCAGGTGAATCAGTGCTCCCGCATTTCGCTCCTTTCCAGATCCCAGCCACAGTGATAGGCAGGGGCCTGTAAGGTTCCCACCCTCACGGGAGCAGAGGGCGGGAAGCATCTGCAGCCATTAGAATCGGAGTGAGCGGGAGAGGACTGAACACAAACCCTGACTGGGCAGAGGGGCCAGGAGCTTCCCCAGGTGGCAATCAGGGACGGGGTTTGAGCGGATTTACTAAACAGACTCCTCCAAAGAACCCCTCTGGGCCAGGCGACCGAGGCTGCTGCAATAAAGAGGAATAGGTGGCAGCTTTGTGGGGTCATTGGAGCCCCAGGCCCCCTTCCAACATCTATCCCTTCCTTGGAACAATGGAAGCTCATTCTCTGGAAAATACAAATATAGACGATTTCTGGGCTTGGGGTGCTATGACGTTGAGACCCAGAGACCTGGCTGTAAATGCAGAGGGAGGCTCAGTGGCCTTTCGTATCCTGCCCCATGCTGCTCCTCTCTCAGTATCCCTGCTGCCAGACTCCTTTGAGATAGGCTGGGAAGACCCTCCTCTGAGACCTGACTTAGCCCAGCAGAGAAACCTAAGGAAACACTGGAGGATGTGCACATCAGAAGGCCCCAACACCCCCATCGTCCTACAGTTGATGACGCAGTATCACATGCCAGTCCAGAACCTACACTGAGGTCTTTGGTGCCCCAATGTGAGGAGTTGGCCGCCAAGCACAACCAGACACCTGCAAACAGTCTCAATGCAGACGGCAGAGACCAAGGCAACCAACAGGAGAACGCACCCGGAAGATCAGAGACCATTCAGGGCAAAAGGAAAAAGCACTCTGATGACCACAGCAGCAGCAACAAGCTTTTGTCAACATCCTCAGAGACATCGCAGTCAAACCCAGAACATGGTGCCAGCGAAAAGGAACATCCGGAGAATTTTTTGAATCTCTTAAATTTAAAAATAAAAATCACACCCCAGGCAAACAAACCCAACAAAAGAGTTATAAAATAAGACTGGGAAAATATTCCCAAAAATAAAAGAAAGAAACAGAGATGGAAGACTAGGAGGAAGACAGAAGGAGGGAGGAAGGGGACAAAAGGAGAAATGGGAGGGAACGAGAGCAAGGGGGAAAACTGGAGCAACAGCAAATCTAGACGACCCGGCTCACGATCTAACACCCAACTGACTCACAGGAGAGAAGAGGGAGGGGCAGAGGTCCCACACCCAAACGACAGGTGTGCAACCGAGGCAAATGTGGGGCAGAGAGCACCAGCAAACCCTCCCTGGCAATTCCCAGGCACCAAGGGGCGTGGGCTCAAACTGGAGAGGCCCATCAAATACCCATAGCAGACAAAGGTAGGCCTAACCTATGGCATGCCGCTGGGAGATTTTGGTGTACCTGAGACAAAGAGAGAAAAATCCGGTTACACGCAGCTCTCAAATGGACTCACTCAGCAGAGCACCAGCCCAGGCAACAGCGGTGTGACTCAAGATTTCTGCTGCCCCACCTCCTTTTTACCTGAGGACAGAGTATGGGGTTAGCATCTTGCATTGCTGAGCTTACGTTGGCCAGATGCTGACGATGCTCCAGGTACTTTTCCTGGTCAACTGCCTTCCCTTCACCCAACGAACACCAATTCATCCCTGCAGGTGTTGGGAGTTGGCCACGCCGGGAATGGAGCACGTGATGAGGCGTTGGCGCTCTCTGGTCATCCCTCAGCAAGGCCCCCAGAACAGCCTTTCCAGCTGGCCAGCAGGCACAAGACCTCTGTCTTCCAGGATTCTGGAGAGATTTTGGCAAACTCAGAGCAGCCTGAATGATGCTTACCTTCACGTGTGTTTTCTGGGTATCTTCAACTGCTGGTGACTTTGCCTTTTTCTTCCACAACTGGGTCTGCGCTTCCTACTCCATCTTTCAGAACTAAGCAAAAGATTCTCACAGGTTGTGGGAGACCTTGGCGAGACCTCGCTATGCCTGCTCGCTGCTCTTCCTCAGCATCCTACAGGACCACCAGCATCCTTTGCCAGCAGGTAGAGAGCCACAGCTGTGCTCCACACAAGGAGCAAAATGAGAAGCAGGAAAACCATCTCCAGGACCCCCGCAGGACCCAGCTGCCTCTCCTCTGCTGTCCCATATAGGCCACCATGGAGGATTGCGCGGCTGCCGGGACAGCAGAGCCACCTGAAAGGCCTGGCCCCTGCATAAGGCGGAGCCCCAATGCTCCTACGCCACAATGTCATGAATGAAAATGTACATAGATTGGTTGGGCTGGGCTGACAATTAGTGCACCAAGATTAATAACAGATATTTACATAGGTGGTAAAACTCTACAGGAAAAGCTAGGTAGCGGACATCAGCTAGGTAAGTAAGTACTTGGCATTTGTTGAACAAATGAAGAAACAAAGTTGCTCTTACAGCTTCAAGGTCATGTCCACAACAAGCCTAGCAAGGAAGGAAATGTGAATGCTATAGACAGTCACTGTGCTAAGGTAGTGGGAATGCAGGCAAAGTTTTTCATGTTCTTTCTAGCATGTTTATTTTGCAATAAATATTGAGCTGTTGGAAAAATCATGATGCATCTTTGCAACAGATGGTACTCAGTAGATCATTTTTGGAAGTACTGGAACCAGTCACATCTGTGTTATTGCTGTGTCATTTGACAGATGACTGTTCTAGCTTCAGTCTCAAAAAATTAACAATTTGGTTGAGTTTTGGGGATTTTATAACCAGTTGATGATGGAATACCAAACTGTGCATTTTCACCGTATTTTACCGTTTTTACTTCTGTACAGGGAAGAACGTGCATCAGCTTGTGAAAAGTTGGCCTGCAGTTTGTGATGACCATGCTCTACAAGAACCTCAGTGCCAGCGACGGTTCATGAAAGTCTGTGTTGGTCATTTTGATCTCAATGACGACCTTTGGTCAGGGAGGCTCACCCAGGTTGATAACAACACAATAAAGGCGTTGATGGAATCAAACCCATGTTACACAACACAAGAGACTACAGAAACATTGAACAGCCATCATTCAAGTGTTCGCAACCACCTGAAGAAGCTGGGATACTTACGCAAGTTCGATATTTGGGTTTCTCATGAACTCAAAGAAGTTCATGTGACGATACGTATAAACATCTGCCACAGGCTCCTTAAATGTGAGGAAAACCACCCTTTTCGGAAACAACTAATAAGTGGTGATGAGAAGGGGATGGCGATGAGAAGTAGATCGTCTTCCATGTGGTACACAAACCATCTTGGTCCCAATGGGATGATTCTCCTCAAATGGCATCAAAAGAGGACATTTGTCAGAGAAAGGCGAAGCTCTCAGTGTGGTGGGATTTTAAAGGTGTCATGTTTTTCAAGCTCTGGCAAAAAAAAAACCCAACAATCAATTCACATGTGTACTGCTGGCAATTAGTACAGTTTGAATGAAACTATCATCCACAAATACCCAGAGCTCGTTAGTCACCAAGGAGTTGTGTTCCGTCACAAGTCAAGATCACATACAAGTTTGATCACCTGTTAAAAATTACTGGAGCTTGGACAGGACATGTTGCCGTATTCAGCACACTCACCTGACCTCGTGCCATCAGATTTCCACTTGTTTCACTCTCTTCAACACTGTTTGTGTGGCATAACGCTCAATTCAAATGAAGTTGTAAATCAGCACCTTTTTCAGTTTTTCATTGATTGACAGGTCCCTCTATGAATGAGGAATTATGAAGGGCACTGAAAGATGGCAAGAGGTTATGGAACAAAATGGGTAATTTATCATTGATTGATTCTGTTCTTTATGTAAATAAATGACCTTTGTAAAACGTAGACAAAATACACCATGCCTTTTCCAATAACTCCACCCCGTAGGAAATGTGGAGTTATACCACATGTGGGCATGCAAGTACGTGCACGCACGCACACACACACATGCACACATTCACACGTGTGTGTACACACACACATACACAATGTACAGGAAAACATTCATGCCTGAAGCCCCCAAATTCAACCTCAGCACAAGGACCGTGGCCTGCTCTTTCTCCTGAGAAGGCCTTGCCCGCAAGTGTACTCTGTAGCCCTAAAGCCAAGTTCAATATCACCAACACAGGATTCCTTGCCACTGCTGCATCTCCATAGTTCTTTGTCCCCTGGCCTGGGTAAAGGGATTTAGTCCTCCATAGATCAATACCCACTGGTCAGCCAAAGGCAATAGGCAGCTACACGCCCCTCCAAGGCCTGGGGTAACAGTCACACCTGTCCACAGAATGTTTGTGAAGCATCAAGAGTTCCAGAACATTCTTAGAAAGCCACTAGCCCCTACAAATAGCCAACAAGCTTTGCCTCTGGGACTGTGCTCAAAGGTGGGGATTGTCTGTGTCTGCCAACCCCTCAGGGGCCATGCTAGTGTCCTCATTATACATGGCTAGAGCTCCGTGCAAGATGGACTGTGCAAGACACAGGAACAAGAGAAACAGCCACTGAGAAGCTGTGTCAGGTCATCATATGTGGACAGCAACATGGCCACTGGATTACAGGTGCGAGAACCTGGCATCTTGGGACTGTCCCTTCATCCCAATTCGATCAGCCCACCAGCAGGTGGAGTTCAGAGAAATCAGTCAATGGAAGGACTAGCTGGAAAGTAGGCCCCAGGGAACAGCTGAAGAAATAAGGAACATTCAGCCCAAGAATAGACTGGGGGAAAGTCAGGCTACTAAGGAGTGGTAGCTGAGTACCCACTATGTGCCTGGCTGGATGCCCATAAATGGACAGTGTGATACCTTCTGAAACCGTGAGCTAAAATAAATCTTTCCTCCCCTAAGTTGTGAGTGTTGGTTGGATATTCTGTCCCAGCAACAAACAAGTAATTGAGACACTAGAAAACTTAGTAGAGTGCCCCCCCTGTTGTGGGTGGGCCTCAGCCAATCAGTTGATGGCCTGAATAGAGCCAAAAGACCAGCCATAGTGAGTTCTCCCAGACACGGTCTTCAGATTGAACCAGGGCATCAGCTTCCCAGCCCCAGTCTCCATAATAGTTCCCACCAGCTCTTTACAATAAGTCTCTTTGTCTATATGTTTACACTTCCCGTTGGTTCTGCTTTCCCGAAGAAGCCTAAGACACCTGACAGCCAGTAAGCTGTAGGTGAAACCTCCGGTGGCACACGTCCTTCACCAAGAGCACGGGGCACTTTGACCATCTCCAGTGAGCAACATATTTTCTCTGATTGCCTTGAGAATGCTAAATATCTCCTCCGTCCCAATCCCGCTGGCCACCACCAACCGTGGATGACATCATAGGGGATGCATCTGTCCCTGGATTCAACTTCCTTAAGTCACTTCTTTTCATCCTTGACCCCGACTTTCCCTTGGGCTGATGTCACTGTTTTGTTGCACAGTTTTCCTGCCGAGTGCTGGGGACTGGAGATGGCTAGGCAGCCTGTGTCCCATGTTGGAGGAGCACTCTCTTTCCTTTCCCACCAGCCCCCAGCCAATCCTGGGGAAGCACGTGTTCAGGGGGAGGAAGCACCCTCCAGCTGACCTTGAGGCCATGCAGTTACCTAGGGTTCTAGGGGATGTGGACAAACACATCCAAACGGTTGGTTTCCACTGGCCTCAAGTGGAAACCTTACGCCTGTCCTGGGATGCAGGAGCAGCTGGAAACAGCTTACTAGATTTGAGATCTCAGGGAACTAAGGAAATGTTGCTCCCAGGAATGCGTAAGCCAGCCCAGCTCTGCTGAACTCAAACCCCTCCAGGAGAAGGCTCTGTGACAGGTGGATTCCAAAACACTCACCTCCCTCCCATGAGGAACACCAGCCAACAATGAAAAGATAAGGTCAGGGGAAAAAAGAAATGGAGTAAAGGAGGTTAACTCAGGAGCCAGTTCCTTCCATGACGACCCCTAATAGTGCTGGTAGGATCACAGACACAGGTGAGGTGTCAGGGGCTCACAGTCACTGGGGAAAACACGCCCACCCCCACGTCTGTCCTGCGAAGCCCACCCCGCTTCCTGCCTTGCTGCTGCTCATGAGAAGAGGAAGTGGGGAGAACAGAGTGCTTTTCCTCCATGCCTACTTCCCCTGATAATTTCTGTCCTGAGGACAAGTGACAGGAGCTGAAGGCCAGAGGTGGCGTTGTTTTCCTAACAGGCAAGCAAGTGCCTCTCGGGAGGCTGATGATAGGACATGATCTGGAGCCAGTCGTGGGTCCTGGCCTCAGCAGACTTCCAGGGGGGAAGGGGACAGGCTTTTATAAAGAGAAGCAGCCTCGTGGACATCATGGATGGGGCAGGACCATCTGTGTCCATTCTGTGAATGAGCAGGTGGGACACAGCTGTTTTATTAGGCAAGTGTGTTCGTTAGCATGCGGACAGAGCTGTGTAACAAAGAGCTCCAGGCCAGATGATGGCTTTATGTCCCTCCCCCGACTGCCTTCATCTAGCTGCACGGAAGCAGCCTTCTCATTCCTTAAAGACGCTTTGGATATGATCCTCAGAGCTCCTCAGCCATTTTCCACCACAAGAACGGATTTAAGACTCAATTTTCAGGAATCAGTAAGTCCATTCAGGTCCACCTCAAAACCCTATTCTCATGTGTAATTCAACACTCTGTTGCCATCTCCCCCTTCCCCTGACTATCAGCCCTGCTCCTAAATTCAGGCTGTCCTCCCTCCTGCCTCCCCTTCTCCCTCTCACTCAGCTGCTTCCAGGACTCCCTCCCTGTCCAGGGAGTTGGGATCAGAGAGGGGCACAGAAATAGGGTGAGCTTCTCATATCTGAATGGATTTCTGTGGTCCAGGTTAGTGCCTGTTTGACTCACCTTGCGGGGCTCTTTGGGAACTCGCGTGTGTTGCATATTCTGACTTGAATGGCAAATCGTGGCTGGCCTCTGGTGGACCCCCTATTCCTCCTATGTCATCCTGCCTTGAGTCTCCACCCCTCAGACTCTGCCTGGAGCTCCTCACCCCAGCTGGCTGCACGCTGGAGTGGCCTTCCCCGGGCACTCGGGCTCTCCCAGTTTCCCATGGCCACACGAGCCCACACGAAGTTGTCTTCCCCCTCCGCATTAGTCAGAGCACCAGCAGAGCTGGGCTCACAAGAGTTCCACCATAGAGTGGCGCACGCAAGACAGAAGCTGGCCTCTCTCTTTCGTGTGAGCTGGAGTTTGAGGCCAATCTGCAGAGGGTCAGGGGCTCTGTGCCTTCAAGTGATCCTGGACCCCACCCTCGGAGAGCCAAGGCCAGCTGCACGTGGAGGCCAGGACTCTGCCTGGAACCAGTTCCCCATGGGAATCTGAGAACCGCCCCTGAGTGTTACCTCAGACTGCTCCCGGGACACTGTTCCTTCCCCTCTGCCTCTCAAAGATCCCAAGTTCTCTCTCTAGGGACACCTACCCCAGAGGCCTTCCCAGGTCCTCCATGTCCCTGGCATTCCCCCATTCCTACAGCCCTCAGGGGCCTCCCGTCCTGTGGGCTTTATTCACTCATAGTGACTTTCCCCTGCATGGGAGTCACAGCATACACAGACCACCTCACCCACCCAGTTCATCCTGGCCAGGTCCGTACAGGCACCAATGCAAACAGAGGGTGCAAGCAAAGCAGAGCCCCTGGTGGCCGCTGGGCTCCCAAGGCTGCAGGCCTCCAGAGGGCCACAGACCTCACCACGGGCACAGCCCTCCCCGCTGCTGCACCAGGCTGCTGAGGATCCCTCCGCAGGCACATCTGGCTTAAAAAGGAAATGCGCTGTACACCACTTACCACTCTTATTTTTAGAACCGGTGACTCATCTGCACCGTTTGCTCTGGGACTGCTCGGGCCGGCCGGCTCGCAGAGGCCAGGCCCGGGGGAGAGGCCTGAAGGCCAGCGGCTCCTGCCCGCGCCCAGAGCCTGAGGCCGGCCCGGGTGGCCAGCTGTGCGCCCTACTCGGCTGTGGCCGATCTCATCCACAGCAGCCATCTCGATGGGGCCAGACTGGCCAGACTGACCGAAGGGTCCATGTGAGCCCAGCCCCTCACTCCCATCGCCACCTCTCAAGCTCCCGCCTCCTGCTGCCTGCCTTTGTCTTTGTTCTAGATGCTTGTGTTTCCACGAAGTTTGCTCCCTCCTAGGCGTTCTGTCCCTTGTTGCTCTTACAAATGGAATCCCTCCCACTCTGGTTGGGAGGTGGCTGACTGTCTCCCGAGGACACGTGTGCTGGAAGCTGGGCCCCCGGCATGGCAGCAGGGGAGGGGTGGCATCCTTGTAAGGTGGGGCCTGGTGGGCCGTAGCCAGCCCTTCAGAGTGCTGCCCTCAAAAGAGATGAACATAATTCTCCTAGGACCCAAGTTAGTTCTCTCAAGAAGATGGTTATGAAAGACCAAATATGGTGCACGCCCATAATCCCAGCACTCAGGAGGCTGAGGCGGGAGGATGGCCGTGAACTAAAGGCCAGCCTGGGCTATGTCATGAGTTCAGGACGAGTGTGAACTACCAAGTGAAGACTCTGTCTCAAAAAAAAAAAAAAAAAGACCAAAACTGGCCCCATTCCTGTCCCCCTCGGTGATGGCTCCCCCTCGCACACATCTGGGCCTTTGTGACGCCATCTGCCGCCAGGCCCTTGCCAGCCCAAGCAGATGCCAGTGGCATGCTCCTGCACCTCCACAACTCTGAGATAAATGAATCTCTTCATTGTAAAGTCCCCCACTGATGGACTTGTCCTAATAGAGGATTGTGTGTATAGTTTCTATGCATTGATTTGGGTCCACCAACGTCACTGAATTCTGCCACCTTTGCACTCACGTTTAAACGATTCTCTCATTTTCCAAGAAAATCATTCATCGAGTTATAAATACTGATTCTCCTTCCCAGGACCAAGACCACCCCTCTGACTCCTTCCTCTTTCCTGGTGGGCCCATCATGGATCTCCTAATGTTAACTGTACGTGCACTTTCGGAACTTGCTTCGCCTGCCCATGATAATTTATTACTCTAACGTGCTGTTTAATTTGGAGACTTAGTGGTTTTGCATCAATGTTGCTAGGCAACACGGGTATGTGTTTTCACTTTCCCTGCTTGCTGCATAAAAAGACTTTGGCATTCCCTTCCTTCCAGTTCTACAGTCGTTTAGTATTGAATGACCTATTCCATTTGGGTGAGGGAGGATCTGCCCGTGAGACACTCTGGGTCTCATGCCTTTTTTAATTTTAAAGGAAGGTAGACTTTGAGAATTTCCTTTTCTAGGAGAAACGACTTGTTTAGACTACATATTTGGGGGAGCTGATTCTTATACACGATATTGTGGTTTGGATCTGGAATGTCCCCCAAGAGTCTCATATACTTGGATGTTATGGATTATCTATAGAGCCATGTGCTATTAGGAGAATAGGGGCCTGATCTAGAAAGCTGGATTATGGGCATGAGGTGGATTACAGGTGCGTGGTAGAAGACAGGCACATGGGAGAGTACAGATTACAGGCATGTGGTGGATTAGGGGTTAAACCTGGAAGGGGTAGAACATTGAGGCTGGACTCCAGAAGGGGCAGATCACCGGAACAGGACCTGGAAGGGTATAAGCTACTTCCTCCCTTCTTTCGGAGACTTAGCTTCCTGTTTATAATGGTGTGAGGAGCTGCCACCCCCCTCCCACCTCTGCCATGTACTTCCACTATTACTAGCCACTCACAAATGAACTGTGATCTTTTGAAACTGTGAATAGAAATAAAATTATCCTCCCCTCACTTGTGCATGTCAGATATTTCGTCACAACACTGAAAAAGTAACTAAGATAGAAATTGATACCATAGAAGTAGAGTCGTTGTTGTGACTTTTACCTGACCATATAGTCTGGAAGCATTTGGAAATAGTTAGTGGGAGAATTTTTGAAAGTTTTGAGGATGCTCGTTAGATAAGCCTGGGAGTGATCTAAGCCAAACTTGATGGGAGATTCTGGCCAGAGCCCAGAAGACCAGAATGCCTGTAGAAGTATGGATTGGAAATGCATGGCTCAAGAAGTTTCAGACGGGAAGGAGGATGGTATCACCAGGTGGTCTAAAAACCATGCATGCTACACGCTGGCAGTAAATTTGTTGGCATTTTGCCCTTGTCCAGAGACTGCCTGAAACTGAGAATAAGGGCAGTGGAGTACTTAATGTGGTAGAGGAAATCTCAAATGTTAGGGCTGTCAGAAGGTTGCTATTTGCGGCTTTTAGCTAACTCTACATTGAGAAACTTGAGAAAACAACAGATGTGGTTGTTAGAGATTAGCAATCAGGACTATAAAAAAATAGGCCTTGAGAGTATCTCAGCAATCAGCAAGACCTCACCTAATATCAATCAAAGGGTGGAAAGGTGATGGACTTTGCTTTGAAAAGAGAGTCTGAGGATATCCTGCAGGGCAACCTGGAAAAATAAATCCCTAAGGAGTTCAGCATTCTAAGACTTCAGAGGCCACGGCAGTGATTGTCCAAGGGGAATAGGGTACTGTTCAAGCCAGTGGCAGAGCTTGGACACGTCCCTGTGGTCCTGGCTTCATAGGCTTTTAGGGTGCAAAAGTTGTGGGTTCATCGAAGCTTCCACCCAGATTTCAGAGGAAGGCCTCGAACACCAGACAGCAAGGGCAGTGCGTAAAGTTGTTACTGTGGTTTGGCTCTGAAATGTCCCCCAAAAGTCTCATGTATTTAAATGTTAGGGATTATCTATGGAACCATGTACCGTTGGCGGATTGGGGTCTAGTCTGGAGGGGTGGATTACAGTTAAGTTAAGACTAAAGGAATGTAAGTTAGGATTAACAGTGTGTAGTGGCCACACCTTACACACCTGGATGCAGCAGGGGCTAATGGGCGGAGACCTGGCAGGATCCATAAGTTCCATTCTACTTTCCTTCGGGGGCTGGGACAAGTCTCAACTAGCCTCAACTGGCCGTCCTGCTTGTGATGTCGTGAGAAGCTGCCTCCACCTCCGTCTCTGCCATGTACTTCCACTGCTGCTGGCTGCCCCTGAATGGACTGTGACCTTCTGAAACTGTGAGCTAAAATAAACCTTTCCTCCCCTAAATTTGTGGGTGTCCGGTATTGAGTCACAGCAATGGAAAAGTAACTAAGTTGTGAAGGAGAAGCCTCCGGTCAATGGAACCTCCCCCACCGCCCTGGATTCAAATTTGGAGAAGCCAGGAGCATGGATCATTCCCCAAAGAAGGCTATCGACTGTGGGCAAGACCAGCCCAAAGGAGAGAAGACAGAGGTCAAAGCCACAGGTAAAGCAATAGGGACAGTGCTACCCAAGCCCTTGGAATTTATACTTTACCACAGTTTACCCTGGGTGCTAGATATGGAACTCCAAGATTCAACCCTTATCCTGCTGGGTTTAAAACTTGCTTTGTCCTGATTGCCTTCTGTGCTCTTACTCTTCCCTTCTGGAATGGGAATGGCTACCCCGCCCCACTGCATATCGGAGGTACTCAACTTTTCTTTGATTTTCACAGGAGCTCAGAGCTGAGGGTCTGTCTTGCATCTCTGAGGCAACTTTGAACTTGGACTTAGACTCTTTTTTAGCAGTGCTGGAATTGTTAAGACTTTGGCAGCTCTTAGTGAAGGACTAAATGCATTTTGCGTGAGGAGGTGGCCATGAATCTTTTGGGGTGCCAGAGGTGGAATATTGTGACTTGGATCTGGAATGTTCCCCAAAAGACTCACCTATTTGGATTTTATAGATTATCTGTTGAACCATGTGTTGTTAGGAGATGGGGGCCTGAGCTGGAGGGATGGATTAGGGGCCTGTGGTGGACTGTAGGTATGTGGTAGAAGACAGGAGTGTGGTAGATTAAAGATTATAGGCATGTGGCGGATTAGGGGCTTAAACCTGGAAGGGGTGGGACATTGAGGCTGGACTCAGAAGGGGTGGGTCACTGGGACGGGACCTGGAAGAGCATATGCTACTTCCTCCCTTCGAGACTTAACTTCCTGTTGGTGATGCGGAGAGGAGCTGCGGCTCCTCCCCTCCCTGCCGTGTACTTCCACTGTTGCTGGCCATCCATGATTGGACTGTAACCTTCTAAAATTGTGAGCCAAATAAAATTATCCTCCCCTAATTTGTGCGTGTCATGTACTTTTGTCACAGCAACAAAAAAAGTAACTAAAATACATGATATTTATTTATTTTCTGTGCCTTCAAATTCTCAATTAATATACATACACTAGCACCTGTTTCCTATGGTTTTTTGACTTTTTATGCCTGTAGTTGTTTTCTCCGTGGATTTCTATGTGCATGTTTCTTTCCTTTTTCTCTCCCTCAAAATCAAACACTGAGGTACAGTTGTTAATTCCGTACCTTCCAAATATACCCATTTCCTCTCTCCTCTTTATTTCATCCTTCTGTTCTCAGCTTTGCACGAGCACTCTACTGTTCTTCTAATTTACTGAGTGTTTAATTACTATCTTGTTGCTGAGACACAATACCTGACACCCAGTCTTCATGAAGGTAAGGATTATTTTTAGCTCACAGTTTCATGAGGTCTCAGTTCATTTGGGGGCAGCTGAAAATGGTGAAAGGGCTTGGCAGAGGCCTAGCTGGAGAGAAGCTGTTCACAACATGGCAGAACAGGAAGCGGAGAGGACAAAAGGGAAGGCAGAGCTAGCATGTGTTCTTCTGGGTCATGCCCCACTGGTTTGCCCCTTCCAGGTTATTCCTCGCATCTTAGCAGCACAGGAAATCAATGGGTGGTTGAATCACCTTCTAAACACAGGCTTTGCGGGGGTTGGGGGGGACATTCCAGATCGAAACCATAACACTGAGTCATATGTGTCATTCATCTGCCTTCATTCTTTCTCGTTTACAAGTGTGAGTATTTAAGGCTATGACTTTTCCTTCAAGAACTGCATTCACTGCTTCTCCGAGGCTGCAGTCAGGATGGTATCACTTAAGAGCACGCTCCCAGCTACTCCTGGAAGCTCCTTTCTGTAACCCTGTGACACACTGTGAATTCACCCATACCGCACTTTCCCTGCACCAGGAAGTTCTAACACAGCACTGTCCAAGATTTTTAAACGTAAACTAAACAAGTAACTTAAACTTTCCAGTGTCACTTTAAAACCATTGGAAGAAAGGGATGAAATTGATTTTAATATTTTATTGAAATCGATGCACCCCAGATACCATCGTGTTGTTGCATGATCGACGCAAAACCATCATTAATGACGTTTTCCATGCATTTTCTGCCCCAATTCTTGGTAAGCTATTGTGCATCTCAATTTGCACAAGCCACGTTTCCATTTACTATCCACACGTGCCCAGCCAGGGCTCGTGTTTGTTTCCAGACCTTTCCGTACCTGCCCCTCACCCCCAGCCTTCACAGGTTCTTTGCCTGATGGAACGCTTTCTCCACAATGTCTCACGTACTCTAAGGACTCAGTGAATACCTGCTGAGTCCATGACTACATTTGCTTATTCGTGCTACCCACCAGCTCGGGCTGCCTTAAGAAAGTAGCACACGCGAGTGGCTTAGACAACAGACGCTACTGTCTTACAGTTCTGGAAGCCGGAAGTCCAAGTTCAGGGCTCCTTCGGAGGCCCCTCTCCCTGGCTTGCCAATGGCCGTCGTTTTGCCGAGTCTTCACATGACCTTTCCTCTGTGTGTGAGCATGGCTGTGTCCCAGTGGCTTCTCCTCATAAAGGACACGAGTCCCAGGGGATTAGGGGCAAACCCATATGACCTAATTTACCTTATCATCTCTTCAAAGACCCTCTTCAAATTCAGTCACAGTGTGAGGGATAGGAGGGTTAAAAAGATACGGGGACCTGAGAACAGTGCATCCCACAGCACAGTCCGCCCCTCCACCTGCTGCTCATCACATCTAGCATCTACCGACCGGCTGCTCGCTGTGCTTCTCCCTCCAGCCGCTGTCTGCACCGGTGGCTGCAGCTGGGAGCACAGGTGCCTTGCCGTATGCGTCTAAGAAAGGACAAGTCCGTCTCCACCTTAGGCTTGCTCAGTGGAGCCCTCTTCTAGGAGGCAGCTGACAGCCGTGGAAGGCTCTTACCTCTGACACCAGGCTGACGCTGCCAAGGGAAGCTTGGCACATTTGCTATTCCTGAAGGTCAGACAAGGTGAAAGTTAAAACCTGAGGATGTCTGTCTTAGGAGATGCCAAAGTGCCCTAACTAATGCACAGGAAAAAGACCAAATTTACAAGGAATGGCCAAGGAGCCCGTGGCAGAGACCACAGGTTGCCGAAATCACCACTCCTTTGCCTCCCTTCCTTCCTTTGTAACAGAAAGCCTGTGTCACCCAGGTGACAACGAGCACTGCTCCCAAGTGCCACCTCTCAGCCACTCCTCCTCTGGTTTGTGAGGTGGAAAACTAAAGGCCCACAGAGCCACTGCTTTTCCTCTCATTCTTCGCTTTGTCTTTCTGCCTAGAACTCAAGGGAGGTCCCTGGAGTCCCAGCAGCCTTCCTGTAGCTGGGAAGACACACACAACATGCAAAGGGTGGCACAGCAGGAATTCGGCAGGGACTAAGTCCTTTACATAAGTCACAGAGCTGCCACAGCTCAGCCTGGGAATCCCTAGTGTCAAATGTCTTGCAACGTAAAAAAAAAAGAAAGAAAGAAATGAAGAAAAGCCTCTCCCTTTCGTCATAGTTGTCCACTTATCTGTTACTTGAAGTTGAATGCGGCCACCACCTGAGGTGGCCCCGGGGCGCGTGCTCCCCTTCACCAGCCACCGCAGACCAAGGGGCTGCTGGGAGCCGGGCACTGTCAGGAGGCCCCAGATGCTGGCTGTATTTGTCAGAATTCTGTCATTTGTCAGTAACAGAAACCAATTAAACTGGCTCAAAAAAATAAATAAAATTATCAACCAGCCCAGACAGCCCTCACCTACACTCACGTAAGTCACCCTAGCAGTCTCATTGGTTCTCCAACTCCGACTTCGTGCCTGGTTGCCTGCTTCCGCTGGCCCATCTCTGCTGGGCCCTGTATGAGGTGAATGTACGTTGCCGTTCACAACGCACCAGGGACGTTCTTTCTGGCAGTCACGTGTTAGGAAGTGACGTAAGGCTGGCAGAATCCTGTCTTCCGCTGTGTCCTGGCGGAGGCAGCCTCAGCTTCTGCCCCATGGCAGAATGGTGTGTCCTCTCCGCTGTTCCGACAGGAGCCCCTAGATTCCAGCTTCCTTTAGAGCGAGGCTCAAGCTCCGTGCAGAGGTGCTGTCCCACACGCGCACGGGGACAGGCAGGAGACACAGGTGTCGCACGCGGACAGACAAGCGGCAGGACGGGATCAGCATGCTGTGCAAGCAGAAAACCTTCCCCTCCGGCCTGGGTGCTCTGGCCGCCCTGAACTGCGGGTTTCCTGGTACGTGGAACTTTCCATTTTAAAACCAAGACAGTCCCTTGCAAAGAGGAACAGCTGCCCCCCTGTAACTCCGTCAGCATCCGCTCATGACAACAAATGTGATTTTTTTTTTCCTTAAAGAGATCATCAAGTAATTCCCAAAAACCTTAAAGAAAACTGGATAAAGAGAAGTGTGGACATCTTTCCCCCAACTCAGGCAAGAACTGGTGCTCACGCAGAGTCCTCAGCCATCCCAGCTGGCTGTCCTTGACTCAGGATGGGACCCTCGTACCCTACCCAGCACCGTTACAAATTGAGGTAGGGCAGGAGGACCCCACCCTCCATACTGACACAGATGAAAGGCCGTCCTCAGCTAGGTCACCCTCGACTGCCCCACAAGCTCCTTTCCTCCGCTTAGCTCCGGCCTGGAAGGTCACCGTTCTTTGATCCTGTAGTTCCCTTGAGGTTGGCAGGTTTTGCAAGAGCCCAGGTGAGCTGCTCAGGTACTGGAAAAGCAGCTACTGCCTCTTATCCATGGGCCAGTCTGCCAGTTCACCCTCGGCAGTGGCTCCACAACCCCCTCCCCAAGTGTGCCCTCACCCAGACCAAACCCAGTGGTTCCAGCTCACTAACGATCACCTACCTCTCTGCTCTTGACCAACAGGTCAGGTCCTCTGAAGGGCAGAGGCATCACAGGTGAGGGTTGTGTCCATGCAGCTCAGCTCACATCTGCTGAGCAAGTGTGCCTAACTCTTCCACACTGTCTTGGGGAACGAGGTGCAGCCCGTGTCCCTAGCCTTATTTTGGGGGACAATGTCAGGCTGGCACTGCTCCTCGGAGCTGTTGGGAGTCATCTTCCCTCTCTTGATTCCTCACAAGGCAATCAACCCTCCCAGCAACCCAGAACCTGCCAGCAGGAGTTTAGGGATACAGATTCTCTGGCATACCCCAGAGATGAAAACTCGCTGGTTTGGGGAGGAGCAGAAGCCAGTATTTGCCACAGTCTTCCTGGGTGATGGAGCCTGTGCCAGGTGGCAGCCGCCAATCTACCCTAGGCCAGCTGATAATCCATGGCATCTCAGCTCATGTGATGGGAAAGGCCAGAGTGCTTGATTCTTGGCCCCAAATGAATTTCCCTGCCCTGTGCATTGTCCCAGGCATATCCGAGCTGCATGCCTAACCCACAAGTGATCAAAGGACATGGGTACATCCCTTGGCTTTCCCACTGACGTGTCCTCCTGTGTCTAGTGGTTTGAGAGTGACCCCAGGTTCTTCCACACAACTTCA
Organism: Ctenodactylus gundi; assembly: GCA_004027205.1. Taxonomy (NCBI): domain Eukaryota; kingdom Metazoa; phylum Chordata; class Mammalia; order Rodentia; family Ctenodactylidae; genus Ctenodactylus; species Ctenodactylus gundi. The sequence continues at coordinate 157,896 of PVKB01003156.1, read as the reverse complement.
CTTGACCTCAGGATCACGTGCTGAGGAAGGGAGAGATGGCCCACCTTAGAAATGGGGACACCGGGGCCTGCGGGTAGAGAGTTTCCATATGGCCAGGAAGAGCTGGACTTGGATTCAGGCTCCACAGATCTGTCTTGACACCCTCTCCAGGGTCAGCTGAGGCAGCTAGGGGCACTCAGCTGGTCCTTTGGAAGGTTGAGGGTGGCAGGTGAGGATGGAGGTGACTCCGACAAGGCTGTTGTGTGATGTGATCACAGATGTCCTCTTGGCTCCCTCAGCATTCCTGGCTCGCCCCATCCTCGTCATTCAAGTGTATGTATGAAGAAATGGACCCAAAGTCTTAGAGCAAGATGCCTCCCCTGGGACACTCACTGCAACTGGGGAGCCTAGAATCTAGTGACAGATGGGTGGTGACGGTCCTTACACCTTACACAGGACAGCCCTAGGCAGTCTGGGCAGGCACCATCCATCCGGAGCAGCTCTGAGCCTCTGCTCCACAGCTTGTAGGTCTCTGTCCCATGGGCTGGAGGTAGTAGTGGTATACCTGCCCAGCTGCTAAAGAGGCTGAAGTCGTGAATCCCAAGGAATGAATTCTCTGGGGCAGCTGTGGTGGAAGCTTTTGCTGGAAGTAAGGCCCAAAAATTCAGGTCCATGTGACTCCCTGGCTGCCTTCCCGCTCAGGGGGACAGTCTGGCCGTACTCTCCCGAGGCACCGAGGCACAGGCCTAGTCCCGCTTTGTTTTGTGGGGCTGTGACTGCCGCCGAGCCATCTTATAGTCAATGTAGGTCCCAAGGCAGGACCACAAGACAAAGCGCACCAGCAGGATGACCACCAGCAACACCAGGAGCAGGTCAGGGCCTGCACCACCCTCCAACCAGGACGCCATGCCGAGGAGCTGCCCCTAACCCAACAGGCCTTCCTGGGTGGAAGCTCAGTCCTGCCAGTGGCCCCTCTCGCGGACAGACCCCAGCTGTCCACAGCCCCCCAGGCAGGCCTGCCCTTCCCACCAGACTGCAGTCTGGGGCCTCCCTGGCTTGTGAGAGGACAGATCGGGGCGGCGAGCGGCCTCCTTGGTCAAGAGGCCCGTGTACCATTCATCCAGAATTAACCACTCTCTGCGCTGACAATGCCCGCATTGTCCAGGGGCCTGGGGGGCGGGAGGCCGCCGCGAGCCCGCCTCCCTCGCTGTCCCCACTGCCCCTGCCCGCCAGCGCTGACGTAATCCCCAAACATCTCTGGCGGCAGCTGCTGGGCGAAGCGGCCGCCTCCTCCGGGCCCTTTCAGCGGCCCACGCCGCTCTTCCGGCCGCTGCGAGACAATCAGGCCCTTTCTATCCCCAATTAGCTATCACTTCTGGGGGCCGGCGCTGTCCGAGAGCCTTGGCGGGCTTTGCAGCAGGCCCGGCCACGGGGGCTGGGAGCTTGGCGGGGAGGCTGGCCACCCGGCTTGGGAGGAGGGGGGCTGCAGAAATGAAAGGGAGGGTGAGGGGAGAAAACGGGAGCAGTCAGCCGGGCCACAGGCGACCCCAGACACGGCTCCAGCGGCACATGGCCACACATCGCGTCTAGGAAGCCCACTTGGCCTGTGACCACACGGAGCAGCGGCAGCACGTTGGCCCAGAAAGACCCTGGGACCTGAGAATGTCCACTTAATTCCCCAGGGACAGTCAGGTGGCCCAGCGCTTTCTTCCACCACCCTACCCACTAGGCCTCAGAGCAGACCCGCAGCTTTCAAGAGCCAGAGAACTCCTGCAAGTCCCCTCACGGGAACCCCAGGCCTGAAGCGGCTGCCTCATACTCACCTAGAAACCTTGGGCAAGCTGCTCAGGGCCTGCTCCTCCCAGGGCCTCAGACGTGAGATACAGGCCACACCTGCTATGAAAGGTTATAGAAGCATTTTCACAGGTCAGCCCTGCACCTGGCACCTCTCCCCACAATGACACCCCCAAGAATTACTCCACGCCTTTTCTGAAATAGCAGCCTCTACCCAGCCTTCTTCATCTTCCACGCACACATGTGCACTTCTGTTCACACAAGGAAGGACACACACTGCCACAACCCTGCCCCAGGGGCAGCTCTGGCCTCTGAAAGCCAAACTCTCACTACAGAAATGGATTCAGCCAGCTCACACGTTCCTCCCTCCAGCTCCAGGCCACCGTGGAGCCGGGCCCAGGATCTTTGACCGCAAGCAAGGTCCTAGGCATGTAGCCGTGTTCTCACTAGGAAATGGTCCCACTGGCCACAAAGACCCACCAAGTCCCAGGGTCACAGGCTTCTGGGGCCAGTCACTGATACCTACCACCGGCCCCTGAGTTTCTTCCTGAGCTACAGAACAAAGGTACTTCTCATTCAGCCTTCCAGAAGTTTCCAAGTAAGAACAAACGCAGAAAAGGATGAATGGGAGCACACGTCTCCGTGGGGAGTGGAGGGCAACGAAGGCGCCCTTCGTTTTCGTAATGATGGCACCCCTCACGCCAGCCCCTGCCTGGGCTCTCTACCTGCTTCTGCCCTCACCACATGCCCACAGCTCGGGTGCCACCCGGACTGACCAAGGCCTTCTCCAGCCTGCCCTGTGGGGTAAGTCTGCCCAAGCCAATGCTGGCCACACAAGCTGCCAGCCTGGCAGTGCTTCGCAGAATGTCACTGTCAGCGACAGTCAGCCCTGGGGGTCGTTTTCATACCTCACTCATGGGTAAGAATTTAAATATCAGGAGCCCATCACAGTCAGAAATCAGACTGAGCTTTCTTTCACTTGAGAAGGGCCTTCAGAATGTTGAGGGAGGCCCCACCACCTTCCTGATGAAATCCATGTGCCTTTTGGCAACGGTCCCCAAAGGGAAACAGCCATGCACTGCTGCTACAGAGGGGGGAGGCTGACCATTCCATGGGTATTTCACTCACCTGAGAGGGCCATGTGTCCCTAGGTGAGGCATCCTGGGGAAGCCGGATCTGCGTGCCCTGTGCTCAGCTGCCAGCTCAGGCCCACCAGGCAGGTGGGAACAAGGCGGCCTTGGACAAAACTCCCTGTGTTTATTGAGCACACAATCAGACACGCAGAGTCAACAACATCTCTGGTCACATGGTATCTATACACCAGAGACTCAGTGGGGTCAAGGAGGCTTGGTCCCTTCCCATTAGGTGTCCCTGGGCCTGCAGGCACCAGCAAGGACAAGGTCAGCCAGCCCTTCAAGAAAGGAACCAATGGAGCTCTCTCCTGAGTTGTGTGTTAGCCATTCCCAAAACTGGAACGATTCTTAGGAGAGCTGATGAGAGAGACAGGAGGAGCCAAAGATGGATGAAGTGGCCAGTTTCCATGCACGAAGGTACAAAAAGAGAGTGAGGGTAGAAAGCAGTGAGGGCAGCCGGGGACCCGGCCTGTGCTCTATCTCAAGTCCTTAACTCCCTCCCTCCATCAGCTTCAGTGTCCTTTTGCTTCCAACTCAACTGTCCTCCAGAAGTTGTCCTAGGGCTACGGAAGCTAACCCTCACTACAGCAGCCCTTATGCAAAGGCTGATCGCTTCCTGCACCACAAAACCTGGGTTCCCTGCCTTTGGCCAGACATCCCTCAAGGTCTCTTAGGCCCAGAATCCTCCCAAGACCACAGGGAACATGCAGCTGTGCCCCAGGTCACCCCCTTTTGTGTCTTGCCCCCTTTTGTCTGGCCTTCCCCAATCCTGTTCCTCTGCCCCCTACTCCTCCTCCCTCCCTCTCCTCCCAGGCCACCACCTTCTAAGTTCCCACCCCAGTGGATAAAGCCCAAGACAGGGTGACGAGCATCTGCAGACATGGAAAATTGGCTCCACTCAGGTAAGCTGAGCAGTGGAAGCTATGGCCCCGGTCGTGAGGGTGGATTAGGGAATTCTGGTTGTCTCTAGGACCCCAAAGAGCCAAGGCACCTCTTCCACCCAAACGTCCAAGCGTGGAAGCAAGGACTGGGTACAAGTTATAGTCCCCAACCAAACACTTAGCAGGCAGAACCTGCCTGCAGGTGAGGTCCGTAGGGAGCTGGGGCTGGAAGCAACGAGGGCGCCTGGAGGGCTTTGCAGGGGGAAGCCCCGCTCAAACGCCGTAGCCCAGGGCGGCGGTACATGTCTGCAATCCCAGCATTCTGGGCGGCTAAAGCAAGACGGTCACAAGCTCAAGCCCAGCCTGGGCCACCTGGCAAGACTCGTTTCAAAACTTAAAAATTAAGAAGGCTGGAGATACAGCTGAATGTGAAGACCCCAGGTTCCCCCAGGACAGCTTCTTCACCAAAAAACAAGTCACTTGGGGCTACCCTGATGCAAAAGTATGAATAGGGCCTGGTCCCCCGCCCTGCCCGAGGCTGTCAGCATGTCGCCTGGTTTCGTTAGTTGGTTTTGTTTTCTAGATTAGAGCACTTGTGTCCTCAGAACTGTTTCACACTTCTGGACAGCGAGATCTTGCTGAGTGTCTCCCGCCTCCACCAGGGCTCAGTGTGGTACTGGGCACCTCAAAAGCACTTAGTCCAGACATGCAAATCCACATCTCCACTAGGCCAGATTCTGCCGAGATTGGAAAACCACCGGTTGATATGCTAAATAGAGAGGCATTCTCAGGACCACTGGCTCTTACGCAGAGTTATTACTTTTTTTTTTTTTCTATTTGCCAAAGCAAGACGTGCTTGCGGTTGCCCCCTTTAAAAACATTATAGAAATACGCAAATTCTGAGAGTAAACGTCAACTACTCCTGCCAAGGTGGAGAGACACGGGGGTGGGGGAACCCCCGTGGGGGAACCCCTCTACCAAATGAGGACCACAAGAGCCCCCTGGAGCTGCATCCTAGGAAAGTGTGTGGCTAACCTCCTCCTTGCCCCGAGACTCCCGAGTCTCAAAACCCAGCAGCTGACTTCCACAGAACACGCAGCGCAGACCAGTTTCCGCTGAAATGCTCCCGGCTCGCAGACAGGCGAAAATTAATTTGCTTTCTTCCAGCACCACAAAAGCAGATTAAAATCGCCAGCGGTAGGAAGAGTACGGGAGAAGTGAGGGCTTCCTCGCTGAGGGAGACCGCTGCAGCCCAGACCCCCTCCCACCCACGGGATGGCCCCAGCTATTTGAAACGCCCTGCTCGGGGATAAAGCCCGGGCCAGAAGAATGCACTTGAGAAAAGATGACGCTGTGCCTTGCCGCGGCTGAAAGCTGCTGTGTAACTTTGCCCTGGTGATCAAACAGCTAGTCAGGGACGCTGTCAGGAGCAGAATGAAATTCCAAATAAATTAGCCATGTCCAAGAAGCCAACACAACACCGGATTAAGGCTCACAAAGAAAACACAATTTATTCAGCCTACCTTGTCAGAATTCTTAATAACCTCCTTCGTGTTTCTCACCTCGGGCTGAGAGCCCCGGGGCAGAAAGAGACAAAGTGAGCCCCGCTTGGAACTTGGGCTACCCCGTCCTCAGATGCGCGGGGGACCTTTGCGGGCCAGTTGTGCATCCGCGTTGGCACAATCGCAGTTTTAGAAACATTTCAGCAGAGACCATACACAACCCCGCAGGGAGGCAAGCTGTCCATCAGTCCCAGGGACATATGCGGCCCCTCACGTCTGAATGGGCTTGTTCATACATTAGAATACGGGAGGGGGGTGGCCGAGAGAGGACAGGAGCCACCCCTCCTGATGGGGTCGCAGCTTCTGGCCATGGCAGCCTGCCATCTCTGTGGCTACCTGGACATAGCCGCACCTTGTCTTGTAAGACAGCAGGTAGGCGACTGTGGCCCTTTGCGAATACTGGCTGTCCTTGGTTACAACTCATTAATATATTCATCAGCCCTAAAACAATACCGGTTTTTCTCAATGAACCCAGACAGCTTTCACACGCCGACAAGAACTCTTTGAAAGTGTTAATAGGCAGCGGTGGGAGCGGCTTTGCCCAGGCACCTTTGAAGGCTCCTTGAGCTGGCGACTGTGATAATGTATCTCCTTGCCCAAGGGCCTCAGTGAGCAGGGGGGCCTTTCTTTGTCCCCAGAAGGGCAGTGGGGAGCTGGGGAGGGGAGCTTGCTTTCCAGGCTAAGTAAGCTAAGGCTTCTGCAAGATCCAAAACCGGGGGGGTTGGAGAGAAGCCAAAAAGGGGTGACTACTAAGTGGTTCCTGCTCCTCCAAGACAGAGTGCATCCATGATACCAAGATTCCCCCAGAAAAATTTAAGAAGGGGGGGAATGGAGGGAGGAAGGAACGAACGAACAAACGAATGAAGGAATGAAGGAAGGAACAAAGGAAGGAAGGAAGGAAAAGGGGAGTGGAGGAGGGGGTTGCAGGCCCCTCCAAGCCCAGATTCTACCTCTAAACAGAAGACGCCAATGGGACAAGGACAGCGGCATGCGCGCACCCCCCCACCTCCCCCTCCACAGGCACCGCCAAGTGGAAGTGTCTCCCAGAATGCACCTGTGCCCCGTGCAACAGGCCTGGGAACTTCGTGATGCTCATGGCTTCTCGGAGCAGCCTGAGCCACAGGAAGGTGACTTATTGTCTGCCATCTGGTCTCAGAAATGTCACCAACTCACAGCCACCCTGAGGGACTTCAGGAATCTCCATCACCACCAGCGGGGGACAGTATTCACTCACGAAGAAGAGGAGACTGCTGAGGCTGGCAAAGGCATGTCCAGGGCTGGGCAGGGCAACCAGGGACAGGCTCATGGATGGGGCTAGCTCTCGTGTGTCCCCGTGCAGGGGCTAGCTCACTGCAGCCAAGCTAGAATCCTGCCAGGAACCCCAGTGGTCAGATCTGCTCTCCCTCTCCGAAGCCACAGAGACTCCTGGGTATGAATTCTCTCTTCCTGCTGCCTGCACCTTCTTAGCCCCCCGTAACTCTGCCATGGCCACCCCCAAAAAGCCACCTTCAGCCTCTGCCTCACGCATGATCACATCCAGCCCCACAGCTGCTATCCCACCTCCCCGCCCCAGACTTCCCAGGGGGTCTGAATGCTCAGCAGCCTTTGGCCAAGTCCCCTCCTCTGAGTTCAAGCCTGAGTGTTCAACAAGGGCTGAGGTTCCAGCAGGGTGCAGGTGCTCAGATAGGCAGATCAGGGGCTGTCCCAAGCACAGGCACACGCATGCGCACACACCCTCCTGGCAGAAGGCTGAGGGCCGAGGCGTGGCCTGCTCGGCTCTCTCCTCTTACCTCCAGTGGCAGGATACCATTCCAGATGGAGGCCACCCTACCAGCCAGAGCCTGGAGTGAAAAGAGCATGGGCCAAGGGTCTGCCCGCCCCAGTGGGACGTGGCAACACGACAGAGAAGCACACCTTTGCTGATGAGAGCCACGGAGACCTGAGGTCCCCTGGTACCTCACCATGACTCAGCCTCGCCTGCCGGAAACATACAAGCCCATGAATACCTCCGTAGAACACGTACTGCCGAGGTCTGGAGGTCTTTCTGGAGGGAAGCCACCACCCACTTTCTGACCTGTGTGGATCAAAAGTCTGGTACACATCACACTCGACAACACGGCACACTTAGAACGCCAAGTGTCCTCTGTCCTCAGCTTGGTTGTTTTGTTTACAGTACTGGAGATTAAACCCAGCGCTTTACACTGAGCTAAAATCCCAGCCCTTTTTTGTTGTTTTTTATTTTGAAACAAGGTCTTGCTAAGTCACTAAGTTGTCCAATCTGGGCTTAAACTTGTGAACCTTCCTGCCTCAGTTTCTCAAAGTGCTGGGATCGAAGGCATGTAGCACCATACCTGGCCGTAGTTCTAAGGTGTGTGCTTTTTATATGTTAACTGTTCTGAAATCAAGCGATATCGGCTAATAGAAATCAAATCAAAACGAATTTCCACATTCTTGAGTAATGGAGTTACCTGTGTAGGCCATCATCCCGGCACCTCCCTGTGGTTTTAGCTTGCCTGCCCACAGCTCATAGACCTGAAGGATAAATTTGGATCCCTAATTTTCACTGAAAATAACCTCAGAATACTTCAGCATGATGCAGAATGGAAACTAAAGGTGGCGTTCACCTGAGATTGCCCGACCCACATCAGGCTCTGCCCCTGAAGGCAACAGAAGCGAGCCCGAGGGCCCAAACATGCCAGAACCCTCACTGCCCTGTCAGAGAGGCTAGCGTGGACAATTTCTACCAGGCAGAAGACCTCACCTCAGAGAGGGACACACATCTGCTGAGCGATTCTGGCTGCCAGGAGAACTGGCAGGGAGCAGAATCAGACCCAGAAAGTCCTATCAGAACTATCAGACCCTGTAGCTGGAGGAATAGCACCGCGTTAAAGCACTTGCCTAGCAAGTACAAGGCCCTGAGTTCAATTCCCCAGTACCAAATAAGCCAGGTGTGGCGGCACACGCCTATAATCCCAGCACTCGGAGGCTGAGGCAGGAGGACTGCCATGAATCCAAAGCTAGCCAGGGTTACAAAGTAAGTTCAGGACCAGCCTGGGCTATGGAGTGAGACCTTGTCTCAAAATAAATAAATAAAAGAATTATCAGACCCTAACATAAAATAAGTACATAATAGAAATTAAAACACCACGAATAAAAGCAAGCGAGGTATGTTGGCACACTTGAGAGGCTATGGCAGGAGGATCTCTGCTACTGCAAGGTCAGACTGAGCTACACAGCAAGTTTAAGGCCAGCCTGGACTTCGTAGCAAGTACAAGGCCACCCTGTCAAAAAAAAAAAAAAAGTAAGTGTCAGAATACAGTCATTTCATAGAACTAGATGGTAGGGATAATGGGCATTAGGGGGTAGAGGGAGGGCATGGGAGGGTCCAAAAGGGAGAGGGGAAGGTTTTGTAAGTCTAACACAATATATATGTGTACAAAATACTCAAGTTCAATGTAAACATTATGTGTCACATATAAACATGTTAATAGAATGGGAAAATAAAAATAAACGCAAGTAGCAAGAGTCTGTAAAATGATCAAGCCATGTGTATAACATCCAAAAAGGAAAAATATGCCAATTAGCAGATCGGACATGGCTGAAAAGAGCACTGATGAGTAGGAAGGTGGATCTGAGCCACAGACCAGAGTCCAGCACAGAAAGATGAAGCGAGACAAGGGAAAGCCGTGAAGGGGCACAGGCCGTGCAAAGGAAGGGATCGTGACAGGCCCAGGAGCAGTGGGCAAGGGCCACTGCTGAGGAGGAAGGGCCGGGTCGCTTCAGAAGTGACAAGAGACATCCATCCCAGACGCAGGCATCTCGGGGAATCAGCCCAAAGTGTGCAGCAGGTGGCCCACACCTGGTAACATCATTATAGCAGGACTTCGTTATAACAGATGAGGAGACAAGTTCCTGAAAAGAATTTGTGACTCAGTGCCCAGTGGGAGGGCTTAGCCCAGGCCATGCAGGGCCACGGGGAGGAGCAGTTGGGGACAAGAGGTCGGGGGAAAGCATGGGCCGGAGCATGCGTTATAATAAGGACAGGAAGTTGATAAGTGGGACATTCCTTTTGGGGCAAGAAGAGCTATGCAGAAGCCGGGCTTTGTGGTTGGAGGGTTTGTAATATGATTTTGCATGCTTATGAAAACCAGAGATGGCTGAGGGTGTGGCTTAGTGGTTAAAGTGCTTGCCTAGCATGTACAAGGCACCGGGTTCAATTCCCCAGCCCCATATAAAAATTAGCCAGGCACAGTGGCACACGTATCTGTAATTTCAGCACTTGGGAGGCTGAGACAAGAGGATTGTTGTGAGTTCAAGGCCAGCGTAGGCTCTATAGTGAGTTCAGGATCAGCCTGGACTAGAGAGCAAGACCCTGTCCTTAAAAAATAAATAAATAAATAAATAAATAAATAAATAAATAAATAAATAAATAAAAAAGTGAAGTTGGGCTGCAGACACCAAGCCAATCTCCCAACAAGACTGGAGAGGCAGACTAGGGTGAACTTGAATCGTTATGATACTAGAACCATCTAGACTATCTAGAATCTTACACTCAACCGAAACTGTTTCAATCCAACATGCTAGAGTTTTCGACCGGGAGAGTGCCTGTGGATGCAGGTGACTGCTTGAAAGGGCGGCTGGTCCTCAGCTCGATGAGAAAAACACTTATTTGCTTTCAAAGTGGTGGCGCCCAGTGACACCTCCAGGACAGCGTGTGGGTGTTCTTCTCCTCCCATCCTTGCCAACTCCAGCTTCTCCGGGTTTGCTGCTCTGCCAGGCCAGCAGCAGTGCCTCTGCCTGGAGTCTGGCTACAGTTTGTCCCTTGTTCTTATCTGCTTGTGCACATGTGAATGGGCCCCCTGGGTGTCCTCTCCTGGCTGGTAGCTGTAGGATCCGCTAGCTCTTTCTGCAAGCCACTGGCTTCTCCTTGCAAATGTCTCCAAAGAGGCTTCTGCTTTTTTAAGAAAATTGCTCCTAAATTATTCTTCAAAAAGGCCTGTCCACCCTGGGTGATCCAACCTGCTGGCTCCATCACCCCTGTGTCCGCAGGCCAGAGCAGCAGGCTGGGCCACTCTACGTGCCACAGAAGCTCCCACCCGTGGTCCCCTGCGGGTCAAATGCCCGGCTTTTCTCCATCCTCCATGCAGACAAGAACCCCAACCCCAGATATAGCAACCAGTTCCAAGGCCACTTTACACCTTTCCCCAGAATGCCTCTACCGTGAGCTGCTGTGTGATGCCACGAGTGGAAGAAGGCTCTCATAAATGGAGCTGCACATGCGTGCCGGTCGCTTTGTGATATGGAAGTCACCTGTTTCATTTTGGAGTCTGGCCATATCAAGGACGGAAGGCGTCCAAGAGGAACTTCTGCATTCCCTCCTCCTCCCTGCCCCGACCCCTCATCCTGCCCCAGCCCCCACCTCACATCCCACTCTCACCTAGGTGAGCTGAAGTTGCACACTGACCCACCTGTGTGGCTAAGCCTGGAGGACACGTCTAGTGTTTCTAAGGAAATCAATGTGATAACATCCTTTTCTATGGCCAGGAGCTCAGGACAAGGGGGGTCCTGCAGCCAAGGCACTGCATAAGCCACTGGCTTGTTCTCTTAAGAATGAGCCCTTGTGGGCACAGTGCAGAGCCCATGAGGCTTCTGGCTCCTAAAGTTCCTTTGGCTTTTCAGAACCACGAGATCTATTTGAGGAACATAAGGGAAGTGTGGGAGGGAGGAAGGGAAGCGGGGATTAAGATAGTGCAAGATGGCTGACCACCATGGCCTTGGTCCTCCCTGTTGAGCAAACCTTGGGACCTACTGTGGTGCCTGGTCCACCCCAGAAGTGGGACTCAGGCGGACTGGCTGGGAGGTCTCAGGGCCGCTAGAGTTGGGGGGGGGGGGGGGGGGCAGGGAACTACACCACAAAGCTGCAGGAGGAGACGCCCACGGAGCAGGTATGAACAGGGCAGCGAAGAGACCCCCAGTAGACGGTGACCTGTCAGAGGATGTGCTGGGGGAGATGGATAGAAGCTGAGACCTGGGACCCCAGTGGGGCCGGGGGGGCAGGACCTTCACCCCACTGAGCTCTAGTCCATTGGGTAGCTGCCCACCCTATCCCCTATCATTCAGTCTCTGCCTCAGGTTCCTCACCCTGGAAAGGCTGTGGCAAACTGTACCCCAAAGACACCTAAGGCAGGGACCCTATTCTGCACCAATACAGCTCAGTCTCCATCCCTCTGGCACCCCTCATTCTCAGGCTCCTGGTGAGAGTCTCCCCTCCTGCCCACCGGCCTACCTGGGCTTGTCCATCCTCCCAACACCATACCCACAGCCCACACTGTTCCACCCAACTTCTGTACTCACACTCTTCAGCCCCTTCAAAGTGACATCACATCCCCTCCACCTATCAGCTCCTCTGCAAAGCTCCTGTCACTTCACCATACTGGAGCCCCCAAAACCCGCCCCTTTCTGCAGATGAGAGGGCTGAGGCTCAGAGAAGTTTGGCAACTCCACAGACACTCCCTCCCCAGCAGAGCCAGCTCTATGCTCTGTGTCTGAGCCACTCTGCGCCGCTCAGGCCACAGGCTGGAGCCCAGAGCTCTCCCCGGGCCTTCACGGCCCCCAGCATATCCTCTGGTCTTCTCTGTCTCCGTCCTTATTATAACCTCGGTGTCTACCACAGGCCACGTTTCTACAGGCCCCACACAGAACGCTTTCCATTCTCGCCAACTCCAGCTGCTAGGATGGCCTCAGATACTCCCCCAGTCCCTCTGTGACTCCTCTCCCCCACCAAACGAGACTGACTCATGGAACCCACAGGACAGTGCAGTAACAGTGATTGTATATTTTTTGAGGTTAGGTCAAAAAAGATGTTGTGGCTGCCTTGTAGATCACATACTCTGGGGGACCCAGCCATCCTGTTTCAAGGTTCTTCGTGCAGTTATGTGCAGAGTCCAAGTGGGAAGGACCAAGTCCTCCATCCACAGCCAAAATCCCAATCAGCCAACATGTATGGAGCTTCTTTGCAGGCAGGATCTCAGTCCAGTCAGCCCCAGAGTCATGCAGACTGTCCGACACCCTGGCCCCAGCCCCATGAGAGACCAGGATTCAAAACCAGCCACCCCTAACTTCCTGCCTCACAGACACGGTGTTAGGTAACCTGGGTCTCTCACTGTTTTAAGTACTGAATTCTAAGGACATTCGTCACACAGCTATATATAGCTGATACACTTCCCTCCTCTCTGTTTTTTTCAAGATTTCCCTTGTTTAGGGGTCAAGGTCAATTCCAACAGCCCCAGAAAGCCTACCCCACCAGTCTGGCCAGAGGGTCTGCTCCCTCTCAGGGCCTGCTCAGCAAACCTGACTCACCCTTTGGTGTCTCCTATGGCTTCCAAGGACTTCTGCAGCTGGAGAAGAACCCCTGAGGACAAGACCCTAACCCTTTGGGCCCCCGGCCCTGGGCCAGCGATATTAATGTACATGTGTCAGTCATGCTTACGGTGAAGTTATTGCAGCATCAAAGCCGACTCCAGAGAGCAGCGCAGAATCGACACTCCTCTCAGCAAATCGGCTATCTGAAGAGTGAGAAATCACTTTTCTCTGTGATCAAAGGGGGGCCAAGCTAAGCATGAGACATATACCACGTTCCTGGCTCTGCGGCACGACCAATGCCTACAGACGACAAGGGCAGCACCAGCTCACCACCCAGGCTCACTCAGCCCAGCCTGTCCCGGCTGGGCCTGGCTCCCAGACCCATCGGCTCCACCTGCCCAGTTCTGGGAGCGGCCTGCCTCCTGGCTCCCCTTCTGTGTCCTGTTGTCCTCCTTCTACATGTCCACATGCCTGTCCAGAACAGGCAGCTCGCGCACGGCCAGCACAAGCTCAGTGCACCCAGCAGCCCCACAACAGGGCTCCCAAGTCACCACAGCCCCAGAATCAGGGGGAGATACACACGCAGAAAGATGTGGGTGATAGCAGTCACCTCTCTCCACACTGGAACCTGAGCCCCTGGGATGGCTGAGCTGGGAGGGTGCGCGCAGGGCTGGGAAGATGAGAGCAGCCCAGGGCCTGTCTCTCCATTCACCCATGCTGTGACATGGCATTTTCCAGAGCACCTACAACATGGCAGGCACGGCGCTGAAATCACAGCAGAGAGTGTGACCAGCGCTTCTAGTCTTACAGTTCTGGTCTTACAGGGAGAGAGATCTGAACTGACCAAGCCCTGCTCTCCACCAACTTTCCAGGTGTCCTTAAAAGCTTCAGGCTGGCTTCTCTCTGGCCTTGGTCTCCCCTGTGAAGAAGAGCAAGTCACCCCAAGCCGGAGCAGAGGCTCTCGGCCAGGGGCAATGCTGCACACCAAGGAACACTGGGCAATGTTTGCAGACACTTGTCAGGAGGGATGCTACTGGCACCTAGTGGGTAGAGGCCGGGGACTCTGCTAAATACCCCACAGTGAACAGGACAGCCACCCTAAGCGTCAGTGGGGCCCCAAGGGAGAAGCCCTGGCCTCCAGGCGCTGGTGAGGCTGTGCTACACGTGGCCAGCTTTGGGACAAGTAGACCCTTCTCCTCCCCATGGGGCCAGTCGTGTGCATACAGCCTACTACTCTGATATACTCAGGCATGGAGCAGGACCATGAACAGAGCAGGAGGCTGTCCGCAACCCCATGACCTCCTGTCTGGCCTGGGGTGTCCAGAGGACCCAGGGGGCATTGGGTCCCCCTTTGGTGAGGTCCACAGCAAGGCCCCATTCACCCAGCTCCAGCAGTCTCCACCCCTACCCTCCTCTGTCACCTTCTGAGCCTCCTCCACCTTCTGAACTGGCAGTAGCTTCCTTTTGAGCTGGGCGGGCCAAGGATGTTTTCTTGCCTTTCCTGGGTTTCTGTTCCCCCACACCACAGACCTGTGGTAGCATCAGCCATGCTACTGGACACCAGATGTGTTTGGGACGGACAGGAAGGCAAACAAGGAATGGTAAGGGATATCTGAGCTCAGACTCGGCCTCCTGTGCCGCCACCGTCTCTGCAACTGTGGTCCAACCCTGGCAGACACTAAAGTGGCTGGGTAAGTGAGACTCCCGAGCTTCAGTCACAGCAGTCTTAGGACTCCTGTCCTCTGGCCGTGTCCCCTTCTCTGCCCCCGAGACGGAGGATGACACCCAGGCCAATTCTTACTGGGGGTCCTCTGTTACCACTAAGAGCCGGTGGCAGTCTGGACCTACAAGGCCATACCAGCCCTGGCCCCAGCTGGCCATTATTTTCACCAGCAACTAAGGCCTCTCCATACCAAAAAGCATCCAGCCCCGCTTCCCAATTCTGGACTCCAAATCACCCAGGATAGGGGGCCAATTCCCCAGGAGCGGTTGTATTTTATTTCAACAGGCCCAAAATCTCTGAGTATAACACCATCCTCCTTGTAGATCCCAACCTGAGCACCATGTGTCCCAGAAGACACCCAGCACCAAGTCTCGAATGGTCCTAGGCACTTTTTTTTTTTTTTTTTGAGATAGGGTCTTACCCTATAGTTGAGGCTAGTCCTGAACTCTACATAGCCCAGGCCTCAGTTACATGGCAATCCTCCTGCCTTAGCCTCTCGAGTGCTGGGATTACAGGCATGCAGCATTATGACATTCACCAGATGGAGGACTCCTAGCTAATTCATGTTACAAACATTTAGTGAGCACCAACTGTATACCAGGTACGCTGCATAGGAATGCCTGTGCTTCCAAAGTTCACTAGGGTTGGGGCCTATGTCCCCCTTCACCTTAAAGGACATCATGTAGAGAAGACAGCCTAGGAGACTCAGATTCTCTGAAGCACAACGACTGGAGTGTTCATCCTGGCGGGCAAGTATCCCTTTAGGAGAGCCTCCTGGAACCTTCAGGAAGGAGGCACCGAAGGCGAGAGATTTGAGGAAATGAGTGGGCAGGTGGGCAGCTCCCTCGCCCTGAAGTAATTTCAGGCTCACAACTCCTGGGTAGATGGCCCCCAAGCTCGTGTGCACACGGATCCTATGAATACAACTTGCTGTCAAGGGATGGCAAGAGCCTCAAAGTCCCAGGTGAATTCCCAGCTTTGCTACTCACAAGCTGCCCCCCATCAAGCTGAGAACAACTCAGTCCCTTGCAAACTCAGTTTCCCACCTGAGACATGGGGCCAGTCACCCACTAAGGGCGAGGAGAATTGACTGGGTCTGGCATTATGCCTGTGACTGAGCAGGTGCCTGAGCCCACAGCACTGATGGGACAGGCGCCCTGGGGCTGGACACGGGGAGGAAGATGAAGACGCTCTGCAGCTGGCAGAGGCAGTGGCGGGCCAGAGATGGAAGGGAAGGCGGAGAGGCCCACCATGCAGTCATGTTCTCTAAGCAGGACATCGCCTGCAGCCTGCTGAGACACCCCCCTTCTCTTGGGCAAAGAGGTCAGGTCAGGGCTTGTCCCAGCACCACGTTCCATGGGCTCTACCTGCAATGGTCTCAGGTGGCAGAACAGCTTCAGCAAATAGCTGCCAACCGGACAAGAAAGGCCTGGCCAACTGCTGGCGGTTATGTGAGGTGGCCCTGGGCAACCTGGACAGAATTAACTCGGAATGAGAAGTCCACCTAAAGACCCACAACTATAAAAAACAGGAGAAAACAGGAGAAACTCTGTGAATTTGAGTGAGGAAAAAGAGTTCTGAGGACTCAAACGCATAAGTGAGAAAAGAAAAAAATATAATTGGGCCTTATTGAATAAAAACATTTTCTAAAAAAAAAAAAACTGTTAAAAAATGAAAAGCCACAGACTGCAAGAAAATATTTGCAAACTACATATCTGATAAATACCTTATACCCAGAATACAGAAAGAACTCTTAGAACTCAGCAATAAAACGAAGAACCCAATTTTTTTAATGAGCAAAATTAGAACACTTATTTGATGTCTGTCTTAGTTACTTTTTCGTTGCTGTGACTCAATACCTGACAACAACAAATTTAGGGGAAGAAAGGTTT
This sequence comes from Ctenodactylus gundi, assembly GCA_004027205.1. NCBI lineage: Eukaryota > Metazoa > Chordata > Mammalia > Rodentia > Ctenodactylidae > Ctenodactylus > Ctenodactylus gundi. The sequence goes on along the minus strand of PVKB01003156.1, from coordinate 141,570 downwards.
ATTTTATCTCACAGTTTCAGAAGGTCACAGTTCATTCAGGGAAGGCCAGCAGCAATCCAAGTACACAGCAGAGACAGAGGTGGAGGCAGGTTCTCACGACATCACAAACAGAAAGGCCAGTTGAGACTAGTTGAGACCAGTTCTAGTCCCAGTCCCAGTACTCCAAGGAAGGCAGGATGCAGCTTATGTATCCTTTCAGGTCTCTGCTCAGTGATAGGCTCCTGCTGCACCAGGTGTGGAAGGTGTGGCCACTACACACAGCTAATCCCAACTTACACACCTGTAATCCTAATTTAACTGTAATCCACCCTTTCAGACTTGGCCCCAATCTTCCATAGACAATCCATAACATTAAAATACATGAAACTTTCAGGGGACATTCCAGATCCAAACCACAGTAATGGCAAACAAGTAACAAGGATGTAAGTGAAAAAAAGCCAAACCTGATCAGATCATGAGGAAATGCAAATTAAGGTTACCATGTGCATATTAAAGTGGCTAAGGTTTTAAGCTGACAATAGCAGGTGTGGGCAAAGAAGTAGAACAACTAACAAAACGGTGTGGTCACATTGAGAAAGGAGTTGGCAGTGTCTTACAAAGTTAAATACACACTTACCCTACAATCCAACAACAATCCTACTTCTGGCATGTCCCCAAGAGAAATAAAAACCTATGTCCACCCAAAGACCTGCTCACAAATATGTGTAGCAGCTTTATGTATAGCAGCCACAACCAGAAACTTGAATGTCTAGTAACTGGTGGCTGGGAAAGCATCTTGTGGGGTATTCAGAGCACCCAGCATGGACATGCAGCAGTCCCGCAATCGTCGACCCCAGGAAGGAAATAGCCACAGGCACTCCCATCAATGGGATGAACCCCAGTGCATCATGGGAAGTGACGGGAGCCAGGCACAAAAGCACACTGTGTGGCTCCATTAGAGAACATTCTGGAAGAAGTTAGGCTGTAGGGACAGAGTATACACTGGCAGTTTGAAGGAGCCGGAAAGTGCAGGTGCAGACAGAACTGCCCCGTACCTTGGCAGTACTGGTGGCTGCCATGATTATATATTGCCTTTAAATCACACCAAGCTGTAGAAAGCACAACTTCTCCTATATGCTGACTATAGATCAGTAATTCCCCTCAAAATCTTGTCCACATTGTAGGGAGTAATAACACTGGAGAGGCAGCATGTTAGCACCGGGCATGTGTCAACTGGTTGGTGACCTGCGTTTCTAGGCTTCAGTCCCCAGGAGGCCCTGTGTTCTCTACATAATGCAGAGGAGCAAACTGAGCCTCAGAGGAACCACATGACCCAGCCGGGCTCTAGTGGAGTCGGAGCCCCGCCCCACATCTAAGATCTATCTCCATCCCCAGAAACAGGGGCCACCAAGCCAGCCACCCTTTCACTCTTTTTTCAATGGGAAGAACGAGGCCTGGGAAAGTGATGGGCCCGAGTTCATGAGAGAGCAACAGATTCTGGAAGAAACTGGGTGTCAGGTGTCAACGCTCGCTCATCCATCTTCAAACGATTTCGGGCTTTGTCCTGCCCAGTCACCGATGTCTGTAAGTAGAAATGTACCTTCAAACGTGTATTCGTGAGAACCACCTGTGGGGCCCTTGGAAGGGATGAACGATAGCGCGCGTCCCGCCACCCAGGGCCTGGGGCTGGAGGGCACAGGAAGGGGGTGATTCAAAGCACACCAGGCCCATCTGGGGTGGACTCCACCTCACAGAGGACAGCTGCTCCTGAGCTGCGGCAACCCAGCCTCAAGCCACATCCCCAGGCTGGCAGCAGGCTGCAGGAAGGTGCTGACTCCGGGGAGGACCACACGCCCCAATCCCTCTGCCCTGGCCTAAGGAACCCTGCAGCCAGATTTGACAGGCAGATTTGATCTGAGCGTGAGAAAATGAGCATTCAGCCCTTTAGCCCTAACGCAGACCCAAGAGCAGCCCATGAGCAGGGCCCCACCTAGAGGCAGGAATGCCTCGCTGCAGCCCACAGGTCTGCACACCTGGGGAAGAGAACCGTTCCCTCCGGCCACTGAGGGCCCTGAGGCCCCGTCCAGGATCCCACCCCTGGCTATTCTACCACCTTGTAAGTGTCCCAGCCATTCTGCCTCAGTTTCTTCATCCAAGAGGGGAGGACTGCAATTGTGTCTGTACCCCAGTCTTTCCTAAAGGCCTGTGGCACACACACAGTGCCAGCCCCGGCTGCCTCCCAGTCCTGGGAACAGGAGCCAGCCTCTACTTGGAAGTCTGGTGGCTCCACGTCAGGTGGATAACATCTGTGGAAGACAGAGCAACCTGGGACAGGGCCAGAGGCCTCACCCAGCTCAGGCCGAACTTACCTGCCAGGGCCACTCTCTACCCTGCCGTGCACCAAGCCTCACTGCTGACCAGTCAGGGGCCTCAGACAAGGCTGGCCCCATACCCAGATATTCCACTGGAATGGGGCTTGAAGGTGGCAGAGGTGGGGGTGGAGGCAGCCTTGGGACAAGCTTAGGGTTAAGCTAACCATGGGAACAAGAACAAACAGCGGCTCAGAGCACCCTGACACAGGACATCCCTTCAGATCTACAGTGATACAAGGGGCTTGGCTCTTTGAAACCTGGGTGGAAAACTCCAGAAAGCAGCAACGTCCTTGTTTATTATGCCCCAGTCCCCGTGGCAGGTGTGAGGCCACATCTGGCCTAAATGCTGACAGGTGACAAGCCTATCAGAGATGAGGAGTAGAGTCCCTGGCTGGCCCTGACCTCTCACCTCTGACTGCTACGTTCACTGAGGCTCAAGCACCTTTTCCTCATACCCCACAGGTACCCTCTAAGGTACAGTACCCTGCGTGAACAGCTCAGGAAACAGGGATGTATGGAGATTACATCTGTTCCCAAGGCCATACAGCCAGGAGATGGCAGGGCCAGAACCAGAACCAAGACTCTGACCCAAGGGTTCCCTTCTTTCCTGAGCCTCACCCCTGTAAAAGGCAGAGCTCCATCCATCCAGATCCCTGGTCCTTCACCCAGCATGTCCCAGCCAGTCCTGCCAGGGAGCTGATGACGAACCTGCCGCCTCTCAGGAAAACCTTGTGGGCCCTGAGCACCTTTGCTTTCAAGGATTCACGCCTCCACCCCAAAATTAGTAATAATAATAATAATAATAATAGAACACAGATACTGCAGGTGTGCGGGAAGAAAGGCCAGTTACAATTATATATTGTAAGCCTGCTCTCTGGGTGCTGCCGTAATACAGCACCGCCACCCAGGTGGCTTGAAACAATCACAAGTTACTCTGGGGCCAAAGTCCAAATCCAGGCGTCTTTCTGGTTTCTTTCAGAGGCTCCTATCTGCCTCTTCCGGTTCCTGGGGACTGCGCGTGTCCTTGGCCAGCTGCTCCATCATTTCTGTCACTCAGACCTCACAACTATGTGCTCCTTGTCTCTTCCCATGGCTTCTCATGAGCCACAGGACCAGGGCCCACCTGACTACCCAACTGCAGTGTGAGCTCACGTTGGCCTTTCTACAGAGACTCTAATTCCACACAAGTCATATTCTGAGAGCTGTAGGTATAGCTCAGTGGGTACACTACTTGCCTAGCAAGCTCAAGGCCCTGGGTTCAATGTCTCAGCACCATATAAGCTAACATGGTAGCACCTACCTATGTAATCCCAGCACTCAAGAGGCTGAGGCAGAATGACTGCCGTGAGTTCAAGGCCAGCCTGGGCTACCTAGTGAGCTCAGGACCAGCTGGGACAATAGAATAAGACTCCGTCTCAAAAAAAAAAAAGAAAGAAAAAGAAAAAGAAAAGAAAAGAAAAGAAAAAGTCATATTCTGAGATTCTTGGTGAACATAAATTCTACCGGGATAGTATCCATTTGGATGTAACCATTATTAAAAAATTCTTCAACCCAAAAGTCTACTTTTCTCTTCCAATTTTAAAAGAAATGAAAACCTCAGAGTGAGCCTCTAGAAGTACACTGGACCCAGGTGCTGCGCGTTCTGGAGATCCCACCCCAAACTCCACACATCTGACACCTGGGAGGCCCCAGATAACCCTCCGGGCCGGGCCACCCTCTGCGGGCTCAGCAGGCAGCAGAAGGCCGGGCACTCTCTGTCCCCTGCCGTGTGCCTCTTCCCTCCCCCAAGAGCTGGGCAGATCGTGTCCTTCACTGTAATCTGTCTCGTCCTGGGGCACCTTACCACTGGCCGCCCTGCACAAACAGCCCCAATCTGGCCGTCACCCGCCCAGCCACCAGACTTCTGATATGAATGCGGAGCTTAGACTTTCTTGACACCGCTGTAATTTTTCAAATAGCAATCCAGTTACCAGGCACACTGGCCCCTGGGCCCAGTTCCACCACCACTTGGCAGGGCCAGCGCGAGCTGCTGGCAGTGATAGATGCACCCCCTCCCGCCTCTGCCGCCAGCCACCACTGTGCCAGCCCGGGGACCTCAGGCAGCCAGGCCCTGGCAGCTGCGAGGCCCGAGTGCCAAGACCCAGAGCCGGCTTCTCCCGGTGCCCTGATCGCCCTGGCAGGCTTCCTGGCCCAGCCTCTCCAGTCTTTCTCTCCTCTTCCCTCTGGGACCAGGCTGCTAGCAAGGACCGAGGCCGGGAGTTTCCACCTACGAGATTTCAACCTCCACGGGCTCCAATGTCAAAGCAAAATCACTCAGAAAGTAGATACAGAGTCTCTCAGACCTAAAAGGAGCTTGGCTACCAGAAAGTCCATTCTTTTCATGGTACAGTTGGGGAAACTGAGGCCAGAACCAGGAAGACAAAAAGATAAGACTAGAACCAAAGTTTTGGAGGAAACCCTCAGGAGGATCCCCAGTTCCCACCCACTCGTCAGATCTGCAGCTGGCTGTGCCTCAGGTTTCCTGTCCACAGGGTGGGCACAAGCCAGCACCGACTTCCCAGGGCTACTGTCAGGAACACAGAAGTGCGTCACCAGGTGGGGAGGGCAAGCCCTGAGGCTGGCCTGTTACCCAGGGATGAGATAAGAAACTCCGAAACGCTGGAGGTCCCTGAGGATCCTGTGAGCCAGGACTGACTGGCCTAGAAAAAGCAGAGGCATCACCAAGCAGCCCTCCCTGGAGGGCCCAACACCTGCCTTTTCCATGTGCTGGGCCACAGTGAGGTGAGCGAACGCTGTGTTGTCACAGGTCACCATGGAACCGACACAGGAGGTGGCTGGAGGGGTGGGAGGAGGCCCAGAGGGGAAAGTGAGCAGCCAGGGAGCGCTCAGCCCCAAGCCACACCCTTCACAGCACCTCACAGCATATCCAGAAGTGGAGGAAGGACCCAACCAGAGGCCCTCACCTGCCTGACCTCCAGGAGCCTAGAGGTCCCATCTAATGGCCCCGTGTTCCCCTGTTCTCCCATGAGTAGCAGGAAGGACTCACCCTCGTGGAGGGAGTCTGAGAACACATCTCACAGGAGCACAGGTCGCAGGGACAGGGACCTGGTACTACGATCTGACTACACGCTGTCCAGAGCAGCCCCCAGCCACATGTGACCCTGAGCACTTGGCACTCAAGAGACTCAGAAACTGTATTTTTAAAATGTATTTCATCTTTAAGCCAGGTGTGGTGGCACACGCCTACGATCACCGCACTTGGACTCAGAAGGCTGAAGCAGGAGAATGACTGTGAGCTTAAGACCAGCCTAGGCTACATAGTGGTTCTGGACCAGCCTGGACTGCAGAGAGAGGGCCTGTTTTTAAAAAATATATTTCATCTTAATTAATTTAAATCTAAAAATTGGAGCCACATGAAATGGTTTTCTGTTAAACATAACTGGAAGGTTGGGGAGGATGAACGGGCTGACTTCAGGCAGGACTCCGAGGAGCTGGTGCCTACGGGGAGCGCATCCTGACCCCAATCCTGGGACAACCGTGCGTGTGGACTAGATGGTGTGAAACTCCGTGAGACATCATGTCACATGCTAGTTCTTCTTGTTAATGTGTCTCTTCAAATATGTTTCAATTCCTTACATGTTGGGTGGGCTGTTCAGGGGAAACGGAGGGGTTTTGAAGACCCACCGAGTGTGCACAGTGGGGTGACTCTGCTGTTGCAGCCCAATCTCAAGAGCCTGTGCTGAACTGTTCCTCCCAATACGTCCGTTTAGGTGACACTACCAAACCGTAAAGTAGCGCCAGAGCATGACATCTGCCTGTGACCTGGTTGCCCCCAGCCCCTGCAAGACAGGTTCTATAGACCCCTCTCAGTGACCAGACAGGACAAGGAACCAGCTCAGGTCACCCAGCAAGACAGAAGCCTGAGTGAGTCTCACGGCTTTGGCCACTTTCCCATTGCCACACTCAGTGCCCTGCCAGAGTCTTCCAGCTGAGCCTAAAACCACCTCCTGCCTCTTTTAGGATGTGGAGGAGCAAGCTGAGAAGTAAGGCTGGGGCCCCGGGAACCTGAAGAGGACAAGGGACAGGGCCAAAGACGGAGAGTGAAAGGAGGAGCAGCTGGAGGGCCACAAAGGGCTGACCCTTCATGGAAAGGAGGCTGGAGGGGCCCCAGAGGCACCGACTTACCCAACAAAGGACTTGAGGTCACCCTGCACGCCCTGAGCATACTCAGTGCTGGGAGGGCAGCAGTGGGCAGGCACCCTTCACCCTGACTACACAGAGGGGACCACTGCCAACCACCCTCACGGTGAAGTAGGATGTGGGTCACAAAAGTCAGACCCAAACCAGAGCTGGGCCCGACAGCACGACCCTAGGTATAGTGTGGTGCAAGGTGCAGAAGGCTGGTACAGGACCTTTAAGACTTCCAGGAACTCAAGAGCTTCTCATGGGTGGAGAAAATTCAGGGGCCCAGTAGTGTGGTGTGAGAAAACAGGCCAGCTCAGCCCCAGCAGCAACAGAATCCAACAAGATCGGGCTGCCCACAGACTGCTGGCAGGTGGGACCCAGAAACTGCCACCACCAATGTCTAAATATCCATGTCATCTCACGGGGTATCCACATGGTGGGCCAGAGGTCTTGGGCCAGCAGGAGCAGATCAGGGACTGACCAGGCATTCTCACCCCCTGACCCTGCCCGGCCCTATCATAGGTCTAAAGATTCAAGAACATTCTCAGGAAGGCAGTGGCCGCTGAGCCCCTCAAAAAACACTCTTGCTTCCTTGCTGGGGTCTTAGGGGCGAAGCATGCTGTCCCCACCTCTGAGAGGCACAGGCACATGGTGACGTAGGCTTCACAGGGGATCCTAATGCCTCTTGCCCCTGGTACAGAGCGCTGCCCTACTATCTACCCACAGGGAGAGCTCACTGCAGGGCGAGGGCTCCGGAATGCTCGCAAGACACATAGACACATAGCAAGGCCGTGAGTCAGTGCGGGG